>PVIJ01000614.1:0-254760 GCA_004024925.1 Scalopus aquaticus
TTAGAGTAATATTTGCTTCATAGAATGTGTTTGGTAGTACTCCTTCCTTCTCGATTTTTTGAAAGAGTTTGTGTAATATAGGGACTATTTCGTTTTTGAATGTTTGGTAGAATTCATTTGTGAAACCATCTGGTCCTGGGCTTTTGTTTTTGGGGAGGTTTTTAATTACTGTTTCAATTTCACTACTTGTGATTGGAAGTGCTTTAATCCAAAATTTTGTGTGGTCGACTGAATGATGATTCTGAAAAGTACTCATTCTCTAATCTCTGGACCCTGACAATATATATGATTGTAGAAGTCAAAAAGACTTTGAGAACATAATTATTTTAAAGTTCTGGAAACTGAAAGATTATCTTGATTAACCCAATAAAATTTTTCTCCTTATAAGTGGGAGACAGTTGAATTATAGTGAAAGAAGGCAGTTAGGATCACAAAAAGGTTGGAGTTTTGTGGTCCTAATTCAAGGAATGTAATCAACCTCTATATAGCCCCTGTTTACAATAATCCGAGCTGACTATTTTTTCAGTTTATGATATGCAAAAGTGGTAAATATTCAGTAGAAAGCATATTTGAGATCCTAAGTCTTAACTTTTTCCTAAAATAGCAATATGATACAATTCTTTTGTGATTCTGGGCACTGGCAATGAGCTGCACCTACCAATCACCCATGGGACCACAAGGGTAAAAAAACCCATATTCTATATACTGTTTTTTCAATTACTGTACAGTATTTAACATATCCCACGAGCTATTCAATACTTTATGATATAAAGTATACTTTGTATTAGATGATTTTGCCCAACTGTAAGAATTTGCAAGTGTTCTGAACGCATTTACAGTAAGCTCAGCTAAACTATGGTGTTCAGTTGGTTAGGTGTGCTAAATGCATTTTTAACTTACATTTTCAACTTATGATGGCTTTATTGGAATGTAGCCCCATCATAAGTCATTGAAGATCTGTAGAAACTGAAAGAAGCAAGGGACAGATTGACCTGGGATCCCACAGAAGAAATCAACCTTGATCACACCTTGATTTTATCATTATTTTAAACTCCATAATGGAGAATATATTTGTATTGTTTTAAGAACTATGTTTGTGGTAAGCTTATTATAACAAAGGCCATTAATATAGTAAGCCACTTAAGTATTCATACAAACATTTCCTTGTATCAAAGCATGAAAGGAAACACAGACAATGAGGATACTACAACAGTAGTAGTAACCACTGCTTCCATTAACTGAGATACCATCATTCACAAGAAATTCTGGGTGACTGATTCTGTTTAAGTCTTATAATAGTACTGCATGGGTTATATTACTATTCCCATTTTACAGAAACAAAACCACTGAAACCAATCTACCCACTGAATGAGTATCACAGTCAGGATCTGAACACACCACTATGCAATATTAATTTAAAAATTGGTACTTTGTATAAGTGAAACACTAGTGAAAAGGATAATTATTTTTGTTTTATTTTACTTGATTTTAATTAATTTAACACTCTTGTTTATTTTTTCACAATAAAGGATTTCTACCTTTGGGGTGGTGTGAATCATTTTCCCACCACCAAAGGGCCCACAATCATCCACCACACTCCACCGTACTCTCCTCCCTACCTGTTCTCTACACTCTCCCTCTCTCTTTTCCACCCCTCACCTCCTGAATGTCTCAAATCTCCCTTTAAGGATCAGTTCTTACAGTTTTCCTTGTCTGATCTTTTATTTGGTTGCAAAAAGAATAATTTAAACATGGCTGAAAGTGTGCTACATTCCTGTGTTAAGCAGTGTTAAGAATTGAATCATGTATCTAAAATAAAGTTAGTTTGAATCCCTATCACAGTCTCTCAGAGTATGATCTTATTTAGAAGCAGAGTTTTATAGCGGTAATAAAGTTAAATCAATTCATTAGAGTGGGCCCAAATCCAATAGGCCTCTTATCCTTATCAAAAGGGGAAGTGTAGTTACAGAGATGGACTTGAAAATAGGGAGAACCATTTGAAGATGGGTCCAAAAATAGGGTAGATGTTTCTATAAGCCAGGGAATACCACAGATGGAGAGCAACTCAGAAGAAGCTAAGTCAGAGATAGGAAATAGATTCTTCCCTCTATTGCAATCTTGTTGACACCTTCATCTTGAATGTCCAGATTCCAGAACAGTGAAACAATACACTGCTGTTGCCAAACTATCTGTTTGTAGGACTTTGTTGTGGTAGCCCTAGTGGACCAATACAGAAACCACTCTTGATGATGATGATGATGATGATGATGATAATGGTAATAGCAACTGTGGCTCTTCTTAAAAACCAATATTCTCTTATAGCTATACAATTTAAAAATGAAGTTTTTACAATTCTTATATATACAGATTTATCATGCTTTAGTAATCATTTTAGGAGGGTCTTTGAATAAAATTTGATCTTATTTCCAATGTAAGTACTTATAAACTTACAGATAGCATTCATAAAGATAATATATTCTATTTCCTTTTTAAATGTTTCATGTCAGACTTAAACAAATATTCCTGAGTACTTAAATAACTTCTAATAAATTAAACTTATACATTGGATCATAATTCTAACACTATGTAAAAATGGTAGATACCAACTTAAAGTCACAAGTCTGAAGCAAGTAATGAGTTAGGTGTTTTAATTTACTCTTATGGGTTAAATTCTTTTAAACCTTTCAAACATATAAAATAAAAAAAAATCACAAATACATTAATCCAAATGTATGAAAAATACTGAGTCGGTTCTCTGAAACATTTTTATACTGAATTCTAAATATCAACTTGAAAGATACTAACAAATGAATGGAAATGATTTATTATTCCATACACTTCTGGAATTACCTCCTCATTTTGCTGAGGTTACTAAAGAAAAGAGTGTGGTTGAGTCATGGCTGGGCCCTATCTGAGTGCAAGTGGGATATATAAGTCTTATTCATTGCTTATAATAAGGACTTAAGGGAGAAAATGGTCTAGTGTTTCATATGCCTGAAATTTGTGTTAAATCCTTACTTATTTTCAAGCCCAAATAGATTCTGTACTCCCATGTAAGTGGCTATACCATATTGATGGTTTTTACTTCTCCGGCTCCTAAAGTAAACATTAATATGATGCTAACAATGTGCCAAGTGCAGGTTTAAGTGCTTAAGATATATTAGCTCATTTAATCTGTCAGTTGAGACTCTAGATTCCATTGTTGGCCTCAGCACTTTGTCAGCATCAACAAATGAGGAATGCATGCTTTGCAAACCCAAAATATCATATAGCTTGATGGGTTGGACTAACAGAGACATCATTGTTGTAATAATCACATCTAGATCAACATATTTGCATGCATTAGTTCACTAGCTTCAATATAGTCAGATCTAGTAAGGAGTGAAATGGAATTCCCCAGAGAAAATGATTACAGTTAGGTAATTATAGGCCATTCAGAATGTAACTACTTTATATTATACCAAATATAGGAACTCAAACTTAAGGATACTTGGTCTAATGGTAGGTTCCATGTCTGTCCCTCCACTCTCTAACTCTTGCAGGTCAAAGACGGGAGGGAGAGAATTGGGACCTGTCCCTGTTGAGTTCTGGTGCAGGACTGATGCACACTAGACCTAAGGAGAGAGAAAGCCTTCCTAACAAGGGGGTATCTAATGGGTCATGGAAGACATCTTACCTGCAGGTTAAGATACTGTGACCTTTAACAAAGATCCTAAAGCATGAGTGTGTGTTGTGTTTCATAATTAGAAAGCTGATTCTGAGTATATTCAAAACTTTCATAATGGAAACATCTTTGTAGTACATTTCCAAAAATAAATATGATTTTAAAAATTTGCATCTGCTAGTTTCCTCTTGACGTATAAACCAGTGAAATAAACAAAATGTGGTTTACTGTAGAATTCTGACCCCTTAAGTTTGACAGTATTTTATATATCCTATAGTATCACCCTCAGAAAACATCTATGAGTGATCATTTAAAGAACTGCGTTTTGCAGAAGTGAATAAGAAGGACAGTGAGTAAGGAGCAAAGTAATTATTCAAACCCAGAGCTGTCTGAATACCAGGCTCGTTCTCTAGTACGCACCATTGTCCGCCTAGCCAGTAGGTGTTAAGACACTTGTGTTTGGTTTAGAAGTACGACCTCTGCTAAACCACTATATTTGAAACATTAGATGGAAAGGAAATGAGCATGAAACATTGTTAAACCTATTCTACTCATTCAATGAGAAATGACAAATGAAAGTGGCAATTTGGAGGGGATTTATTGTCAATAGTGTTGAAAAATGAAAGAACAGACCCCAAAAAGAGTCATGCCAGTCCATGTCAAAACTTGATAAATACTTAACCTGATTGAAATTTCGGCCTCTCACAAAATTGGAATTTTAAACCAATCTGGAATTTCTTGGTCAGGTATTCTGCATAAGACACCCCAACTTAAAAGAAGGTGTCTTTGCTCAAAATAATCTTCCTTTTCTTTTGCTGATAACCTTGTCCCACTCTCTTTCGGATCACAAAATCTTTCCATTTGGGGCAAGCCCTTTGAAGAATCTTTCCACTAGCTAGAGGGAATGTAGCCTGATTCATCAGTTGTTTCATGAAGGCAAGTATATCTCTAAATTTATTCAGATGTATTTTGTCTTTTAACAATAGGAATTACCAAATTTGACAACAAAGAAAATGTCAGAGATTTATCCTTTCCTTTGGATTAGGAGAAACATTTATTTCAGATGGAAAACAGGAAGGGGGGGTTAAGTTTGGCATTTAAAGCTATCAGACTTGAAAAATGGCAAAATTTCAAATCATCTCATAATGACAGCAAATCTTAGGGCAAATCTTCCTATTATTGCAATGATTTAATACATACAGCATCCCAGCAACTTACATTTTAATAAGATGACAATTTATTGCTGGCAGTAATTTTGTTTAACCTATTTTTACTTCCCCCCGCCCCCCCCACCTTGTTAACTATTGGAAAAAGTCCTATCAACATATTGAGCCCTATCCTTGTTATAGAAGTGTTACATGCTGCTGTGGTTTGTAGATTTCCCTTTGTTTAAGGTCAGGGAAAAATTTCTGGGTAATTTATATTCATCATTCTCTTTTTCAAGACTCTGTGTTCATTTTTAAAGCAGTATACCTTATTTTCTTTTTTGATAGACAATCTACAAATTACAAACATACCACAAAAATTCTTGAACTTCATGAATCTATCTCTTTAACCAACTAAAACCAAAACTTCAGTTTACATTTCCCCCAATGATCTCTATAGTTATTCCTTTTAGTTTGTTTAATTTATAACACAGAGTTAACATTTCAATGATGCGCAGACATTCCTTTCCCTTTCTAGGCAGCTCCAATTCACCCTTGAAGCAGGATTGGCATTTTAGTGACTCCTAAATCTAGGAGACATTAGGCCTGTCACAGAAGACTCCATGGACAATGAACACGTTTAATAAAGTACCCTCCCCCCAGTCAATGTTTGTTTTCCCCAAAGATCCCCTGTGACTTCCACTAGATACTTTATCTTCCTTGGCTTAGACATGATGTGACACCTAAATAACACATTAGATTAAATTTTGCAGTAAATAATTTTGAAATGGTTGTTACAACTTTGCTTTTGTAATTATTTTTACTAGAAGAGGTGTAAAATAAAATAACAATGGGCTCTAATTGTATTGTATTAATCATGATAACTCATGAAGATTTGCAAAGTAAGAAAATATAACTTAAATTGTTTTCAAATATCATGACTTTTTGAAGAATTCAAATTCTACCAATTAATGAAGTTGACATAGGTTATACATTAATAGACATTTAACAAAAAAATTTAATTAAATATTTATGTATTTAAATATGTATTTTCAACTTTGCAGTTTTGCTTCTGTTTTAGAAGCAATGTTTCTCCGAGGGCTGGCATGTTTTCCGAGGACCCTGAGTCTGCACTTCCTCAGCAAATAACTTTGAGTGCTAGTGAATACAATGTCCACACCACTAGGAAAAATTCCTCCAGTGTTCATATCCTTTTAGCCCTAGTTAAACATAGTGCACTCAACTAATTTACTGCACTTTGAAAAACAAAAGCTTGATAAATAGCGGTCCCCAGTCACTTTGAAAGGAATATATATAAAGTTCTCATCTATGTCTCAATATCACAAGGAAATATAAACACCAATCTTTCAACTGAGAGGATGCTACCCCTATTAAAACAGAAGTTTTTCTTCATTTTAAAAACCTCCTTCTCAGTCAGTGAATATTTGCTGCTCTTGGCAAATCTACAAAAGCTATCTTTACACAAGAGTTGTGTCAGACATGGCAGAAGAGACTCCCTCTGGCATAGGGGGACATATAGAAGTCTGGCCCTCACAACCTGAAGTCTACAAATCCAGAACAGAGCCAGAGTTGAACCTGATCTCACCACCTCTCCATCTGTTACCCTTTTCCAAGCCATGAGGTCTCTGGCTCTGCTATTCCAGTGGCCTTTAACTGGTCTGCTTCAGTCCCTGTTCTTCTGTCAGTTCTCAATTCAGCAGCCAACTTAGATCATGCTTCGCCCTTGCCATCACCTTCCATGTGTCCATCTCATCCCATGTGGTAGTCAAAGTCCCTGTAATGGGCTCACAACATTTAGGTCCTTTTTGCTTTCTGACCTCTTCTGCTGTTCTCTCTAGTCACAGAAACTCCAGTTGCTCTGGTCCAGGGGCTGTTCCTGGATCACCAGGGCCTTCATAATTTCTCCTATGCTTGACTCCCTTTCCTATTGTCATCACAGTGAACACGGTGCCTTTAAACAGCAATACAGATGGAACTGATCAGCTATCAATATATCAAAGAGTCAATTAAATGTTGTGACCAGAGGTTGGCAGAGAACTAATTCTGTTTCCCCAAGAGCAAGGACTCCCTGTGTATGCGCTAATTTGGTGTTTGCGGTGAGTTTCTAGAACATAACTCCTGCAAATAGAATGGACTATGACTACTACCAGGCAGAATATAAGAAGCCTCAGGAAGACCCCAGCTAGAGATAGTACTTGTTTGCTTAGGCCCAGCACATGGTGCCTGCGATCAAATATCGGGAGGGTGTCTCTTTCTCCTACCCTGCCTTGAGCCCTTGCCAGTGGAGGACTCACATCAGGGGTGAGCAGCAGTCCCTGCTCCCCAAGTCTGCACTACCACCAGCCTGCAGACCTTATTCCATATAGGACTGCATATCACTTCCTTATTTCGCCTCTGTTTACTAAGAATTATGAGAGCTCAGGAAGGACTTGGTGGCATTTTTAAAGCAGTCCCCATAAACTTTTCATATGGTGATCAGAATCCTTCAACCAGAATCTACAAGTACCTAGCACTTTATACCAGCAGGGGCCCTGTAACACTCTACTAGATTGTCCCACCTCTGAGCCATCTTTTCTCTCCTGCTCATGTAAACTCTGTAGGTCTTTTATATAGTTGGTCATCTCTGTGGCACCTCTGATGAATGGCTTAAGCATAATTCAAGTATTTCTTCTGGTCCTGGTGTTACACTCCTAATATATACTCTGTCTTCCCTGTTCCACAGACTGCATGAGAAAAATATGAGCCCCTTAAATTCAGGGGATTGGTTCAGGTACAACCTAGCATATAGTATCTGAATCTCTCAAGTTTCCTTTTAGACACTAAACAAAAATGTCAAGAATGCCTCAAAATAGTTGTCATGTTCTTAATGAAACCGAATGATTGAATAAGAAAAATTGTGTTACTTGTGTGTATATAATATTTATAATTCAATCTATAAAATCATTAACTTCTGATAAGAGTGGTCTTATGAAAGGTGAATTTCAGATAAGTATATTTACAAAAAGCAATTAACTTCAAAAGTTTAATTGCAAAAGAAATACAAAGAGCAGTCAAGTAAAACCAAACTAGTATATATCAAGCTGTCACCAGCCCTTAGTCTGGGAGGAGGAAGGGCAATTGTAGGAATCTGGAAAGAGAGTTGCTGCCTTACCAGAAGCAGAGACTTCTGGTTAGGAGTTTTAAGGGAGATAAGGGAACAAATAACAGGAACACATTTTCCTGTCCCTCAGATCTTCTACTGGGATTCCACTGTGTAATCTGAGAATGCAAAAAATCCTCTAGTTTAATCCCTTTAGGTCACTTTATACCCTGGAAGAAAAGAAGTAGAATTGGGGGGTCAAGTACAATGGGCTTGTCTCCATGCCATACACACTATCTTCACTTTTGACAATTTTTCTTTCCTCAGACATTTATATATTTCAGTGCTGGGCAAGACTACACCTTAGAAAAGAAAGCTTATTTTTGCACTGCTATCAAATGAGATTTTAAAAATAAATGGTAGTTATTACATATTAGCTATTAAATATAGGGGTAATTCAAAGAGAGCCAGTAGAAAACACTACAGAAAATTTCCTAGGTCCAAGATTTAAAATGATAGGAAAATCCTACAGATGATCTCTTAGACTGAAATTTTAAAATGTATGGAAACCATCTGGAGGTTGATTTAGAAATCTTCATGTCTGAATTTTTTTTTTTTAACTTTCATTCACGTTTTCAGATGTTGATGTATTGCCCACAGGGAATAAACTGCAATCCACAGGCAATAGGTTGGGCTATAGAACTCTGCAGCCTTGGGTTATATTACCAGTTATCTAGTCTTGGGATTTGTTAAGAGGATCCTTGTGGAGTTTCTTGCTGAATTACAAGGGTTCTCTTTGCAAATGGATACTGAATGCTCAGAAAACAAGTAGATTTTCAAGGATGTGCATATTTATCACTGGAGCAATATGCATTAAACAGGTTGAACTGATTTTAAAAACAGAAGAATGTTTTTTCCTTCCAGAACTGTTTAGTACAAACATAAGCATCACAACCCAATTAGAATAATGATTTACCAAAACAAAAACTTGATAAGATTAAGCAGTTGTCAGAATTAATATAATTAGCACTTGGAAAACTATTTTTAAGTCATTTCTAATTACTTTATAATGGACAGATTTCATATGTATGTCCATTAATAGTGTATATATCTGTATATGTAACTTGTATATATATATGTGTATATATATATATATATATATATATATATATATATATATATATGAGCGTGTTAGATTAATTCACATGAAAACCAACTTAAAAAATCTGACTGACTTGTTTTATGGATGTATTTTTAATTTGTTTCTGTACAAATAGATCTTTATCTTTAATTTCATAGCATTTCTAGTTCATGTTTTGATGAAAAGACTTGATCTTTTGACTTTTCTATTAACCGAAGTGCTTTTGTATTAACCTACTGGGAAGAAGAAAAAGAACAGAACAACACCTTATATTCTAGAAAAGAAATTGTCCAGGTTTTGGTCTTATTGTGTAGACAATTTTTATAATAAAAGTAATTCTGGTGCATTTGAGAATATAATAATGAATGGTTGTGTTTCCCCCTTAACTTTGAGTATAAATTTGCCAAAACATCTTAGTCATGTTCTTTTTGTCAGATCTGAAATTGTCTTTCGTACCTTCTGTGTCCTATTGGAAAGGATTATTGTCAGAATACACTTTATTCTTTTGGAGAATGCAGTTACAGCATACTTGTTTTTTAAATAAACTTTTATTGTGGCTGTCTAGAATATTAACTACAATATAATTGTATTAAGATACATTTATAATAATATTAATCATTTAGCAATTATTAATTATGCATTTTAGTGTTGTTTTTGTGAAAAAATATTAATGGCTTTGGCTTAGGGTTTGGGGAACTTTTTAAAAAATATATAAAAAGAAAGTAATAAATTTTAATATCATTAAGTTAAAACCTCTATACAATAAAGGACATATTTAAATTAAAGTTAGGGATCAGAAGGAGGGAATAACTTTTCAGTATATGTAATATACAAAGAATTACCATCCAGAATATATAAATTCCTCCTAGGAAGCAAAATGAAAAATATCTCAATTTAATAGAGATATAAAAATGGATATAAGTAATTCAAAATGAGGAAATTGATTAGCTAAAAACATGAAAAATATTAAATTTCAATGAAAATTAAGAAAATGCAATTTGAAACAAAGTTAGTGCTTTTCCATTATTGAATTAGCAAAAATATAAATAGCTGATGATAGTGACAGCAAAATTGTGGAGAGGACAGGTATCCTCATATACTCCTGATGGGGATGTTCAATATTATAGAATTTATGCAGAATGCAAAAATATTACAAATGCTTACGATAGGCAGAGTTTTACTATGGCCCTAATACATCCCTGATGTATACCATCATACCATGCTTTGCGTGGCTTGGTAAGTACAAATTTCAGTTACACGTTCAGGCAAATAACATTGACTCCTTAACTATGTGGTCCAAATTTCAGTTGTCATGTTCTATTAACTGTGAATTACAAAATCATAAATTTTGCTGCTTGTTTTTCAGTTTGATCACTATGTAAATAACCATTGCACATCATGACTATGTCATTTCTTTCTGTTGGCAATTGGTCAATATTTATAATATTAGTCACTTCCCATATAAACAGCAAAGCATATAGTTTGGCAAGAAAGTATTGTCTCCTTGTCTCCATGTGATAAACCATGTAGCATTACACAGAAGTAAATAATTGATAAAGGGAATTGGTTAACAAAAATAACATACAACAAAAATGAAACGTAAAGATACTGGGAATGAAATTGCATTCGATTAGAATATTTGAACATGGAGGCAGCAAAGTGAAAAGAGGGCAAGACCTATCTCTGCATGAAGCTGCTTTTTCAATAATATTGAAAATGATATTGAAAAAGTATCCTTAATATTAAAAAACAAAGAAGGAACAGTTGTTTCAAAACTATTGTTTAAATTGCACTAGGAGTGGAGAGTTTACTTCCACTTTGGATTAAATCTCTTTAAAAGTCTGACTTTTTCTAACACTAGGACCAAAACATGAATTGAGTAGCCTGATTGAAAACAAAGAAGATAATGAGTCTGAAGGAATAATTTCTGCTGTCAGGAAAGGCTGGTTTCATTGTTTCAAAGTCTCATAAATTAATAGTAATATTTGGAGAAGTTACCACAACCAATAAGGATGCAGCTAAAACTGTAAAATTTGCATCCAGATTCTTGGTAAGGTAATTATGACTGTTAAATATTTAATGCTGAGACTAACATTTTTGGAAGGCAACCTTGGTAAAAACTGATATGAAGAGACATAAAATTCCAAAGTGTCTGTAAAACACTGATTAGATATTCACTCTGAAGAACAGCTCAAAGGTGAATTTATTGATATAAATGAGGTAAGTGGTTGTGATAAAAAGGATGGAGGTGTCCAGAGAAACTGGCAGAACATGTCACAGTAAAAGGACTCAGGGAGACATCTCATGACATTGAGGGTGCAGAGGATAAAATGCTGGAAGCTGACTTAAACTTAGAAGAGTAAGGTGTTTCACCAAGACATAGAAAATATACTCCTCTGTATAGTAAATTATATGATGGAAGAGGCAAACTGTCTAACCTACTATTGACAATTATTCTTACAAAGATATCAAATGCTAATTCTGAATTTTCTGTTGGAAATTATAATACAAAATATATTTTAGTTTTACTATTTAATTTTTTTTAGATTTATTTATTTATACACACAAGCTGGGGTACAGGCCAGAGGCGTGGGGTGGCGAGAGGGTTCACCAGAAACAGAGTGGGGAGCAGAACAGGCAGATCAGAAATACACTGCTGAGGGGAGCAGCAGACAAGGCAGGAGAGGTCTGCCGCACCATGTGGGATTCTCCCCTGCCAGGTGTCGAACTCGCAATCCACAGCACAGCACCCAACCACTGCGCCACCAGGGAGGCCTACTATTTAATTTTTTAAAATAAATTTTCAATCTAAAGTAAAGATTTCTAATATTTTCATGAGAATTTCTTTTTCCTTTTTTTTTTTTTTTTTTTTTTTTTTTTTTTTTTTACTTAGGTAATCTTGATTTACAATATGGTATGTGATTCACAGGTATAGTCTCACACCTCTTTAGATGTACGTTACCATACCACACCCATGACCAAGGCACCCTTAGTACTCCTCTGTAATCTACTGGGCCCCCTTCACACCCTACTCTACACCTCTGTTAACTTCAATATTTGACAAGATTTTTAAAAGTCAGAAAAAGAGCAATGAATATTGTAAGTTCTCATTATTGCCAAAATCACTTTGCATGGTTTCAGACTGCAACATGATTTTTATATTTACACAAGATCATGCAAAAAGAAGACTGTTTATAAGCCTGTCTACAGCACACACAGCAGAAGACATGCACTCTGATCTTTGATTAAGCTGCCAGGTTTTAAGCAGCTAATAGAGAGGGCTAGGTGGAAGGGAATTGCATACCTACAATTGCAAGACGTTCATTCCTTGACTCCAGAAGAAGCTCCGGACTTCACCAAAATCTAAATTACAGCCGGTCAGACCTTGAAGGGAACACCAAGTTAAAGTATGGATGGTGTACTGATCCATGGAAATGGTGAGAAAATAGATACATATTGTTTTACGCTAGATTTATCATAAATGTGTGTTGCATAAATTAGATTTACCTTTGTCACATTAATAGATTAAAAAATATGTTGACAAAAAATCAAATACCAAATACCAAATAGACACATATAATATGTCATTTACATATGCAATAAAGGAAAATTCTCAAAATGTCTATGCAGATATGTATGTATAAAGATAAGGAAAATGAACCAGAAGGATTTGGGAACTGTACCCCAAATAACGGTTGACTCTTGGGATTGAGAATGGGACATGGAATGTCAAAATATCAGGCATGTAAACTTTAACCAAAAACATTTTTTCTTAATAATGTAAAAAAAATATACAAAAACTGTCACTAACTGAAAGTTCTGAATGGCAGCTTTACAGATGTTTAACATTTATATTTATCACATTTTTAAAATGATAGAGAATGACTGTACATTCTACTACAAATTCTAAGATTTAACAGACATTTAAACCCTAAGTTGTACCACAAATAGATAATGAGGAGGAGTAAGGGAAATGTTTAAAATGTTTCCTGGAGGATGGGAGAAATTAATTGTGGAGTTGTAGAAAATATAAGCACAATTCCTTCTTTTCTGTTCCAGAAGAGCCAAGGTGGGGGAGAGGAGGCTATTTTTCATCCATCCTGAACCTTACTATTTACATTGCTGAAGGGTGGGAGTGGACTTGTCAAGCAAAAAAAATCATTATACATTTTTAATCAAGGCACCACCAATGCATTCTGTTTGTCACCCAAAATATTTATTTTTAATAAAATGGTATTCACACATATAACTGTTTATTAACAATTGCAAATATTTTGTCATTTTGCTAAACTTTAATTTATTATTAAAATTGTGATAATTACTTAAAAAGATAATTCACAAAAATTCCTCAGTGAAGTGTAAAAATGAAAATTCCTAGCACAATTCCCGCAATTCTGACTCAGTAGATGCACTGTGGGCACAAGCATCTGTTTCATTCATAAGCACTTCAGGTAATTCTGAAGTAGATCTTCACAACTTACCTGGCGAGATACACTGAAGTGCTTTTCAACTTCTCCCAGGGGAAGCCAGTTGAGTCTTGCTTTCACCTAGGAATAAGTACAAGCAGTTATTAGGAGATTGAAGAAAGTTTTTTTCCTGAAACCCAGAGGGCAACGGTTATGGAACAGAGAGAAAAAAGAATAGTGCTTATATTTTCTACGACTCCACAATTAATTTCTCCATCCTCGAGGAAACATTTTGAACATTTCCCTTATTCTGCATCATTACCTATTTGTGGTTTGATATAACTTAGGGTTTAAATGTCTGTTAAATCTTAGAATTTGTAGTAGAATATACAGTCATTATTCATCAACCTAAAGATGTTGCCAAAAATCAGAAAAGTTTAAAAATGAAAATACTATTTCCTTAGTAAAACTCTCCTTTCATAGATGAAGAAAAGTAAAGATTAGAAGTGGAAGGGCAGTAAATTTTTTTTAAAAATATTTTTCTTTTGCATTTAATTGCAGGATAATAAAAATTTCATTTGGAGCTTATGCCTTCCTATTTCTCTCTCACTAAAATTGTCATAATCACATTATATATACTTAATGGTATAATATTACATACATCAAATGTATAATTATATTTAAGTCTTAAAACAATCATGGCAGAAGAACTTATTATCCCCACTTCATAGACATAAAATTTGGAGTTCAGAGAGTCTGAATGACTTGTCTCCATACACAAAGTTGGCATATTCTAACTAAAATGTGAAAATCAATAATTTTAGCTTTTTAGTGGTAAAGACAGACTATTGAGTAAAGCATATTGTTTTAACCTTTACAGTTCATGGGAAAATTCACTTTAATTTATTATGTTAAGGCAAGTGAATTCTTTATAATTCAGTATCCAAAGGGGTAAGATATTATTTACTATCTTGTCATATTTCCATCTAAACACAGAATCATTATATTACACTGGATTAAAAAATACTCATCATCATTAAAATATTTAAAAGAATCAAAAATTTTTGAATTTATAATATATTCTGTACACTATAATGAATTTATATTCTATAAGTGAATTTATAATATATTTAATAATGAATATATAGTATATTCTAGAATTCAGCATGTGTCAATCTAGAAATAGTTACCAATGATTAAATAAAGATGTATTTTTTAATTATTAAAATATTTCTTGCACTGTGCTCTAGAGCTTCATTCATATATATAATTATTATTCCACAGAACTCTTGAAAATCCATCCTGCTTTTGAAAAAATTACCTTTTCAAATAACCTTCCAACTGGAGTAAATTCTAGCAGTTATTTGCCTATATGGCCAACTTAGAGGTCACCTGGCAAAGTGAAAAGCAGGAAATCCCTATTATCAGTCCCCCTTTAGAATTGTTTAGCCAGGTGGGGAACATTATCACTTGAGATACTCTCCAATTCTGGAGAATCTTTTCACTGTATGTACTGAGAAGATAATTTATTTGCTGTACTGCTTTAAATGCAAAGTATCACCTCTAGAAAAATTTCCAATTTAAATTAAAAGGGCTCTCTCGAAATTATATTAAAAAAAAGAGTCAGGATTCCAATTCAATTCTTTGGATTAACAATTTATATTATACAAGGAAATCATTATAAAAATGATATTTTTACATATTAACTTAGACATGTGGACATATTCATTTCAGCATAGAGAGTATTCAGAACTGGGTCTTTTCTGTGTAAGAGGATGAATGTTGTATAGAAAGACTTTCTTAACTTTTTATAAATTTTAATTAGGGAAAAGGTAAATTATTATATTTAAAGTAATATAATATGGAAAATAAGAAGATGCATAAATACTGAGGGGTGAACACAATGTAATTATAAACTGAATATGATGATGGTAATGATGATGTTGATCATACCTAAAATGTATCCCTGCCTTACCATGCACAGTTTTAAGCATGTTACGTGTGTGTGCGTATTTGTAATGCATACAAATATATGTGAGGATACTTTATGTATGTGCTGTTAAAAGATAAAGTGAGGCATATTAAACATTATGTTTATTGGAGCAAAAATTGTTTGAATGGTGCCATAACAAACGAAGTGATTGGGAGTGCTCCCTGACAGGGAATAGGAGAAAGAAAGACTTATGAAAGAAGGCAGAAACACAGCAAGGGAATTACTTGATAGGCTATAGCTTAAGTGTCTGCCTTATTCAGAAAAGTCTAGTTGACATTTTGTGAGTATTAGGTGTTAGAATCAACCCAGTCTCATAACCTTCATGTTTAATTAATTTATTAGTATGTACTTACATACATGTTTCATATATACACATATATGAAATACAGGTGTGTGTATATATATATATAAAACTCACCTGTAAAATGAAAATAAGAATGGTACTCAGTAAAATATGTATGTATACTATATATACTGTGTATGCTATATAGAATTATGTATATATATAGTAACTCAGAATATATATAACCATATACCATATATAACTCAGAGCAATATGTACATTATATGTATGAGTGTGTGAGTGTATAAACTTTTTAAAGATTTATTTTATTTATGCATATAAGAACTGGGGTATAGGCCAGAGGTGGGGGGGGGTAAGAGGATTCACCAGAGACAGATTGGGGAGCAGAGGGCAGACGGGAGAGGTCTGTTGTGCCATGTGGGTTAGCTTTCTGGTCTGGGATTGAATCATGCTGCAGTGGCTGGTGATAGCTTGATAGCACTGAGGCTTTAACCAGGATCATCAGAGAAGCCCTAAACTCTTTCTTATCCTCACTTTACAGATGGGAGAAATAAAACCCACATACCAGGATTGAGTAAAGTGCCCAAGACCTCTCATTAATGAGTATCAACTATGTTAAAAATCTAGGTGTTTATAAATTTACGGATTTAAGGACAGCTAGCAGAGTCCAAACTACTTCAGAAGTGATCTTAAATATAAATAAATGTAGCAAACATGGAATTTATCTTTAAAGAACTGATATTGTGTTATATAAAAATGGGATTAGAAAAGATTATGACAAAGATCAATATCTAAGAGATGCAGAAAGGAATTTTATAAATGTAAAAATATTTCTCATACAACTGGTGTCACTCTCTCTCTGAAAATTTTATTGCTCCTGAGGTTAGCAGGAAAGTACAATAGAGAAGACATAGCTTTGGAAGTAGATGGATGTGGGTTTGAAGCCCAATTTTCCAGTCCTTTCTACTACTGGAATAACCAAGGACAAGTTATTATCTTGTCTAAAACTCTATTTACTCATTAATGGACTGTACACACTTCTTTGTGAGATGTGGAAGGAATTTATGAGAATTCTATGCGAGGGAAGCTAGTAAAGATGGTTGGTTCAAAAAGGTTATTTTACTGCAGGTTTTCTTCTTGCACCATTGACTTCTAGTCTGCCAACTACATTCCTCAAATTTTGATCTCCCAGCTCTCTACACCCTTCCATTTCGCTCTCAGCAACTCATTTTGCGTTCTACATAATAAAGAAGTATTGACCAACTTTATCAATCTAACCTCTATTGGGAATATAGACACACATATTCTTAATTATAATCTTGTATTATTAAGCAGAAGCACAACTATGATAGTGTAACCTGCTATTATTTTAATTACAACTTCTCACCTAGATAAGGAATCTTAAACTGTGGCCCCTAGGCTACCTTATTCAAAGTAAACTGACATTCTATTTAAGACTCCTGTTCCTACTCCACAACTTCTGAATCAGTATGTTGGGGAATGGAACCCTATAATGTATAAGCTTAGCAAGCATCCCAGGTGCTTCTCGTGACCCAAAGTTTGAGAGTCCTGCATTTAAAGGTCAGGATTGTATTTTTCACTCACCAGGAGATCGATATAGTGCCTGGTTCATGAAAAAGCAGTAAAAACATTTGCATGAAAGGCTAGATATAAGTAGAAATTTTTCTCATTACTGGAAGAAAGACATTTTTATTAATGCAACCTCACCACAAATTGCATAGCAAGGTTATGATAGATATTAACTCCCTTGGCATGTCTGTGGTCCAGACAGTGGCAGGGCACATGGGCTTTGCAGAGACTTTCTGTCCAGTCCACATGCCTTCCCTTCTGTATGTGACCTCTTTTCACTCTGCCCCCATTCCACAGGACTCATTCCCTTGTCCACAAGGCACACTGCCTTCAGGACTTTTACACATGATGCTCTGTCTTCCTGGAATTTTCTTCTTTAGATACTTACAGATTTAATTTAATTATCTATACTTTGGAGTCACCTGTTGTGAAATAGGGATCCTTATAACTATTTTCAAGAATTGCTAATATGATCTTCACATAGAAGATACTCAACTAATGGCAATTATTTTAAAGCACAGAGCAGCTCTCTGTGCACGATGAGTGCATGAATACAGGTGATGTCGTGTTCAGCTCAGTCCTTTCATGGATTGTACAGATAAGAAACATTAGGACATGACTATTTAGCTTTTTGTTATTCGGTGCATCAAGTGAAAAGTGATTTTATTTAGAGCTTATTCCAACCCTATAGAGTAACAACTAAATTACTGACACATTTATAAATGACTATCTCTTGGACAAATTTAACCAAAAGATTAAATAACTATTATTGAACTGGGTCAAGCATAGTGTTATGCATATACCAGATGCTTAGTATATATTTGTAGTCATCTGTTACCTTTTTTGAAACATTTATTATTCAGATTTAATCTTTTAACTTTTCATTTGGCATTCTTCATTATACACACTTTCCTATCGCTTAGGCTCATTTTTTCTCCATTTAAAACTTTGGTAGCATCAGATTCATTTCTATTTCAGGATCATCCCCGTTGTTAAGATGTACATTAAAGAGAGCTCAATATTTTTTCCATTGAGTTATGCAAAGAAACAAGTTAAACTGATCCTCAACATAAATATACATTAAACAAACCATTTTATATTTTAATATCTTAAGAGATATATAATTATTACAGTAACTGAATGTTGATTTTCCACCACCTCAGATTCTGCATAGTGTCATCAGTATGACTTAGTCACCTCATTTGAGGCAAAAATGCTGCAGATAAGTATAGTAATGTAATAATAGGGCAGAGTGGTACTTAGAAATTTAAAACTTTGGTCAAAGTTTTCATCAAATATATTTAGTAATGATAGAAAGTTCACATGTACAGTAAAGAAGTATTAGAGCATTTGCTCAATGTGTATATTGCAACTTTAAAACTTTCATAGCTGCCTCTTACTTTGTCAAGAATCCCATGTAAAGTTTTATATGCTTATTATTCTTTTTGAGCCTTTTTTATTATATATATATATTTTACATCATTCTTCCTTTTTGTACAATGCATGCTTTCTCCTTTCAGGTTGAGCCTTTTTCATTCTGACATTAGAAACTGTTTGATCTCTAACAAACACAGAAAGTTCCTAGGCGTAAAGATGTTAAATGTGCATATGCATTAAAGAAGCTGCTTAAAAATGTTCTATGAATAGTTGTGATATTGATTTAAGGTTACATAAAGAAAGTTATTTGGCAAGTGTGAACAGCAGAAAATAGCAACCTGAGAATCTCTCCATGTATTACTGGACCGTCTATAATTACTTATAGGCAGACTTCATTTTCTTTACATGTTCATTCTAAATCTGCATAAATTGTTCTTAACATGTCAGTTTTACATTTTCTTAAATTTTCTAATTTGCTGTAATTTTAATTACTTTTAATAGAATTACACCAAATTAAAACAATTAGAATAATTAATTTAACATAATTTGTTTCTCATGTGGTATTGGGTAAATCATTAAGGTTAATGAATGGACTTTTGGTTTTCCATACTTTCTTAATTATTTTGCAAAATGAACTATAAAATACAACCCTAGTCAGGTAAATACACAGGCACTTTGCTGATCTGTAAACAGCAGACAAGACTATTGGGTTGTAAATCACATGAGTTTATCACACATATGACACTAACTGTATTTTTCAAGAGCAAATGCTAAGAAAAGTTTTACCAGGAACAAATTCAAGGATTAATTTCTAAAAGTGTAGATTTCCCCAAGAAATCAAAAGAAATTTCAAGGAAGAGATCCTATGGAAATCTGTCTTAACATCGAGCATTTATTTCAAACTGCTTCATGTTAAGGCTATTAAAAACATCTTGTGATATCCTAGTATTATATTATCCTTTATTGTAGGAGGATTTTGAATTGAAAGTGGGTGGGTTTACACACAGTTAACATCCTTTGGACAAGATTGGGTTGTCCATAAGTCCCTGAAGGTCTCTATTTATAAGGTCTTGCCAGGTCTAAGAGGGTTCTAGAATTTCAGTATGAGTGTTAAGGTCAAGTCCATAAACAGTGGTGATATTTAACAAGTGATATTTAGGCACATAACACTGTTATAACATGTCAGTTTCATCCATGAGACTTGGCTGTCAAGTATTTTCAAGGTAATTTATACAAAGAACCTCTCTAACAGTGCCAGTTATCAAAGCAGAGTGGAACAAATATGCAATCAAATTTATTTATTTAGCTTGAATATATGAATTAGTTCCTGCTGTTTTAACAAGTTTCCTACTGGCATTTGTTGGAATTAAATGATGATCTCCAAGTGAGAAATATAGTATGTTGGTAATCATTAGCATTTTATTGACCAATTTGGAATCACCGAATAAAACTGAAATCAAACAAATGGCTTTTGAATACTAAATAAGAAAAAAAAGGAAAAGGATCTACTCCCTCTGACATTGTTAATTCTTTTCAAATGATTAATGGAGACATATTAACAAAAAGTAAAAAAAAAAAAAAAACACCCCTAAACACCCCTAATATTCAGCATTAGACTCCAAAGTGCACAAAGCATAAACTCAATTATTGAACTTCATAGAAGTTTCCAAATCCTATTTTACATTTATAAAACAGCACACTTAAAATTAGGAGTTGAAACATGCAATATAAATGACCTCTAATAAAAATTATTTTCAATTTGTTTACATAGCTAATGTTACAATATTTTGCATAAATATTTATAATTGTTTTCCATAGATGTTCACAAGGTTTTATTTATACCTTCCCTAATAATGTTGTTCCTCTTTGGGAATACCATAAGAACATATAATGGTGTCTTTCGTATTTGCATGTTTTCTTAAAGCCAAGGAACATAGAAGATTTTGAATCTTTGAGATGAGGTAGAGAGAACAGCAGTGATATTTTGCAAAGTTGCACCAATGAAATGAAAGGAATGGAAGGAAATGAATGAAAGGAATGAAAGGGAAAGTTGGAAAAGGGAGAGAAGTCAGGAATAAACTATTTTTTTTTCAAGAACATTACATGTGTCATCTCATTTACTCCTTATACTTACCATGAATTAAAAATTGCTCAGATTTTAATGATAAAACAAAGTAAGCCCAGATAGTGCACATAAATAGACAACTAGCAATTACATAGGGTATGGGTTTGAAATTAAGTCCAGTTATGCTACATCACATACATTTTCACTTACATCCTGGATGACCATTATGTCTAAAACTCTAAACAATATTTAGCAGCTGCACTGACACTGTGTTGTAGGGGATCCTAGGTCAGAGTGCTGGGATTAATTAGTGATGTCTGTCATCAGAGACTTAGTAGAGTGAGGCAGGATGAGTTTCTAACTTTATCATGTGGGCCTCATAGTGTTACAATCCTCCTCAGTCTCCTGGCCATGCTTTTGAACACTTTACAATTCATATGAAACTATTTTCTGTTCATTTCAATCTTCTACCCTACAGAAACTGGGAAGCTCAGAAGACTACTAGAGGGACCAAGGCTATCACTCCTTGCCTGTATGCAGGAAAATACACACTATCTCCCTCCCACTACCCCAACATATCTATGAAAAAGAAGACTGGTTCATGTTTCCTTAGAGTGGTGTCGAAGGTCTACTACAGGTAAACCATATGCATTTCTTACAACTTCTCAATAGATACCCTTCACTGAAGCATTCTGGTATATTCCAGGACAAGGGTAGTATTTCTGTGTCATAAACTGATAGGTTGTAAAATTGAGGCTACCTGAGGGGGAGGGACAAGGTGGAGAGCAGTGTGGAGGGGACACAATGGACAACAGTGGAGTCTTTGTGTGCCTTGGTGTGGGTGTGGTGTGCTGACATTTGTCTAAAAAGGTGTGAGCCTATTCTGGTAAATCATATATATCATATCCAACATTGCAGTTCAATGTCTCAATAAAGACATAAAATAATAATTGACAGGAAAAAATCATATACAGTATTTAAAACCAATGTTAACTCAATAAAAATGAACAAGAAAGCACCCCCCCCATAAACCAAAAAAAAAAACAAACCAAAAACCTGTTACTTGACTACTTCAACATTTGTTTTTCCCATCCTCCTCAATAAGAGAATTCTGATTTGATTCAGGTGACCATGCACTCAGCTAAAATACCACATTTTCAGGTCTTTTTTGTAGCCATTCATGACAACCTGGTCTTATTCTTTGGGATTTCTGTGGAATAGTTTTTAAATGGGGGAGGCAGTCCCCTACTTCTCCCTTTTTACTTTTTCACGGCTTAGATGTAGATGATAAAGGTATCTCCCAGGTAGCCATCCTGAACCACAAGGTGACCTAAAAATTGAAAGCTGATGGTATTATGCACTGACTGTTTTACATTTGCTTCTCTCGGTCCATTCTTTGTCCCTTTTTATCCTGTTCTCTGCTGCAGGAAGTTGATCACTACTGACAGTATTACATAGGCTCCCTTGTTCGCTAAGAACTAGATGTATTTGGCCAATAAAACACCCCAGGATGATGAGAAGAGAACAAAATGAGCAAATGTACAGTGTTTATTCCTCTCCCATTTCTGTGCTAGGTCAGGAGTGGATAGGTGCAGTGTCCCACTATGGGATTAAGTTTCTGTCACGCTAGTCTTCCACAGCCTTAGTGTTTGCTGATTTTTGTTAACAATTCCTCCTCTTTTCTATGGAGCAGAAATGACCACCTGCTCGTGCTGGTCCATTAATTTCACCTTCTCTTGCCCTATTGTATCAATCAGGGTTGCAGAAACAAAAAACATGGCTGGCACATCTGACTTAAGTAGTATGCAGAGAATTTAAGAAATGGATACTGGTGTGTTTTAGGAAAAACATTTCTAGACTTGAAAACTGAGGGAATATTTTTATGTAACCGAGATAAAAACAGGAATTTTAATGTTTGCTAGAAAAACATCAGTAGGACAGACCTAAGGTAACTTAGTAGGGGGGACGCTGGTCTTAATCCTCAACCTCTCCCCCATTCCACTCTCTTATCTGCTGCCATTGTTTCCAACTGTTTGAATTGCCAAAAACTAGATGGCAAGAGCAGCTGTTGGTGTGGACCATGTGTCGGAGCCCCTGTGGAGAAGTGTGGAAAGTGAAGACAGAAACCAGCCTGCATATCCAGTTGCGAAGAGCTCCTTCTTTAAACAATCATCAATTACCCTTTTAAGGGTGCCATCTGTTTATTTCAAGGACCCTGAATGATAAATTAATATGTATTGGAAGAAGACCCTCACCATATGATACCAGAATTGGGTTGTCAAGTATTCCTAACTCGGCAGGTGGGTAGGGAAATCCTTGATCTCATGGAGCCATTTGGGCAAATAGTGATAGTCGCAGATTTTAAAAACTAAACCATATATTCCCACCAGGTCTCTTATGGTAGTGAGTGTGGTTTATTAACATACATCTAAAGAAGTGTGAACCTATTCTCCTAAATCACTTACATATCAATATATGCAGTCAAGAATGGTTAATATTAACCTATATTTAAATGAGTGGTGGCTGGGAGGAACCAGGGCCCTGATGTGGAACTGGAGATCAATTAGGCAGACACAGATGAGGCTGCCTAAGGGAGCCAGTCTTTGCTTACATTTCAAAAACAACAAAATAATAAAATAAAGTGAAACAAAAGCACTTTAAATGATATAACCTGGTACTGCTGCTTCACAAAGAGATGCTGCTTCTCTTCAGCGTCCACAACCAACATCCCTCATTAATTCAATGCTCCAAATGTAAATTAAGTTCAAGTCTAGCACACACAGCTAAATTGGGGTCCCCTCCAGGAATGGATTGCTTACACCAAGATAGATGTCAGCTTGTAGGAAATTCTCTTCACTGAGGTACTAAGGAATACATTGCCGACGGGATCACCCAAATTCAGGAAAATGGTTAAGGTAAGCATTCCCTAGAGATGACAGCAAGCTCTGCTGCAACGGGATTAGGTTCCCGAAGGGGAGTGATGGGATCCCAGAGTGGTAGAGGTCAGGTGGTGGTATGTAACCTTTAGTGATATAGTGGGCACAATTACTATAATTAGCCACAGAAGTCAATTGCAGCGGCTAATTATTACCAGGACTCTGGGATTGAAATAACTGGTCAGGCTCCTAAGATGCTGTTTGACTTAAATCAACACAAAATTCCAAGTCTGCTAAGCAGAAAAAAGACTTGAGATGCTGTAGGGGGAGGTTCACTTGTTAAATTCTAAAACTAAACTAACTTATAAACTTAGAATTAGTAGATTGACAGGAAGGTCAACTTTCTTTGAGGAAAGAATGTCAAAAAAGGTCCTCAAATTTTCACTGTTAATCTCCTTCCAAGTTCTCTCCAGAGGCAATAATCTCTTAATAATGTGATAGAGCCACACCTGAAGGGAGAAATCACATATTGATGAAAAATTTAGCAACAATGTAAGAAAAGTAGTACATTTAAAAATTAAGGATTAATACAATAGAGAAAAAGTAGCTATTAAGGCTTTATTATCAGAAACTGTCTCTGAAGATAACCATGCATTTATAGGTCACTGGTCTAATTAGGGACTAATGGATATCAGGTGAGAGATGGTCTTGACAAAATAAATCTTAAACTAATTCCACTGAGATGTTTCTCCTGTTATATCTCTAGTTCTGAAATATATGGAGTAAGTATGCATATTTAGTAGCTAGCGAAGTTCTCACACTGGTTCTCTGTGCTGTGGAATGAGGGATGTTATCACGGAACTATTCCATATAATTTCCACTCTCCATTCCCCTCCCCAAGATATTAAATCCCAAATAATATCACATTCCTGGTGGGTATGCAGACATTAGTGTCTTAAGAGGTAATTGAGCAGATATTTCTACTTTATACTTATTTAAATTTCCTGTTTGATTAGTGCAAAAGTTAGAGGGATTTTGGAGAAGGACTGTGGATTATAACAACCTTAATCAGATAACTGAACAGTTGTATCCGCTGTACTTGACATGCTATCATCACTGGAGCAAATGAACAAATGCCCTGACCTCTGACATGTGATTTACCCTGGAAATCATTGTCTTTATCTGCCAGTCAGTTAACATAATCAGAAACTGTTTTTCTTTGTAGATCTGGGACAGTAGTACTATTTAACATCTCTTTTCAGTTTTATGACAACTCTTTTTCTCTCTGTCAAAATTCAGTATATAGGAAACTTTTTTTTTGACATCTCCTAGACTATGTGCTAAGACGTTTATTATGCTAACTGAAGAAGGAAGTAGCAAGCATCATCGTTGCTTTAGCAAGAAGCATACAGGCCTGAAAACCCACAAGGTTTCTAGGGTTCCCTTAGTTGGGGCACGTCTGGAGAGACTTCAATGTAAAAGATAAGATACTATACTTTTCACTTCCCTCTAAAAATAAAATAAGCATAATGTTTGATTAACCTCTTCAGATTTTAAAGCAAACCTTTAACATCTTTGGGCATCTTGTTTTTATGTATTTATAAGGTAGCCTTTAAAACTGCAATGTGAGTGGGACCCAATTTAAGAGAAGGCCGCACATCACATCAAGCCTAGACTGGAGCACAAACTTTCCTATACATGGATCTTATCTTCTGTCAGACTCAAAGTTCCTGAAAGGGACTGTGATAGACAGAAAACCCTTTGAGTCTCTGGCAAGTCCAATCATGAGAAAAAGAAAAAGAGCAGAGATCCCCCATGGGGTGTGTTTTTTTTTTAAAGATTTATTTATTTATGCATACAAAAGCTGGGGCATAGGGGTGAGTGGATTCACCAGAGAGAGTGGGGAGCAGAACAGGAAGGTTAACTGAAGTACACTGCTGAGGGGAGCAGCGGGCGAGGCAGGAGAGGTCTGCTGCGCCATGTGGGGATTGAACGTGTGCTGCAGTGGCTGCTGATAGCTTCATAGGCTTAACCCCTTGCACCACCAGGGAGGAGGCCTCCCATGGGCTTTAGATTAAATCCATTCCCTATTCTGCTGACAACCACACTTCATTAAAAAGGCAGCCCCTGGCAAGCTTGGTCCTTAGAAACACAGGATGTCTAACCATAAGACACCAAGTGATTCTGTGACCTCACAATGGAAAAGAAAGAACAGATGCTGAGAGGGACAGTGCAGAGGCATGGACTATGATGATTATTCTATTTGTTCTTCCATTTCAATCCTTTCGTCTGATCCACCATCTTCTGTGATTCCGAAAGTTTTAGGCAACCCCTGGGCTCACTTGCACTTTACCTTCTAGTTTTGTTTGGCCAATGGGAGGAAAAGAAATGAAGGGCAGTGGAGATAGATTATTTATTCTCTATACTTCCCCTCTGCTGAGCTGAGGTTTAGTAGTGGTTGTGTTACTCTCTCCAAGGCTCCATTTCCTGCAGCCGCAACTTTAATTTTCTGTAACAGAATCTTACTTTTGATGCTGCAGGCCTCAGGATAGAGTTGGCTTCCCCCTGTTGCTAGCCCTTGGGACCTTTATCACTCTCTTTTGCTGCTCTTTACCTTCCCTACACCTCTACAAGCAGTTCCTTCATTTATCTCTCCAACATGATTCCTTTTGAGTAAGTAATCACTTTTTTTTTCCTTCCCAGAAAAAAATGACAGAACAAAAAGGATCCTGGCAAAATATCAGGTCATACTGCACTGCATATTTATGGACTTTTTAGTAAGAGATAAATAAAACCTATCTCTTTTACAGACACTGTTATTTTGGGGTTTTCTATCATAGACAGCCAAGCATAATTCTCAATGATATAACTCCTCACTTTGATAACTCTTTTCCCACTTGTCTGGAAAGTGCTACTTTGTTGGCTTTATCCCAGAATCAACTGTACCCCACGGAGGGCTCTTCTTCCTCTGAATGTCAATGGACTTAGTGCTTTTATCACCCACTTCAGGCTCAGAATGTCTAAATGTATCATTATCTACTATTCCCATGTGCACTGGCCCTCAACCAAAATGTAGCAACCATACCCTGAACTCAGCAGGTAATCAATGTGTGTTATTAATAATGATACTTTCGACATTATTTAGGAAGAGTCAAATTTCAGTCTTCCAAGTGCAGAAGACTTACAGTTTAAATATTTTTCTTTTTGGATTTTTGCCATCAGTCTATTTTTTAACAAGCCACTTTTTTCTAACACTGCATGAAGAGCAATGAGGAAGAATATCACTGGGGGATGCCTTAGGAAAGAGGGAAGAGGGCAAAGGAAGAGGTCTAAGTTCTGCTTCATCTTCTTCCATGGCCCTTTGTTTGGAGTTAATAGCTCCAAGAACCTTTCTGGAGGGTGTGGTCCTGTCAACATGTACTCACTAGACCCAGGTGAAAGCTCCTGTTCCTTAGTCACAGCTCTCTTTCAAAGGTTTTAGTAAGTCATTAGTTTCTCATTTAGTGATTTTATGTATTTGTATCTTATAGGTACATAGCTGCCTTGGTGTTTTTGCACCCTTAGCAGCTAGTACATGCCTGACTCATAGCAGAAAGTCAGAGAAGTAATATCAAATAAAGTCATAAATGTATCTTCAAGATCTTAAAATGCAGCCAGTATTCCTCCATGAAACCTTCCTTCCTTCATCAGCTTCAAACATTCCAAATTCCCATACTACTTTTGTGATTCCATAATAATTTGTATATGTTTTTCTTATAGCATTTTAATGCCACCTCATAATTAGATGTTTTTCACACTGCACATGTGATTATCAAGATTATTAGCTGTATAGCTGAGTGCATAAACCTTAGGCTCTGAATCCCAGCTCTGTTGTTTCATAGCTATATCATCTTAAACAAGTTACTTAAGTTACTCAGTATCTCTTAAGAGTCAGATTGATTATTTGTAAAACAGGTATATAATTAATTCATTTATGTATTGGTTATATGTCTAATATGTGCTCAGTGCTAGCATAAACTGAGTTAAGAGAAAAGAGGAAGGAAGGGAGGGAGGCAGGGAGGCAAGGAGGGAGGAAGGGAAGGAGGAAGGGAGGAAAGAAAATATGGATGGAGGGAGGGAAAGAGAAAAAGGAAGAGGGGGAAGGAGAAAGGGAGAAAAGAAAGGGAAGAAAAGAAAACAAATGGTGGATACAATCCTTTCCCTTAAGGAGAATATATTCAATATATAGATGGATCCAATAGCCATATCTCCAAAAGTAACACACTATATAATTTCGTATAAGTACTTCAAAGAGAGTACCGGCAGGGAGTCCTGGTATTTATTAGACAGTCTGATTTGAGGGTTGTAGAAGACCTTCAATCATTGGGGTTGTGTGCACATATTCTGTTTCTTCTAGATATATCACAGTATTACATTTTCTATCATCTTTGCCATTAGGCTTGGCCTGGTGACTAGGCTAGAATAGAGCTGTGTGCTGAGGCTGTAAGAAGACCCAATGTAAGATTTGCCACATCTCCTTTCCCTTACTGGAATGTCCCTTCCTGGAATTATTAAGGAAATAGTTATTAGGAAGGGTCCTCTTTTAGTTTAGCTTTCCTGTTGACCCACACTGGACATCAGCCCACAATTTGGGAATGGTTAATGATAGCATAACCTATATCCCATCCTCACTGACACCCAGAAATTACTTGGAGAGTTCCTACTGTCATCAATATTAATTTTATTAAGATGGCTTTTGGATAACCCACGTATAAACTTAACAGGATATGAATATCTTTCTCTTAAATAACTACTGATTTTAAGGCACTAAGTTTCTAATCTTTTTTTTTGTTAAGATTTATTTTTATTTATGCATACAAGTTGGGGTGTAAGCCAGAGGTGTGGGGTGGTGAAAGGATTCACCAGAGACAGAGTGGGGAGCAGAACAGGCAGACTGACTGAAATACACTGCTGAGGGGAGTGGCGGGCGAGGCAGGAGAGGTCTGCTGTGCCATGTGGGAATCTCCCTGGCCAGGTATCAAACTCTTGCTGCATTGGCTCTAGATAGCTTCATAGTGCTGCACGTAACCTGATGCGCCACCAGGGAGGCCCAAGTTCCTAATCTTTTGACTGTACTTTCACAAAGAGGAAAAGTAAAGTCCTAGTAATTCCTTGTCAGAGGAGGCCGAGTGGCAGCACTTGGGTCCAAAATGGTCTACCCAGTAGAGAAATTAAACTTTGTTTTTTTTTTTTAAATCTATTTCTATTTTGATTAACAATATAGAATTATATACACTTTAAAATTATTTGGCTTCATGACATAATAAATGTAATTATGAATATGGAAAAGCTTTCAAAATCAAGTCTATAAATAAAAAAAGTAACTCAAGTGAAATACATTCAGAATAGTAAAATTTGTCTCAAAATGTCAATATAAATTAACAATGGTTATTTTTAGGAATGAAAATTAAATCTTAAAAGAAATAACTAAGTAACTTACCTGGACAGAATTTACGGTTTGAACTGAAACACAGCTCAGCTTTTTTTTAACTTTTGCAAGAGAGCTTTGGGAGGGGAAGTAGAGAGGGAAACAGAACCATAACTTTCTCTGGTGGCAGAAATCGCTAACAGCACCAGAGTAAATCTGCTATGAAACATGTAAGGACAGATCTAGAGGGGGATGGAGATGCAAAACACATCAGATGCAATTTTTCAGTGGATAAAATTAAATCAAAGAAGAAAGAAAGTTTACTGGAACATAAATATAAATGATAAAATGAGAACTCATTTTTTTAAAAATAAGAATATGACCATTCTATACATTATTTCAGTGGTATCTACAAAATCAACTCCATGATTTAAAATTCTATAAATGAAATTCTAAATATCCTACTTCTTTTATCAACCAAAAACTAGTGACTTGAGTATATTTTTTCTTTTAGAGCTTACTATCTACCAAAATAGGTACATGAAAAGAGTTAAATTGAATTTGTATTACACATTAGTAATAAAAATAGAATGACTACAATGAACCTTTAACAGGCTTACTTGATAGAATATCCTTTAATAGGTTTTATTTGAAAATACCTAGGTAATGCTTTTCTAAGTCATTGAAATAGCCAGTACAACTTCCTCTGTCCCAGCAACTAAGCAAGAAAAATTACTCGATAGCAAGGGTTAGACTGTGTTTTTACTTGTCCTGTTGTTTGAAAAAAGAATATTAAGTCAAGGAGGACAGATTTGTAAAATGTGTCTAATAAGAATGGGAAATTTCCTCTTGCTTCTCTTTGAGATATTTTTCTTTATTCTGAGATCAGAGTACTGTTTGTGTGATTATCAAAAGGAGCTTAACCCGTCTGTCATGTTTCCACCAAGTGGTTTCTATGAAGTGCACAATTCCATTTATATTGCATTAAAATAAAACACAAACCCATATCTAAACTACCAAATCAATGAAAATGATCTAATTCATAACTGTGTATCAATTTTAATTGATCTAAACCTACTTTAATTAGTAAACAGCTTTTAGATTCAGAAAGGTCAAACATTATAATATTTTCAATTAATAGGCCATAAAGGAAAATAGTTGTTCTTCAAAGGGAAGATGTGCACATATATCTCATATTAAGTCATGTCTGATATATATTTATGTATATCATATATATGTATTAAATTTTATGATTTGTGTACCACATTGGAAGTAATATCAACAGATTCAAATAATTTAAACTGGAAAAAAAGGCAAATTTTCTTTTACTCTAAAGAGAAAATACTGATTCTGTTTTTTTTCTTCAGGTTACTGAGGTTGCCTCAGATCACTTGAGCTTACTGAAATAGCAGGGCTAGTCAGACTTCCTTCAATTTTTTTAAAGCAACAAAATACTCTTTCACCAAAATGATCAAATCTTCACCCCTGGTTTAGTCACTAGGTAGATAAATGGGATTTTACTTCTCCAATCATTTTTTTTAACTAATGACTTACTATTTTACATCTTTGTTCAGTTTTTCATGAGATTTCTCCTCTCAGGGGTGGTCACCATAGTTTTCCCACCACCAAAGCACCCGTAGTTCCCCACCAAAGTCCATTGTGCTCTAGTCCCAACCCCATTTATTCCCCTCCACCTATATTTCCTCTTCTTCCTTCCCTTCCTCTTCCCCTCCTGGATATCTCAGATCTATGGTGAACTTTCAGTGGTTGGCCTTAAATTTTTTCATTCTCTGATCCTCTGTTTGGTTTCTCTATATTCCACCTATAAGTGAAACCATCCAGGTTTTTTATCTTTCTCCTTCTGGCTCATTTCACTTAAGATAATTCCTTCTAGTCATATCCATGCTGCTACAACTGGACTGTGTTTATCTTTTTTGATTGTTGAGTATTATTACATTGTAATAATATTATTAGTATTATAGTATTATTACATTGTATTATTACAATAGTATTATTACATTGTATTATTACATTATTACATTGTACATTACATATACATATATATGTGTGTGTATTTACATATATATATGTTTCTATATTTATTTATCGATCTATTGATAGATAGATATATTTCCCACATGTTCTTGATCCACTCATCTGTTCTGGGGCATTTAGATTGTATCTTATCTGTTGTAAATAATGCTGCTATAAATATAGGAGTGCAAGTTTCCTCTAGAATTAGTGTTTTTGTGTTCTTTGAGTAGACACTTAGGAGTGGAATTGTTGGGTCATATGATAGTTCCATTTTTAGTCTTTTGCAGAAGTTCCACACGTCTTTCCATTGGGACTGGACAAATTTACATTTCCACCAATACTGTAAGAGGCTTCCTTTTTCTACACACCCTTGCCATTATTTGTTGTTTCTGTTTTGTTGTTGCTGTTGTTTTTTAATATGGGCCATTCTCACAGGTCTGAGGTGATAAGATTCACCATCCATTTGTGATGAAAATCCTTGAAAAATTGGGGATAAATGATATGTGTCTTAACACAATAAAAACCATATATAACAAACCCACAGCTAGTATCATTTTCAATGGTGAAAAACTGAAAGACTTCTATCATCTTTAATCATCATAGAGTGATATTTATCCTCCCTAAACAAGTACAATGTATGTGGTTATTTGTTCAGTTGAAAGGGATACACCTTGGAAGATACCACTTTTTTCATTATCACCAAAACATTTATTAAGTTCCATAGTTTTAGGAGATATCCCTGTTATACATGAGAATTAGGCTCAATTCCTGTCTCATTGGAGATTGGTGTATGATATCCAGGTGGTAGTCATGTAGCATTTTAAGGTCATTCATTAAATACAGAGAGAGGACTTAAATCTTTATCATGGACATTACACCTTTAAACAAAGTATATACAGAACTGGGTGAAAAAGGAGACTTTGGGAGCTATATGGCATGGTGATTCACAGCTCCTCCACCAATCATGTGTGAAAGGCCCCTGCCAGAATCCCAGGGCCTGACCTGTTCAGTTGCAAGCAGGATAAGAAAATATGAAGGGGTGAGCACAGAGAGATTTTTCCTAAATCTTCTATATCTCATAGTAGAAATTATTAGCTTTCATCTCCTCTAAATAATTTTTAAATGCTTTGTATGCTGTGGAGAAGGTCAAAGAGGAAATAAACTAGTTATTAGCAAACATCACAGAGACATGAGAGCAGCAGGCAACTTCTATACCAGTAAAGATTTATGTACTGGCTTTTTATCCCCATTTTATATGTCAGCGTCTCTAACAGAGCTCTACCTCCCCTTTACTCATTAATACTAAATGGTTACCACATCTCTACCTCTCAAACTCATCCCTTCCTTACCTCTTTCAGCACAACCAAATTAATGTAGATTGCTTATCTTTTCTTTATGATAATTGTAATGACTTAGCCATTTCACTTGTCTACCACTCTGTCTACCTCTCTGTCAACCAGTGCATTTCCATTATAGGTCCACTCTACTGCTTTAAGATTTTTTTTTCAAAAATATGTATTATACATTTGTAACTTTTTAAAATCCAGGGACTTTTTATCAGTTAGGCAATGAAATATTGATTCACCAGCTTAGTCAATAAATTACTCCAGCCTGTCAGTTTTTTCTTCTGTCACTGTACCCACTACCTTCTCTTTCCCCATTATAGTCTCAAGTTTAATGAAGTCAGCATGAATTTTCATGCTTATCTTTATGAATGTATATTGTTCTACTTGGAATACTGTCTTCTTTCTTGTTTATGTGAAGAACACTTACTTTACCTTCAATAAAAAGTCCAAATGCTGTCCCTTCTGTGTAGTTTTCCTTTATGTTCCAAGGTACCTGAACACTCCTTACTGTTTTTCTCATGACATATTGTTGGTCTGACTCCTTCAACATTCTAAGGGATCTTGCCTTATGGCCTCACCTGCCAGCAATATCAGTGAAGTAGTACTACCTTCTCATTACATTCTGATTTAGATTTTCATGTTTTTTCCAAGCACATTGTATCATTTTACGTGTTCAATAGAACATATGAAGTGACAGAGTAGATATTCTCACTGAACAAATAAAATTGCAACAAATAACTGAGAGGTTTAATTTTTTAAATATTTGTTTTGTCATGTTTTACTTATAACTTAACATCTTTGCAATATATCATAGTCTGTCATATAACATATTTAATCTCGTGTGTGTGTGTGTGTGTGTGTGTGTGTGTGTGTGTATTTTCCCCTGCTGTGGGGTAGAAAGAAAAAAAAACATTGTATGTTCTTGATATTCTTTGAACATTAATTAAAAATCAGTGAATTATATACCAAAAAAAAATCCCTTTATTTTTTTATTTTGTCTCATCATGACATAACAATAGCTTGACAAATATTCCAACCAAGGATTATAAAACGTTATAGAAAAGTCCTTTAGAGTAATGATTTATGAAACAATTGTTGAAGTCAATGACTACGAATGGAGCATTCCAAAAGTTTTAATACAAAAGTTCTAAACGATCAAATCCTTTGTGTACCTTAGGGGAGATAAGCATAAATTCATTTTGATAATGGCTCTGGCAGTCAGTATGATTTTGTTTTTTTCTATGTAAAAGACTAAGTATTAATAAAAGTGAAAATCTGTGATTAATGAAGTCAAATACAAAAGGTACTAGTTAATTTCACCCCTATATTTCTATGTTGAAAATAAACTAGATTTAGTTTTCATTCTACATGGAAGGAATTGGGGAGGAACATTATTATCCAAAACCCAATTCATTTGTCTTTATAGAAGCCATGAGATTTAAGAGTAAAAATAAAGGAAAATGAGAGGAAGAGCAGACGGTATATATAAGACTCTCTAAGAGGAAAAGTAAATGAATAAATAATGCATTTTATAGGATAAAACTGTTTTCTTACAGGTAACAAAGCCATTCATGCCCCCTTCAGCTGGACAATGCTTCAGTTGCTTCTGGAGTGGCTGTCATAGTCTTACCCTGGTCCATTCATTGAAGCTCATCTCCTATTTGTGTGCTTCAATAGCTTTTATAAACTGATGTGTGGGATCGTTGGGGCGCTTCTTCTGACCAACTCTTCTCTGAACATATAGAACATCTTCTTATTTTAACATATAGAATAAAGTTTGGTAAATAGTGCAAGATTCAGGAGGGAAGCGATAAATCAAAGCTAAAATCATGATTTCAATGCCTTGAACTATTGCTATACGTTTTCTTCATTCTTGGACCTAATTCAAATGGTAAATGAGACCCAAACTATTTGAAATGTATGTCTTTAAATTCTAAGTGAGATACAGCCACATTTGAGAGGAGCTATTAAAATGAAGAAATCATTATATTGTATCCAAGGATAAAAGACACTGTAAATATTTAGTTTCTAATTGTCACAGACCGCTTAAATGAATGAATATAGTCTATTCATTGGGTTTTGGTACTAATAACCTCCAGGAAATGTCAAATTCACATGTTATCCCAGGACACGATATTTAGCTTTTAGATTTTAATCTAACTAAAAGATGTGTAAAAGCACACAGCCATCCAGCTTTGTATTGGCTCTACATCTATGTAGGATTATATGCAAACAATAGTTGAGCTAGGATTGGCAGTCCCATAGCTCACTAGCTTGAATGTAATTAATTGCATTTTTTAAAGATAGAGACAAAAGAAGGAAGATAATTTGGAGAAGCACTATTTTCAGCAATAATCTTACATATGAGGTAAGGCTCAAAGTTGCCAAAATGGAATCTGGAAATAGAGATCCATCAACCTTTTGTCTAAAGTAAATCATAATTGTTCTGAAAATGATTAACGCTGGGTGACAGCCAACGTACCTTTGATAAAATGTACTTAGTCTGACTCTACAATTCAGTAGACAGGAAATGGCTCACCTTTTGGTAATGAATTAATTCTTTCATACAGAGCTATAGTAATTCCAAAACTTAAGCCACAAAAATGTCTAGGATACCAGGAAATTAAAGAGAGTTTCTAAGGATAGCTGAGAATGGCTCCTTTTGTACCACTGTCTCACATTCCTTTTCGTCTTTTCTTATATGTAGATTTTGGTGGATGAAACACCCATTGCTCAAGGACCTTTTTAAAAATTCTCTGTTGATTCTCTGAATCAAAGTAGAAGTCAGTGAACAAAGACATGACAGTACTCCTTGGTAAACTTTTTGGCTTGAAAAATTTAAAACATTTTCAAGATTTGGTAATAAAGTGATCCACAAAACTCACAATTTACCAAATGTAATCATTAAAGTTGTAATGTAATCGTGACATTTCCTGTTGTGGTATCAAAAACAAAAACTAAAACCTACAAAGCTGGGTCTCTGTCACAACATAGTGTACTTAAATTATATTTTTAGACATGCATCTCCACATTCCACATCACAATCCCCTACATATAATGTTGCCAAGTCCAGGCTCTTCCTTCCCAAGGGCATAACTTAAATCCATCTAGAAAATGATTCGATCTGCAGAATGCAGATCATTTTAAACTGGAAAGAAGAATAAAGCCTTGGAGACAGCACAGAATGTGGTTATAGTAGTCCAAGTTAAAAATGACCAGTGCATCAACAAGGGATTTGGCTGCTAGACTAGTGTGGTTATTAATGGACAAATGCTCTTTCCTCAACCCAGGAACTGCTTCTGCTACTTGTGGTTATGGGAATAGGAAATGGAAGGAGACAACATTTTACTGGCAGACACATTACTGACCCTGCAGAGGCAGCAAGAATAATGAGCAGAGAAGACTTTAGAGAGTTGTGCCAAACAGAGTAATTGCTGCAGGAAGTGCAGGGTTCCTGGGACATGATGGTGGCTGGGTTGGATCACCCTATATAAGAGTGGGGTGGATCAACCATTCAGTCGGTGAATCAAATCATCCTATAATGTTGAAATCACTAGGCACAAAGCAAGGCCTCTTGATTCCTGCCCATTTGTGAGTCATGAATATTCCAGGGAGCCAACCGTTCACTTATGTCTTATGGACATCCACTTGCTTTCCATAACCTAAGAATGTCCTGAGTTCAGATATACATTCTGTAATTTGAATACATCTTAATCTTTTTTTGCTTCAATTTATATTACTATCAAAATAATACAGAATGAAGTTTTTCTACCGCTATAATTCTCTAAGAGCAAAAAAATGGTAAAGATATTTTTTAATTACAGATTTTAGCAATACTTTTGGTTAGAAAGTTACAAATATTAAGGGTAAGTTTTTAGATATTTTGCTTATTTATCATTCAAAATGATTTACTAATAATTAAATCCTTATGAAAAACATTTAGAACTAGAGTCAATATAATCTAATGCATAAAACATATGAAGGTATTTTAAATAATGCAAAACATAAACAAACTTAAATGAGCAAGCAAACCATGTTACTGTAGGCTAAATAATATGACCCCACCCCTTAGTAGTAGATATTTTATTCAGTATTTTTCCTCCTTTCTCACTTTGACTTAGGGGGTCTAGAGATTGGCTTACTTTGGGAACAAATGCACAATTAAAGTAGCCAGGCAGGGGCATAATGTAGTGCTCATCTCTTCTACTTGAAAGGTAAATGTAATATTTCTAAAGCAAGATGATTTTTGCAGTACTATAAATTAAAATTCATCCATTAACCTTGTATTCTTCCACTTGTGATGCATCATTGGATTTTAGAGAAGGAATTTACCTAGACTTTTGGGGTCTCAAACAAAATTTTGTTTAAATGAAACTGCCCTGGAAAAGGTCATAACATTTTAGCAGATACTTGGGCAGTTTCTTCATAATCAAGTTAGAAAATCTTGCTTGGTGATAAGAGAAAATAAGATGACCCTCTAAGGAGCTATGGGGAAAAGAAAATAGGTAACCCAATAGGAAAGGAGGGAAGTAAAAAGGTATCCCCCCAAATGTGCTTTTCCTGGATCGCTGCCTTTTCTGCAGTTTGTTCCACTCTACAAAGGGTCCAGCTCTAACAGCTCTTTTTGATGATATTATTGGCAGTTAGCTGAGTATCTGCGCAGAGAATGCCACAGTCATGGTAGGATTTTTTTCTGTATTGAAAAAGAGAAACCAACATCTTGGCACTCTATCAGAAAAGATGTGATTTCCTAACTAAAGTGGAATGCTCAATCAGAAGAGTTTTTGGAACTTATCCCCCTGCCATGAAATCTGGTGAATGGTTTGAGTTTTCCCAAAATTACTTGAAATTTAGCTGCTAGGAGGCTGTGCTGACTGTTCCAATTTTCCTTTCAATTTTGTGTTTTTTTGGATGCTTCCCTCAAGTCTTCCGGTGTAGTTCAGTCATTAGTCAGAGCTGGAAGGTTTATTATTTATTTTGACAGCCACCAGCCTATTTTGTCAAACAGTATACATTACTGCTCCATTTGACAGGTGTTACTCTTACAATCCTTCAGTTTCTGTTTTCCTTTTTGAGTGAGGCTTCTATATCTGCTGTCTTGTTTACCTTCCCAAAGGAAGCACATTATGTTTTCTGGTTGATAAAAGCTTTGTTTTGTTGCTACTTTTCAGTGACAGATTAAGCATTGGTCAAAAACTTTTCTCTTGACTTAATCTAAAACTTGGTGAAGTGCTTATTAAACTGTGATCCAAGGAAAGATAAAATAGAAGAATAAAAGAAAGGAGAATAAAAGGACAGTGGGTATAATGTATATAGAACCAAAAAAGTACAGCCATTTCACCTCCAATATGTAAGATTAGGTCAAAATGAACTAAAAATTTAAATAGGATTTGGTAAAAAGAATAAACTGCATAATGTTTACTATAATCTCACAGAAGACATGTGCTATGATGACAAAGAACAGAATACCAACTCAGATTATAAATGTCAGGTAGTGCTTTCTGGAAACTAATGACATCTGAATGATACTGTAAAGATAAAAGGTAATATATGCAGAAGAATTGATAGTGGGCAGGGTCTTTTATATGGATGCCATGATAGGGAAGAATGGTGACTCTCCTTATGCAAGTTCTTGGTACTTTATATCCAAGTTATGTTTTATATTTCTTTTTCTTAAGATTTATTTACTTATGCATACAAGAGCTAGGGTGTAGGCCAGAGGAGGGTGTGGTGGTGAGAGGACTCACCAGAGAAGGAGTGGGGAGCAGAACAGGCAGATTCACTGAAATACACTGTTGAGGGGAGCAGCAGGAGAGACAGGAGAGGTCTGCCGCGCCATGTGGGAAGCTCCCTGGCTGGGGATAGAACTTATCCTGCAGTGGTTGCTGATTGCTTCATAGTGCTGAGACTCGACCCCTTGGGCCACCAGTGAGGCCCCTTGTTTTATATTTCATAAATGAATATTTCTTTTTAATCTATAAGGAAGAAAGAGAAAATACTTCTTAATAATTTGTTAGCCTCCTGTTCCCTTATCAGTAGCGTGCAGCATTCCACCCTAATACTTAGTGGACAGAAAGCAGCAAGTCTATCAGTCATGACTCTGTGGTTCAGATTTGAGTTGGATTCATCAGAGTTGATTCATGTCTGCTCTGTGCTGTGTTACTCGCTCCTTTCTGTGGTAATTGGATTGGAAAATCCTGGATGGCTTCATTCACATATCAGGGCCTTAGTGCAGGGCTGCTGATTGGGGGCCCACTCTCCACAGGGCTTCTTGCTTGAGCTGGACAACCCCAAATTCTTTACCAGGAGCCTTAGCAAAGCTGAAGAATTAACACAGCAGCTGCAATACTTTATACACCCTAGGCCATGAATTACTAACAGCAACACTTCCACAACATGTTCCACTTCCAACATATTCTACTGGTCAACTCAAGTCCAAAACCCAGACTAATGGGGAGAAGAAATAGATCCCATGTTTTAAATGTGAGGAATCATAAACACATCCAGGCATAGGAGGAACAGTTGCAGCTCCTTTGCCAACTATTCATCACACCATCTAGAATTAGAATGTCTTGATGGCATCATTTAGTTGTGTGAAACAAAGAATATAGTTGCTCATTAATTTTATTTTTTCATTATGCTTACACTGAAATACTACTGAGTACCACTTCTCCAATCCTGATTTCTTTACACCAGACTCTTTTATCTCTATCTGCTTATTGGACATTTCTTCTTCTATGTCCTAGTATCACTTCAGAAACATATATCATAAAAACTCATCTCTCCTCCAATGCCAGTTTTTTCTCATTATTCCAGTTTATAAATGCAATCATCTCAGACTATTATTATTATCAAGAATTTAAAATACAGAGATATCTATCTCTCTTACTTTTGCAAACATATGAAACTAGAACCACATTTGAAAATTGCTCTATATTATATTGGCAGTGTGAAATTGAGTAAATCACTTAACCTTTCTGATCCTATGTATTCATCATTTAAAAATGATATGCTGGCATCATCGCAGAGTCGCTGTGGAGATTAGCTTTGGAAAAAAACTCATAAAGGCCTGAACATATTGAAAACTCACTAAATGCAAATTTCCAACTTTGCATGTCTTTCTGTAGCACTCATATGTACCAAGTTTACTGATAACATTTTATGTATATGTTCTGTCTCCACAATTAGAGAGTAAACTCCATGAAGACAATGACTCCCCAAAATCCTTAGCACAGAATCAGTAGCATTCAGATTTGTGGCATGATAAAGTCTTTTGATTGACTCACATTAAGAGTAATTAAAAATTTTAAATGCCATTTTGGGGAGGAGTAAATGTAAACTCATAAGCTTTATTGAAACCAAGACGATCTTGTCATTTTTATATTCTACATTATTGTGTTCTTTCTAAAAGCAAACTATTTTTTAAATACAGAGTAAAATAGGAGGAAGATAAAAGGAACTACTAATTTTGACTGTGAGAGGAAGGTTTTCAAAGTCTAATGCCAGATTTTTTTTTAATATTTATTTATTTATGCATACAAGCTGGGGTACAGGCCAGAGGCATGGGGTGGCGAGAGGGTTCACCAGAGACAGAGTGGGGAGCAGAACAGGCAGATCATTGGAAATACACTGCTGAGGGGAGCAGTGGGCGAGGCAGGAGAGGTCTGTCGTGCCATGTGGGAATCTCCCTGGCTGGGCATCGAACTCCTGTTGCCACTGCCGACAGCTCCACAGTGCAGCGCTCAACTGCTGTTCCACCAAGGAGGCACCAGATATTGAGTTTATCTTGAAATCATCTTCCTTTTGGTTTTACATTAAGATCTTTACATCTCTGGGGGAAAAAAAATCCACTAATATTGTAGAAATTACATTTTTAGGCAAAAATATTTTAGAGATCAAGTGCTTTTTTCTCCTCTATGAAATAAGATTATTTCAATTACAAGTAGCATTAATTAATCACTAACTGATTCATCAGCTAGCAGCTGGGATTGGAGATCTGACTTCTCTTCTTTATCCCTATTTTACATTTCACTGTGCTCAGCAAAGGTTGAGTAATAGGAGATTCATACCCTTTCCTTATCCTCAGTACCTTTTTTCTAATACCAACAAAGAAGAAAATTTTGAATATATTTTTTTCAATTATATTTTCCCAACACATTTTTGAAGGGAACTTTAGAAGTAAAAGTGTTGTTCCATTTTGTTGTAAAAATAACCTAATATAGGGGGCATCCCTGGTGGCACAGCGGTTAAGCGCTGTGCTGTGGAGGGAGCTGTCAGTAGTGGCAACGCAAGTTTGATGCCCGGCAGGGGAGATTCCCACATGGCGTGGCAGACGTCTCCTGCCTCGCCCGCTGCTCCCCTCAGCAGTGTATTTCTGTCCATCTGCCTGTTCTGCTCCCCACTCTGCCTCTGGTGAACCCTCTCGCCACCCCATGCCTCTGGCCTGTACCCCAGCTAGTATGCATAAATAAATAAATCTTAAAAAAAAATAACGCATTATAGAAAGATGTTTCCTTAAGGTTTGAACAAACACTCTGCTATTCTTTTTTTAATTTTGAATATTGTCAGTGTTTATTAGTCTACCTGACTTGCCAACCCAAAGGTAATCATCAACTGGATGAAAATTTTAGACATTAGTGCTATCTTGACCCATTCCTTAATGGAAAATGGTATCGAAGCTTAGGAGCCCCTGGGGGAGGACTGCAAATGCATACTGGAGTCACTTCTGTATGAAAGTACATTGCACTTGGTTCATGGGTGTCAGGAAATGGAAAAGAAGATGCTGGTGATGTTCAAAATAGCATACCAAAATGTCTTCAGTTTGTGGAATGAATTCGTTAGTGGAGCTATAGAAACAACATCTGGATTCAGTTGGTAATAATCCATTGTAAGTCTCCATACCCCATTATTATTTTCACTTTCATTATTGTGTTATTAATGCAACCCTACTACCATTGTTCTATTTATACCTTAACCAGGGCTGTAATTTCAATTTGTCTATCTTTGTTGGACTGTCCTGCAGGAGACAGGTGCCAAAGAAGAGGAATAAATTACATCCCACTAATAATTCTTACATGCAGCAGTTCCCAATGGAAGATTCCATTCTGAGTTTTAAATAGATTCAGAGTACACACACGCAAAATTTTTAGCACTATACATCTGGAAGTGGAAACCAAAGAGATCTAGTCAAAATGTCATATTTGTTTTTCTTCTCCAATGTGTACCCAGCCCAAATCTCCTTACCTCAACCTGAGTGTCCTTGCACCTACAGAACCAGGGAAGATGGTGACTTGGGCTCCTTTTCAAGACAATGAAATAAATTTGAGTTTCTTCCTTCCACCAAATTATCCAGTATTCTTGGGTGAGTACATAGGGTCTTTGGTCTCCTTGGGGAGAGGAATACTTAAAACTCATCCAAATTCTTCTCTCTCCTTAAATGGATGAGGTCAGAGTAATGAAAAGGGAGAGATCAGAGGACAAGGCACATTTACCTGCCATTTTGAGCAATGGTAGCTGCATGCAGCTCAACAAAATGAACCACTAATATTTTCATTTCACCACAAGTTCTATGTGAGCAGCATAATCATCCTTACTGCTATCGTCTATTTTAAGTCTAAAGACCCCTGACTCAACTGTGAAAATCATTGCTTTCTGGTTGGGGTAGTGGGATTTATTTTCTTTGACTGATTTTGATTTGACAGAGAGAGTATTGACTTTTTTCTTTTTTTAAGGAGTGTATCCTTAAATTAATGTAGTGAAGTACCGTGATCCAAATAACATCTCAAATTCCTAACCAATTTTAGCATACGTCTCTGGGGAGTTTTCCAAAGAAGCATGACTTATTAAACACATTTATCTATATTTCTTTGTAGGTCTTTATCTAGATTAGCGGTTGACTTTTGTCAGCATTGTGAAGCTAATCCATGGCAGTCAGAGCCCAAATACTTTTCAATACTTCATCTGTGGTTTCACTAAAGAATTTATCATTATTAGGGAAATCTCCTGGAAAGGGCAATGCTCCCTTGCAATAACCAGAACTCATTGCAAAAAAATCTGAGAACATTTATTATGATCTCTGAAATGATCTAGAGTTGGCATGCTAGACTGCAAAAGGGGCTAAGTCATGGGACAACCCACCCATTGCCATTTTTCCTTAACAGGCATTAGAGGTGACATTCTTTCATCTCCCAAATTCACTAGTCAATTTTTAAATGGTCTAATTTTTGCCCACACTAGTCATGGATTTTACTTCATTGTTACTTAGCACACTCTTTTGAAAGAATTGTGGTGTAACACTTTATCCTCAACCTCCAGGAAAGTGTTAGAACAAGTTATGACAGAGCAGCAGACCTGATGACGAGTACCAGATGAGAACAATGAGTTTCCCCTCTAACAAGAAAATTAGTGCCACTAAGGGCATAATTCAGGTAGCTACTTTGTTTCTACATCCTAGTGGTTGGTCTAATACAATGTCCTCAATTTTTTTTTAAGTAATAGGTAATAAAGTAGAGCACACTTTAGTATCCAGTTGACCATACTTGAATTTTCCTTCTGTTCACATGACCCTTTAACCTTTTATAATCTTTACTCTTGCAGAAAACCATCTCAGGAAAGGAAGGGTTTGAGATTTTACCTGACTAGCAAGTTATCCTCTCTCTCTTGGATGGCTGCTCAGAGAAGATAAATAGATGATAGATAGATAGATAGATGATAGATAGATAGATAGATAGATAACCCCCTTGAATAAGAGACACAGACCACTGTGTGCAATGATCAGAATAGCCAGAGTGTAAGTTTTTACAGTTCCCAGAACTCCAATCCTGATCAGGCAGCTCAACTGTAAAAAGTTACAATACAAGAGAGAAATACTGAGTTAGAGAAACTAAGTCCTTCATAAAAAGATACAAAATACCTGATTTTTACTCAAAAGGAAACATGCTTTATTTTAGTGGATCGTGGCAAAACCAAATAATAACAACAAAAATGAACGAAAACCAACAAAAACCCTGCCTTTTGTGCCAGAGAGAGAAACTATATGTCCTAAGTTCACTTTCCACCCTAGCATTCTTGGAGTAACAGTCCAGAATAAAGGCTGTGCCTTTGCTCACAGAAGAACAATGTGAGAAACACACAGAGAATTGTCTCCCAAGAACTAACCTGTAGAAATGAATTAAAGTTCATGCTCTGTGTCTGTCTTTGTCCTTGACTCTATTTCTGTCTGTTTCTTTCTTACACACACACACCCACACCCACCCACCCACACACACACACACACAGTGCAAATTTTGAAGTTTTTTGAGGTGTTTTACAGCTTTAAACCAATTCCCAGAAATTTTATTATAGAAATATCAGGATGTCATTTGATGTGAGTCTCACAATTTCTTTAATATTTGTCATAATAAAAAAACCCTCCTACTTGTGTAGTAACTATTAATGGGAATGGAATAAACTTTAACCTCATTAAGAAATACATAAGAAGAATGACTGTAGAGAATAAATGGGATACTAGTACGTGGCAATAATAAACCTCACAAAATTAAGAGTACTATCTATAACTGAACATATATCAGGCTGAGGAAACAGCCTGAAATGAGAAAGCTTGGTAAATATTTGCAAAAAAGAAAAAAATAATTATAAATTAAAAGCAGTTAAACTTACAAATGAAAAGAAATCCAGTCAGTTAAAGTGATGGAGGAGGAGTGAGGGCAAAGCAGCCCTGCTTCACTGAGCAAGGTAATAGTCTGCTCAGAGTATTCTGGGCCCTGGAATTTTAGAACCAAAGATTTAAGGTGGCTATAAAAGAATGAATTGTAGTAGTTGACATAGGAAGGATGAAAAAGGATATCAATTGAAGCCTACTCAATGTAAGAAAAATCTGGCAGTGTTTCAGAGATTATAATAGTCAAAACCATATAGGGAAGAAGAAAAAACCCTTCTCAGAATTTTTCAGTACAGGAACCATTTAACTCATGTGAAGTGAAGGTCTCTGGGACAGTGAGCTATTTTACAGGAAATAAAGATCTTCTCTAGTGGGAGGTAACAGATATAGCCTTCCCAGCTCCTGTTTGAAGATATATGCAGCAAAGGTTTAGAAATGCCTATTATTATATCATTTTATTGTACCATAAATATTCATAGCATCATACCACAGGGCAAAATTGTGCCAAAGGAGAGAGAGAATTCCAACACCAGTGAACTTGTGGAGCAATGCAATATGCAGAAGGAACAGAAGGCAAAATGTAATACACTGACTTTTAATTTTTATTTTAGACTGATGCTCATGGCTATCTAAAGCTAGCCTCATTAGTAAAGAGCAAAACAAGTTAATTATCATCAGTACAGGAAGGAAGCACACTACAAATTCCAAACTCAAGATTTGACAGACATTTTGATGAAAATGTAACTATTACCATTTATACCTATACTTTGCAGTCAGTTTTTGTTTTCCCTTAAAAAAATGACACAAGTGATGTGCAAGACATTGGATAAGGCCAGATTAATTAATCTCTGAAGACTAAATCAGGAGTCTCCCATAAGTTGTATATCTAGGATGGGAGCTTCCTTTTTGATATTTCCGTCTGGGTTTGCCTTGAAACAGAACTAAAATGGGCAAATATAATACACCAAGACCTGGTATTCCTAAAAAAAAAATTGCATCTCAGGCATAAACTCATAATGAGATACACTTCATTTGGGCTAAGCTTTCTCAGAAACCACTTGTTTCAACTGCCTCAAATCACACTGCTTGCACAATCTTGCAACAAGATCTAAATTGTATCTGGATGACACAAGCTTAACTCACCGAGAAGGTAGGCCTGTGGAAAGACATTTGTGTATATTGCCATGTATCCAACAAAACATATCTTTTGTTTTGAATTGTAACTTTAGAATCTAGTTCTATCACAAGACAGAACTATTTGTGTGCATAGAAGCCAATGGTGGAATTAACTCTGAATTCTAGGACTATGGGGCCATTTGAATTTGTTTTGCAACACCTATTAGGGAAACCATTGAATGAAGTTGCTTTGTCAAGTAAGTAATAATATGATCGCTAACACTTCCTATTTTGCATGTATCAGATATGAGGTAAATATTTATATGCTAAATCTTATTTAATTCCCTCTACAATCCCTTGAGGAATGTGTAATTATCTGTTATCCCTGTTACATATGAGGAAATGTAGGTTTAGAAAGTTAGGTAACTTTCCTGAAATCATAAGCCTATTAATTTATATTATCTGAACATAGGTCAAGTTCTCTATGACCTAGGAGTCCAAATTCTTCATCAAAATCCATGTATGACCTTGAAAAGTAACCAAAACACAATCCAGGATTCTGAAAAGAAATAAATCTAAAATTGATTTGAGAAGGAAAAATGAGACATGCAATTCAGTTAACTCAATTTGTTAGAACATATTAATAAAAAAAGGTTTTCTTTTATACTCTCCCACATTTGGAAAGTTATCTTTATCTAAAATCCTGAGTCACAGAGTGCAAATAAAAACCTGGGAAACTGCCTTGCAAATACAAGCTGCTGCTTTCATGTGGGACCTCGCATCATAGTGGGTGGTTCAGCATGAAACATCACCTTTTTCAGAATCTCACACATAGTCTATTATTATAATCCCAATGGTAAATTCAATATCTCAACTTCATAGCTGAGTATCTCAACAATAGTTTGTTATTTTAAAAAATAATTTTAAAAGCTAAAGAAATACCTAAAAAAGTTTCAGACTTAAATATAGAGTCCATGTTTAGGCATGCCATTGAGTATAGAATAGCCATATTTAAGAATTCAATCTATATAATCAGAAACATTTTTAATCTTACAAAATAATTTACTCAATAAAATGCTTAAATAATCTATATAATGATAATGATTGAAAGCTGAATAATTACATTATTTAATTGGACTTAAATATCTCAATATCTTGTGAAAAGAATATGGACTCTGACTAAAAATTGAAATTAATAACTACTTCATATGAAGATCAGTAATGTCAAAGTATTAAAAATATAACTACAGTAATTTGTTATTGAATAGAGGTAAAATTTTAAATTGTGACATCAAAAGCTTAAAATGTAAGTAAGTGTGGAGTCTAAAATGTATAGCTTTATTAAGCATTTAAGTTTATTTCATTTTAAATGAGACTCACAAATAAAAGATATTTAATATTATAAGCCTCATGGTAATCAAAAAGCAAAATCCAGGACATATCTACAGAATATCATCAAATCACAAAGAAAAAAGAACAAAAGAGGAAAAAAGGAATTATAAAACATCCAGAAAACAGTTAAAAAATGGCACTAGTAAATCCATATTAACAATATTTAGCAATATATTAGCAATAATTAGCAATATTAGCAATAATTTCTTTAAATGTACATGGACTAAATTCTCCATTCAAAAGACAAAACATGGCTCAATGGATTTAAAAAGAGAGAACCAATTACATGCCGCTTACAGGAAACTCCATCGTTATGACACACTTATACTGAAGGGATGGAAAAAGATATTTCATGAAAAATGGAACCCAAAAAAGGGCAAGTAGGTTATTATTATATATTATAGAGACAAAATAGATGTTAAGATGAAGATTTCAACAAGAGAAACAGGTTATCATATAATGATTGAAAGTTCAACTCAAGAAAAGCATAAAACATGTTCAACATATGAATACCTAAATATTTAAAGCAAATGTTAACAAACCCAAGGAAAAAAGACAATATCATAAGAGTGTTACCCCACTTACAACAATAATTATATCATCTTGGCAGAAAATCAGAGAGGAACAGCAGTACAGAACAGATTGACCTACAGGGATATATACAGAACTTTCCATATAACAGGAACAGAATATACTTTCTTCTCAAGCACATAGGAAACATTCTTCAGGGTAGACTACATGTTAGAAGACAAATCAAGACCACAATATTTAAGAAGGCTGAAGTCACAGGAAGCATTTTTTCTCAACCACAATGTTTTTTTCCCTCTTATTTCACTGGATGCCCTAGAACTGTACACCATTTCCGTCCATATTGTCTGTACAACCAATCTACACAACATGGACAAAACAACCAAGTTTTTTCCATGTTGTTAAAAATGGCCAATTTTCTTTTTTTCTTATGGTTGAATGATATTCCATTGTATATATGTGTCACATCTTCTTTATCCCATTATGGACACTTACATTATTTATATATCTTAGCTATCATAAATAATACAACAATAAACATTGTAGTGTAGATATCTCTTTGAAATCCTGTGTTTGTTTGCTTGAATATACAACCAAAAGTGGGATTGCTGGATAATATGGTAGGTCTATTTTCAATTAATTGAGGAATCGCCATAATGTTTTGTGCAGTGACTGAATAAACTTATATTCCCCAAATCAGTGACCAAGTATTGCCTTTTCTCCGTGTCTTCACCTACATTTGTTATTTCTTGTCTTTTTGATGATAGTCATTGTAACAAGTGTTAGGTAAGTAGATCATTCTTGCTTTGGTTTGTATTTCCATTATGATTAGTGATTAGCTCCTTTCCCTGTAATTGTTAGCCATTTGTATATCTTCTTTGGAAAAAAGTCTCTTTAGTCACTGTGCACATTTTTTTGGTTGTTCTTTGTTTTTTCTTTGGCGCTACATTTGTATGAGTTTTTCATGTATTTCGAATATATGATAATAAAGAAGAAAATCTAGAGTATACATAAATAAAGCTAACATAGGAACAAACACAGCATATGTGATGAGTTTTCAGATATAGCACCAAAGACATGATTCATCAATAATTGATAAGCTGCACTCATTAAAATTAAAACTTTATGCTCTGCAAAAGACAACATCAAGAGAATGATAAAATGATCCACAGACTGGGAGAAAATATTTTCAAAAACCTCATATGATAAAAGACTACTATCCAAAATATACAAAGAACTAAAAAAAATCAACAATAAGAAAACAAAAAAATCAGATTAAAAAATGAGCCAAAGACCTTAGCAGAATGCTCACTAAGGAAGGTACACATAGGGCACATAACCACATAAAAAAGATGCTTCACATCATATGTAAAGGAAATGCAAATTAAGGCAACAAGGAGATAACATTATATACCTATTGGAATGACCAAATATAAAATTGTAAATGCCATATTTGTCTATTCATTTTTTCTTTTTAATTCTATTGATTTTCATTGAGGTAACTTTGCTGATACCAAACTGTTTTTGATTGCTTTACCGTTATACTAAGTCCTAAACTTTTTTTTAGATTTATTTTTATTTATTTATGTATACAGGAACTGGGGTGTATGCCAGAGCTGTGTCAGAGTGGAGAGCAGTACAGGAGGATCTACTGAAATACACTGCCGAGGGGAGAAATGGGTGTGACAGGAGTGGTCTGCCGAGCCATGTGGGTTAGTTTCCTGGCTGGGGTTGGGGGGGATTGAACTCAGGTCACAGTGGCTGGCAATAGCTTATTAGTCCTGAGACTTAATCCTTGTGCCACCAGGGAGGCCCAATACCAAACTTTTTGATTACTTTAGCTTATAGTAAGTCTTAAAGTGAAGTAATATTAATTCTCTGACTTTGTTCTTCAATATTTTATTGACTATTCTGAGTCTAGTGTCTGCATATAAGCTTCAGAAGTAATTGCCAACATCCAAAAAAATAACCTTCCAAAATTTTGATCAGGACTGCATTACATGTATAGGTCACATTGGGAAGAATTGATATCTTCACAATATTAATATTCTTGTCCATGAACATGGAATGTCTATTTATTCGGTACTTTCATTTCTTTCATCAGGGGATTATAGTTCTAGTTATATAGACCTTGTACGTATTTTGTAAGATTTATAACTAAGTATTTCATTTGCTAATGCAAACAGTGCTAATGCAAATAGCATTGAGTTTTTAAATTTAAAATTTGAATTTTAAATTTACTTGTTTCTTTTTGATATATAGGAAAACTACTAGCCTTTTTATATAAATCTTGTATTCTGCAACTTTGTTATAGTTGTGTATTAGTTCCCAGGTTTATTTTTTTTGTGTGTATTTCCATTCTTTTGGATTTTCTACATAGAAAACCATGTCATTTATGAAAAAAAGGATAGTTTATGTGTTCATTCTGAATCTATACACCATTTCTTTTATTTTTTCTTCTCACTGCATTAACTTGAAAAGAAGTGGTGGCGAGGGGGGAGACATGCTTGCCTCATAATGTAGTAAATCAGTGTTACCCTGGTCTTAGTGGGAAAGCTTTGATGATATCTGTAGGCTTTTTGTAGGGATTCCTCATGAAGTTCAGGAAACTGCCTTCTATTCTTAGTTTACTGAGTTTTTTTAGATAATGAATGAATGTTAGATTTTGCCAGCTGCCTTTTCTGCATCTATTGATAGTGATTTTCCTTTATTAGCTTATTAATGTGATGAATTACATTAATTGATTTTTAATGTTTAACAAGTCTTATGTATCTGGGATAAATTTCACTTGGCTGTGGTATACACTTTTTAATTCATTATTAACTTCTATTTCTAGCTTTTTCTTCTAGAATTTTTGCATTGATTATCATGAGATTTAGGTCTGAGCTTTCTTTTCATTTAATTTCCTTTCTTCTTTTCTTCACTTTTAATTTTTTTTCTGAAACAGAAGGTACATTTTTAATAATTAGAAACACATTAAAATTAGGTAAGTTGATTTTTATGCAGGTAATTTTTAGTAAAATGATATGGTAAAGAGTGTGCTTATTATAAGAAAAATTTGCATATATGCATAAATCCATTTTATCTTTTCTATTCTGTTTTATTGAACTGCTTGTCTCTTTTTTGTGTATACTATGATAATGTGTGGGTTTGCCTTTATTATTTTTTTAGTTTCTTTTTTTATTAAAGTAACATTGATATACAATATTGTATATGATGCAGAGGTACAGGCTCATGCCTCTTGAGATACATGTTACCACACCTACCATCAATGTACCTATAATTCTCCAACATAGTCCATTAGGGACCTCCCACACTTTGCTCTCCACCCAGTCCCTACCCCTTTGGAAGCCTCAATCCTAACAATCATATGTTTAGGGCATGTTTTTATTTGGTTTTGTCTGACATTTTGTTTTGTTTCTCTATATTTCATAGATAAGTGAAACCTTGCGGTTTTGTCTTTATTCTTCTGCTTTTATAGTATGATTCAACATTTTCTAAATCACTAACTCTCAATATTATGTCAGTATATATGATTAAGAAGTGTAGGGGAGTACTGTAGGTTGTCACAATGACTGAGAATGTGCCTTTTGAATTTACTAAATGGTTATTCAGATGTTAACCTTTTCCAATAAATGGAAAAGTCCCACCCACCAAATAATTATTTTAACCAAAATGTCAATAATCTATTTTAGAAACGCTGTTCAATGAAAAACTAAAATAAAACAAAACAAAATACAAACAGCAATAAAAACAAATGAAAAGCAGTTTAAAATCAGTTGGTCAAGGACATTAAAAATAACAGATTTGATTTGGAATACTTTGAAGCCATTTAACTGAACTGATTTGGAGAATTAGCAATTAAGGAGAAGTAATTTTATAACTGATCATCTGGGCAAAATTCATACATTTTGTCTTCAGAAGTTTTATTTTTCCTACACATGGGATTTTTACATCCTTGTCACACTAGTCCACTGGAATCCTAACACATCTTGTTACTACTGTGAATAGAATGTTGTTATTTTTTAATATTTTCTTCTACCTATTTCTATTATATTTTGTATAATAGTTATAGCTTATATATATGACTAGTAAGTTCATCAATATTTCTAGATTGATGTACTCAATCACTTTTTTAGACCTGTGTCATTAGGCCTAATTCTAATATGTCTTGTATGTATTACTTTGTATAATTATATTACCTTGGAATACAAGCAGTAGTATAGTGGTATCTTATTTCTTAATTTAATACATTTAATAGAAATGCCACTGATATTTTATCAAGTATGTTGGCTTTGTTCCCATTATGCTTAACCAAACAGTTTTTCTATTTCCAATATAACATATTAATAACTACTTACATATATTAAAAAGACTTCAATCTGAAGACAACTATATCATCTCAGAGAAAAATACTGATTCAATTTGTATGACTTAATTGTTGACAATAAGATGAAAAGTAGAAGACTTCTCATTTATCATAGTGTTTCCATTGCACTTTTAAAATTAATTACATTAACAACTGTCAGATTGCTCTTTTCTTTATGTATTTATATTTATTTTCTTTAAATTTGCAGTGGTTCTAAAATTTCTGTTAGCTCAATATTACCACTTCTAGCTAACTAACACATATAAAGTCCATAGTATGGGCTAGGTAGTGCTTAAGTGTTTGGTGTAACATAATCAATGTGTTTCCCCCCAAAATCCTTATGGAGTAAATATTATCATTATTTTCATTATAGAGATAATGATCCAGTTACAGGAAGGATAGTGGCTTTCTCAAGGTCAAGCAAGTGGCAACTGACCATAATGAATGTTCCTGGGTGAAGATGGCACATTAATCAAATCTATCTTCACACTGTTTTCTCTTTAATCTCAAATAATGAATGCCTCTAATTCATTATTGTGTATTACCACAGAGATGAACTTCTGTTGGTTTTACATTCTTTTGTATGATTACCAGTGATCTGTATTTGGATTTATATCCTTTGGATTTATCATCTATCATTTTCTGCTGTGTGTAGCAGTGGTAGTATCCAGTGGCAAATCTGTGCAATGGCATCAATGGTACCGATGGGGAATCCAAACAAGAGCATTTCTTCAGCATAATCTTGGCTGTGGTTCCTCCTACAAAACTCCTGTTGTTTTCTGCCCATTTTTCCTAGCAGGTCTTGTATCGTGCCAGCTAATTCTGTGAGCTATCCAATATTTTTTCAATGAATTTGTTTTCTCCTGGTATTAGCTAGAGCTGCTTTTGCTGTTCAAAACCCAGATTCCTAACTGAAAGAGAAATTGTTATCAGGGAATGGGGTGCTTTCAATACCTGCAAAGGAATGTGGGAATCATCAATTGTTTATTTGGCATAGCTGGGTCAGAAAGTAGTCAAAATTTTGCTTAAACGCCAAGATGGGAATTCAGCAACAGTGAAAAAGCTAATCAAATCATTGCCTGTGGTCACCTGGCATCCAGTGCTCAGTGCAGGAATGACTTTTGGGATTTGAGTTGCTTCTACCATAGAATACTAGGATGTACATGAGGAATTTATGGACTTAAAAAAAAGGGCAGCTGCTTCAAACATCAATGGGCAGCTTAAAGAAAGAGAATGACAAGTTAAAATCCTTGAATTCTAGGCTCATAACACTGACTGAAATCCAGGGGGTTTCCAGGATCAAGATAAAAGAATTTCTTATCTTTAGTTGCTGCAGGGACTGAGCTGGGTAAAAAAAACATAAAATGTGGTCTTAGAGATAGTAAAATTAGATTATCAGTTGAATTCAGAGCTTTCCCTATCTCTTATGTGGAAATTAGAGAATTAGTAAGAAAGAGTGTATAGACATTAATTCTTATTGATAGTCCACTACAATAAAGAACATACTAAGAAGTTTCCTCCTATTTCTACCTAAAAACACCTGTGGCCACTCACCAGTGTAAGGGTTCCCTAGGAAAAGGCACATTCATAAACATTTAGGAGATGCTTAGACGCAGGCAGGAAGTATATATCCATCCATTGTGCTTATCTTTCTTTATGACACCCATCAGAACATATGGAGTCTTAGAGCTAAATTATGCCACAATATGCCTAGGTTTCTCTGGTGTTAGTATTGTATGTCATGTAGGACATGCCAATTGTTTCACATTGCCTTTAAAAAGTATCTACCATTAATTATGGGAAGTGGCTGTTGGTTTTATGACAATAATATTTTTTAAAAATCAGAAGAACTCAACTTCGGGATTGATGACAAGGATCTGAGAAGCAAGGAGAGGCAGAGAAAAATATCCTCAAATGGGCTAGGAACAAAGAATATTTATGGCACATATTAATGTAAATGATACTTCTTCCATAATTTGGTAGACAAGAAAGTCAGTTATCTCCCTTCCATAGCAACCTTGGAAGTTACTTAATGAACAAAATGGCCACTGTGAAAAAGATGGATGCTATTTACAAGTGAAAGAACACTGGACTCCTCTTACCAGCATATGAAGATATTTTTCCAAAAGCAGTAAATCTGAACATAAAAAAATCATATCATACATTTGGGCATTAATTGGTAACTTTTTTTTTTTTTTTTTTTTTTTTTTTTACTATTTTTGTGATAGAGAACTCTTGTAACATGGATTATTTGGGACTTGGATTTTATTTCTCCATCCATCATGCCTCAACTCAACATTGCAACGAATGTCTTAGAAGACTGACCACTTTGTTCAGTATGATATTTTGTGTAATTTCTTTTGAGCAAGGAACTAAACTTCCCATGAATGAAGCAAAAAAGTAGGATAAAGTCCTCATATTTCTGCTTCAATATTGATTATCTATCTGTCTGTCGGTCTGTCTTCTGTCTTTCTATCTATCTATATCACTTTTTTTTTAAAGATTTATTTATTTATACATACAAGCTGAGGTACAGACCAGAGGTGTGGGGTGGCGAGAGGCTTCACCAGAGACAGAGTGGGGAGCAGAACAGGCAGATCAGAAATACAGTGCTGAGGGGAGCAGCGGGCGAGGCAGAAGAGGTCTGCCGCACCATGTGGGATTCTCCCGGGCTGGGCGTCGAACTCGCATCGCTGCTGCCGACAGCTCCACAGCACAGTGCTTAACCGCTGTGCCACCAGGGAGGCCCTCTATATCACTTTTGAAGATCAATTATCACACCAGAAGACCATAGGGTACTACCTGTGGTTTGAAATAATGAACTATAAATGATGCTATTTTTCCCATAGTCAGTATACATGGGTCCAAAATTTAAAGAATGGAAATGGAATTAGTGCCTCTCCCAATAAAACTCAATCAAACGTTCACTTAAAAAACAATTCTTATCCCCGTGATTATGGTTATTAAATTAATAACCAAGGGAAAAAATTCTATTAAGGGAGCAAGCAAGTGTTACATGGATGTAGACATCTTGATAATTCAGACTCATGACAATGAGTCAGAATCAAAAGAGGGATTACTATAGTAGATGGGTTAATAGATAATGAAAGACAAGAGTAAAAGTGGTTTGATGATGCTTCAGGAAAATGGATACCCAACTGATTCTTGGAAAATTTTCATACAACCATGAGTAATTGTGGAAAACTGAGTCTCTCTATATAGGATTAGCAAGAGTTCAGAATCCAAAAGAATAAAGGTTTGATGATCCTACTGGCTACAAAACTCCACAATAGCTGATGGTCAAAGAAATATGGAATGTAAAGAGAAAAACAGGAGTCATACACAGACACACACACACACACACACACACATCTTAAGTATGGGTCTAATGACAATGGCTCCAATGTAGGTATCTCATCATTTTAATATACAAACACACACACACACAACACACACACACACACACACACCTACACTGAGGGCTTGCGTGCATATACACTGCAGATGTGGTATTTAAAATATGTATATGTAACTGCAATATATTTTTTTACATTTTTTTCTTTCATTTCCCCTCCTTTCAGTGACTACCGTGATAGGACTAAGTTACAGTTAAGTTATACTTTGACATTTATTTTGTTGACTAGCAAGACTGGACTCAAGATAACCAGGAAGAGAATGGTATTATTCAAGGATTCTGACCACAGAGCTAGATGACAGGACTAAAGTGACTTCTGAGACACTGGTGAAAATGGATTTTTGCTATGAGAGAAAGTTGTATTGTGTTAGTTTTTATAAAAAGATTTTATTTTAATGGTGGGCTTATAAGGGACAAATGGGGGCATATTTTTGGATCATCATACAAATGCTTACCTTATTTGGGGAAAAAAACCTATTATTAATATATAGCTATTTGAGGAAGCCAGATAGATGTCAAGGTTGGACAAATAGGATCATATATTCTTTCTTCTGGCACCTTGAGCAGGACAACGTTCATAGGACTTGCCAATTGGATGACTCATTTTTAATTTTGAGGAAGAGATACAAATAATCAAGCTTTATTAACAATTGTATATAGTTGTGACCAAGGCAGCACAGCAAGTCTATTATAGAGGTATCCAGGGACAGAAGAGTGAGTGGCACCTGTATACTAACCTAGGAATTCATCTGATGATACTTCATTGTGGTTTTTCATACTTTGACCTTCCTGAACTTCCTGTTTTCCAAATATCAGCTTTGATTCAACTCTAACAGCACCTCCAGTGGAGCACTCTTCCTGATACTACATAGTTAATTTAGATGTCACTCCAAAAGCTTCATATTATTATCTTTATTATGATAATTCTCATATTATAATTGCTTTCTTTATAATATTAGCTGCTTTATTAGAGCTAGGACTAAGACATTCCTGCAGTTAAGATAGTTTAGCTTCACAAAGGACTGATATAAAGTAGTCACTACGACTCTGTATTTCTAATAAATGAATAAATTATTTTCTGATCATTACCTTCTGCCTTTTGTAATCTGTTGCTTCTAAGCTCCAACTCTGTCATTTAGACTGTTCTGTGATGCTGGGGATGGAAGTCTTTGAACTCTGTCAGTTTTGCCATCTACCTCTCTGTTAGTGTTGTCCAGTAAAAAGCATTAGAGGGAGCCATGAATGGAGGAGGAAGAACTGCATGCTATATCTTGTTTGTGTGCTGTGGATGTCCTGTCCTAACCAACATCACCCAGCCTCAACTCAGCTCTTCCCATCACAGCAGCATTTTGTTTAGCGAAGGGTGGATTTTACAGTTGTTCAGTGTTTGCCGAACCAGTCTTGATGTGGTCCAGCACAAACTCCAGCACCTGCTACTGTTGTTCTGTACCCTGCTCAGAGGTCTAGGCACTATTCTCATGAGTTTTCTCCTCCAAATTAAGTGACATCAGCATAGGTCAAACCACACTCACTTCTGCCACATCTGAGTTTCAGCTCTGCAGGCTTCCTCTCCAAGTTTAAACATTTGCACCCCAATCCTAAGGTGGTAGCTGCAACCTGTCATCACTTCTTCTGTAATAACTTCAGTATTTTTGCCCTTTACATTTTTCAATTCTAGTTAATAATTCTTTAGATAAAACTATTTATGTTAATATACTCATTTGATTTTGAGTCTTAACTGGACTCCGACTGAGACAAACATCTTTCTAGGGTAGATACAAAAGCACGTTTAGTATCTGAACTTCTGTTCTGACCTATTTAAAGCCTAACTAGCTCTGAAAAGAGCATCATTCTGCTCACATTTCTCCATATGATATATTGACTCAGAGAACTAGAAAAATCCAGGTGCTTTAGCCAATTTGAATTGTATTTTTAAGATTCACAATAGAAAGGTGTAATGAGGATGTCCTTGCTTTATTCATTCTTTTATATGTTTGATTAATGTATAAGAAGAAGCCTGTATCGATCAAGGTCCTGCTAAAAACGAATTACATATTCAAGTTGGATAATTTGAGATGAAATTAATAAAGAGGACTATTTACAAAAGGTGGGATAGGGCATAAGGAAACCAAGAGAGATAATGCAGTACTCCAGGGAAAATTATGTGGAAAGGCATGTGGCCACCCTTAGATCTGAAAGGACTAAAACCCAGAGAGAAATCTTCCCGCAAGAAATACCTGTGGAGCTGTGACCTTTGCCTGAGGTACACAGTCAACCTGCAGAGAAGGAGCTAGGGGAATAAATTCTCCTACCTACCTCTGATCTCCTGCCAGGGATGCCTATTAGTGGAACTCAATGGGAAACAGGAGGGCAAGGGAATTGGTTGATGTAGTTCACAGAGGTCAGTCTCCCAGGGGTCTAGCTGGGTGAAGAAGGGAAAACAGGATCTGCAGGAGTTAATGGAGGGTATCTTGCACAAATGGATTAATTGCAAGTGTAATTAAGATGTTTTTAATAACAGCATCACGTTCAGGAAGAAATTCTTTTGAATAAATTAAGAAAATATATTGAGGGCAGGGAGGGGGTGGGGTGGTATAGAGAGAGGAACACATTTACAAAACATTTCTGGAAGCACAGACGTTAAATATCAAAGAGAAACATTCTATCATCTGAAAACATGAAAGGAATCAGAAATCTAAGCATTAAAAGTAACAGTTTTATTTTTAACAATAAATACATGTTTTTAACAAATGTCCATCTTGATTCTGGAAAGCATTTTAGTGCTAAATAGAATAAAGGGACATCACAGTAGCTTGACAGATACCGCCACACATATATAAAATGTGTATATATGTATTTTTTAGCATTTCAAAATATAATACGTGGAAAGTTACAGAGCATTTATAATTAATTAAGCTGTTTTCACAGTCCTCTGAAAGAATATTTTTCCAGGATAGCTGACTGCATAATGTTGTGCATGATTTATTTATAGACTGCTAATGAAGACATATCTAATCATCATAATTAATTGGTATTTTTGTGCTTTGGGGTCTAATCACATAATCTTTCATATGCTGGCTCAAAGTAAACCTTACTGTAGGGCAAACATTTAGGACAAGCCCTGCTTGTTTTTTCTGATCTACAGTTCCAATTGTATTGATTGATTTATTCATCATTTCCGGCTGTTGTTATATAATGCCAGGACAAGTAGCCCATTTGGTCAAATCTGTCTTTAAAAATATTTTTCGTAAAAAAACAACAAAGAAAAATAAACCAGAGGGCTCATATTTGGCATAGTAGATGAAAATGTGAGTTGCATACATTATTTCCTGGGTCGTAGTATTGTTAGGTAATCACACTGTTTATAAGAATTCAGTTATCTTGAATCAAACAAGAATTTAGAAGGAACTTTGTCACTACTGGATCAAAAGAATGCATTTTTCTTTCAAATTTACTTGCTTTCTTTTCTCTTTTATTTATGTGAAAGTAATTTAAACTCATCCTTATAAGACAGATCAGGTCTTCTTTTGTTGGTTTTATTATTGCTATTGGAATTTTCTGAGGAAGATTTTCAGAGTGTTTCTTTCATGTTTGGATGCTAAAATAGTAAAAATTTACACATTGTAAAGAGGGATATAAAATATCTCCTTTATTATGAATAAAACTTAAGTTTAGGATGTGGGTTCTATTTGCAGAATTAGACTGGTCCTTGCCCTCATTCATTGACACCCTCATTGGAAAGGCCTGGCCCGGACTAGCAGGGGGGATCTGATATTCTCTCTGAGTCAATTCAAGTTATGCCCAGATATTCTTTCTCAAATTTACAAATTCCTTAAATCACTCCAATTCCCAAAAATGAAATGAGTAAAGAGTTAGAAGACCAGAGTTAAACTAATTGATCTCTTTTCAGAGGAGAGTGGGGGATATAATATTTGGTCTGTTGAAAAGGAGCAAAGAAAAACACTATCTTGTGCTTCCTAACTGCTGTTTAGCTTTAGCGATTCTTTGAATATTTTAAGAATAAAATATTCTAAACATTTTACTTTTTATGTCTAGTGATAATCAAGTGATCAAAAACATGGTTGCTTTTTCCAAAGGAAGTAGTAGCACTTGGGTATTAAGATTTCCTCCCCATGCCATTTACCCCCAATAAAGCACATGGTAAGAAAGAATGAACCATATCGTGGGCCTAATGGGGCAGGAGCTGTGAGTAGGGGATGAGCAGATGGCCAGTGTGGCTTTAATAGCAAATCTTTCTTTTGTTTTTAAGAGTAGCCAGTAGTGACGATAATAGGCTAGGTGACTTGGTACTGGCATGGCAAAAGTAAGCAAGACATCCCGGTGACTTCAACAGCATCAGTGTATTGTATTTTTTCAGTATATCCTGAAACAGATCATTCAGGATATTCAGAACTTACTTTTCTCCATACTATAATGGTAATGTGTGATCTTATATAGCTAGATGTTGTGGTAAAAACTGAAATGTGCCACTGATGCAGCTCAGCTGTGAAAAGTGCAGGCAGCGCTCCAGCTGTCAGTGATTTTGGGATGTGTCTGGGTTCCAAAGAGGCACTTTGACTTTCCTAGAGCAGTCACCAACCTCTGCTAAGTGAAGCAAAGCAAAATGAGTGGGCCATTTTGACCGCAGGCAAGTCAACCCTGATGGCAACACTGGCCTAGAGTTTACCACAATCTGACCTCTCTTCTCAGGGGTGTCAATTTGAATCCCAAGTTCCACTTTAGTGAATCCAATCTACAGCAGGTACCCAGAGTTTCATGAATATAATCATATTTTCCTTATAACAAGAATCAAAATAGATTACAAAGCAATGATCAATATAACGATGATAGCAAATCAGAATATAACTTACGCAGCTTTTCCTTAGGGTTTTTTTTTTTAAGTTTCTGAGCATTCTTTTGCTTTTGAACTAACAATGTTATTTATTTCATCTTCTGCAAAGTACAGTGCATCTTTTACTGAATCTTCTAGAGTTGGCATAATTTTTATAATAAATTAGTAAATAAACCTTTTTAAAAATCCTCTTGTAACTGCATTTCATTTAAACCAAGTGTTTATTGACTGAACGTTATTTACTTAGACAAAAATGATAATTAAGTAATTAAGATGACTTCATTTCAGAGATGAACATGATATATGAACTTAGTTTTTAAAGTGATTATGAGAATGACAAATTGTTTAGAGAACAAGAAACTTGGAAAAAACAAGAACCGGTATAGAAGAAAGATGTTTTTGAAACTATATTTGAAGTTTTCTGCCACTGACTGTCTTATTCAACTTCCTACACTCCTTATTGGATATAGTTCTCCCTAGGGAGTTATATTTTCTCTCTTTAAAATAGAATCTGTGAGATTTTAAACAGCATTTTTGTGTTCAGTTTCTCTAACCATTAGAACAGAGTTGACTGGTTTCACAAGCAGTGCTGTGATGGATAATTTGTTAAAGAAGCAAACAAAACAAGAGAAGAAAAAACAAAGTGTGAGATTGGGATGAAAGACATGGCATATTAAGAAACTGATGTGATGGTGTTAGTGCATTGGGTTAATTATTACTTCCCAGATGTTAATGATGAGAATATTGGCTCAAACGTGTGGGTGAGTGAGGGAGGGAAAGGAACATAATAAGTTCAATAGCAATTTGCTTTACAAGCGTGAGAAAATAACATTTCTCTAGGATGTGGCTATTTAATATTTTGGATAAATAGATAGCCTTTAATGATGGTTCCCAATCAGCATTATACATTGACAATGAGTGCGAGAAGCATACCATTAACACTACATGAAGGATATGCTCTAAAGAACACTTCACCTGATATTCCTTAAATAAAATCACATATCTTCTTCTTTTTACCCCTACCTCCCTTTCTTATTAATCACTTGTCATCTGTCTGGGAATATCATGCAGAAGTCACAAAAGCCTTTTACAGCTTAGATAATAAACTGTGCATAGGAAATACTCAAATTTTGCTAGCCCAAAGGACAAATGGCTATGTTTTAAGCCCTGTTTATTTATCCCAAGTATAAAAGCAGAAGTGATCCACAAAGTAGTCTGATAGATAATGATTGAGGTTGACAGATAATTGTAACTAATTTTGTTTACCTTGTTTGGTTAAGCTAACTAAAAATCAAAGTGGAATCTCTATCTGGATAGATTCTATATTTTATTACATTTGTAAAATCATAAAATAGTTATGTCATCCTCAATTTTCAAAAATAATACTATTATTTTTGGAACTGTCAGAACCTATCTCCTGATTATTTATTACATAAATAGGTAAGCAATGTGACATGGGGACCTAAATGTTCCCTGTTTAGCCATTACAAGACTTAGTTTTTCTTTGGTTTCTCTTTGAAAATATTGAATCAATCACATTTTATAGTATGTTTGCTTATGGTGAGAGATTATTGTGACAGCAAAGCTAAATGCTAGAGATTTATGTTCTAAATAATATCTCAGGAGCTTAACTTCACCACCAGAGTTACACATTGCACAAACTTTGATAATAGTCATATCTTTATTTTTCTTCCGGAGATAAAAAGTAATAATTTAAATTCATTTTAAGCATTCCAAACTCGGTGACCAGTCATCTTCTTTTGTTCTCCAAGTTTGCAATTAATGAGGTTTAAACAAAACTTCAATCTGGTAAATAAACTCGTTTGAACTTTTGACTTAATGGATTGATCAGTTTGAAAACTGTCAATTAATTAGTTTGCTTCCACCTTCCCTTCCCAACACTCTACCCCAGATTGAACTGTTTATCTGGGTAACTTATAGCCTGGTTTTATGTATAAGCATAGTATCAGGTAAAGAAGTTTGTCCATTATGTTTGCACTTTGAAAAAATACTTCTTCAGTGAAGGAACCATAAAAGTATTTATCATATCTTTGATAAGTATTAGTCAATAAACTGCATTATTTATTGAAATGTAACCTCAGTGCATTTAATGAACTGGGCTCAGTCTTAGATAGGGTGCAAATCCCAAAGAAAATGGAGATTTTCCCCTGATGGTGTGATACATCTATATCTAGCACTATGCAAGCTGCAAGGATGCTGGGACGCAGACAGCTGGATGAAATCCTGAATCACACTTCACACAGCTGCTGCTTCACTTTCTGTGAGAGCAGGGCTTTGCTGATTAAGCCATGAGTATTTGAAGTTGTTTTTTTTTCCCCTTTCTTTTCTGGCCCTCTGTAAGTCATGCAAGAGCAGAAATGAGTGCCTTTCTCTTTTCAGCACCAGGTCACCAATCCAAATACTCCTCCCTCACATTTAATTTTGTCCTGCCCACATTATTTTCTACTTCTTGATCGGATTCTGCATTTTTTGTATTTTTCGTGCTGTTTATTCTGCCTAAAATATTTTTACTCTAATCTTCACTTGTCAAAAGGTATTACTGAAGACCTTTTCATTAAAACCTTTGCTTTTCACTCAAATTTTACTTGTTACCATATACTTATGAATGCTTAGAATGTTTTGCCTATACCACTGTTATAGAAATTTTCATATATATCCTTGCATTGTTTTTTTGGACACTTAAGAAGTCCACATATTCTTTGAAACTCTTTGTCACTAAAGATGCAGCTTAATTAGTTACCCTTGAGTGAGGATTGGATTTGGTGATCTCTTCTAATGAATAGAATGTGGCAGAAGTAATGGAGTGTCACTTGCAAGAACAGGTGATAAAGGTCTGTGCTTTTATTTCCAGGATGTTATTTCTTGCTTTCTCTTGAATCATTCACTCTGTGGGAAACCAGTGTCCTGAGAACATTCAGGCAACCTTTGCAGAAACCCACATAGCGAGGAAAGGAGATCTGTTATTAGCAGTGAACTCAGAAAAGAAGCCTCTGTTGAACCTTAGATGGCTCCAACTTTGACCAATAGCCTGGCTGAAACTTCATAAGACACCCCAAGGCAGATGCATCTAGCTGAATCAGTTAATTTATGACTCTCAGGCACTGTGAGAGCTAAATATTTGCTGTTTTTTGCTTCTAACTTTGAGGTAATTTGCTTTGCAGCAACAATAAACTAATAATCTTGGATTCTTTTCTTTCTCTTTTACTAGATTATTATTATTTAAAAATATTTTATATTTTTATTTATATATGCATACAAAAACTGGGGTATAGGCCAGAGATGTGGGAGTGAGAGGATTCACCAGAGACAGAGTGGGGAACAGAACAGGCAGATCTATTGAAACACACTCTGAAGGGTAGCAGCAGGCAAGACAGGAGAGGTCTGCTATACCATATGGGTTAGCTTCCTGGCCTGGGATCGAACTCCTATCGCAGTGGCTGGCTATAGGTTGATAACTCTGAGACTTTAACCCCCTGTGCCACTAGGAAGGCCTTAGACTATGAATTTTTTTTTCATGAGAAAAATACCTACTATTGATGTTCTCTTTTAGGTTAAGTTAATATGTACTCGGAATTTTAAAAAATAAAATTGAAAAAGCTGAATCAAATAACAGTTTACTTTTTACTAACATCGAATCAAATATTGGTGTCTTTACTATAAACAGTTAGTTAGGTGTTTAGGTTCCTGATGTCTTTTGTCTTCATCGTTTGTTAGAGTCACCTCCAAGATACCTGTTTCTTTCCATGTTTCCTAGTTGAGGAACATAAAGAGAAATAAAAAAAAGCACATTCACACTTTAATGCCTTGGAATGGAAGAGATTAATTTCATTTTCATTCACATTTAATTTCATTTAGAACTCAATCACTTGGGCCCAATTCAATCACACAGGAGAAAAGAAAATACAATTTTCTTGTGTTCCCAACAAGAGAACCAGATATAGGAGAAAATTAGCAGTGTTTATTTACCACAGATTTTAAACCTTTGCAGCATTTTATTTAATGTTCTACAAAGTAAATTCTCTAGAATATTTCTTGTATGAATGGATAGAAAATTAATGAATTAACATAAAGTAAAATGTCATTTCTAAATTAATTGTATGGGTGATATAATTCAGTACTAATTAAAGCCAGTAAATATTTCTTGAGTATCTACCATGTGACACTGAATTCTATGTTTAAGAAGTGCAACCATCATCAACACAGGCAAAACCTCTTTCTATATTTTAGTAAGGTAACTAGAATGCAAAGTAGTAAATAAGATCGTTTCTGATATTAATGAATTCTGAAATATATAAAATATTAATTTAACAGAATGATGGAGGAAGGGAAGGTGAAGAGGAAACAGTGGTTTGAAGTTTTTCTAGGAGAAAGTGATGTTAGAACTAAAACCTTAACATAAGTTAACTACAAAAATCCAGGGATTCTAAGATAGTAAGAGATAGTAAGAACAAATGTCTTGACAAAGGACTGTCCTATTCAGCTAGTTGATAGGTAAAGATGTCTAACAGGTGTGTAGACAACAATTAAAACAGTATTTTGCACACAGTAACAAAAAAGGTTAGAATTCATAGAAATTTTTAAGCAGAAAAATAACATAATTTGATATAGAAATTGATTTTTTTGCTGTCTCAGGTCTGGTTCAGTAGAAGCAGAGTGTGAGACAATCAATCAGCAGTCTCACGAGAATGGGAGTGAGGGAAGTAGAAATGTGGTCTCAATGAAGAGTAGCTTTGCTCTGTTTCCTTGAGACAACTTTGGAGCACAAGTGGCTTCAGAATTAGTGCCTGGGGACCAGCCTTTTTTTTTTTTTAACCCTATCTGTCAGTTAGTGGACATTTTCTCTTTAAGGAATGTAAGATGTTATGGTCTGTGGAGAAGGTAGCTTCTGTTTGGTCTAAGTCTGTTCTCCAGAGTCCAGGGGCTGTGGTATGTTTGGTATGTTTTCATTTATTTCCCACACAACAGGAAAGGAGATCTTGTCACCAAGAATATCTACTACACTCATGCTGGTCACTGACTGGAGATTTGATTGTGGTGATGTTGGTAAATGGAAGGTTTGAAAACCACTTAGTAGACTGTTGTATCTTAGAAAGAAAGGGATAGAGTAGATAAAACTGGCATTGGACTTAGGAAAAAGGAATTCAAGGAAAGTAGAGAGATTTAAGATATACTTTGGAAAGAGAAACATATATGAAATGAGGGGATGTGGGGATTAAAAATGACATTTTTTTGTTTGTATGGATATATATATATATATATAACTATTTACAGAGAAAATTTATGGAGGAATAAATATTCATTTATTCAAGATAATTTTCATGTATCACTTAGAGAGAGCAAGGCAAAGAGGGTTCAAGGGAAGGAATAAATTGTGAAGGGAGGTACTGGTAAGAAAGAAAGGAGTAAAGAGATAACCAGACAGAGATGATAGGGGAGGGTGATGGGGATGAGGAGATGAGGGGAAAAGAACAAAAGACTAGGGATAATTAGTGTGAGGGTGTTAAGAAAAAAGAAAAATGAATGTGAAAAGATACCTTTAGAGCAAAGAATTTTCAACTGTTATCCGAGAACCCCTGAATCTGACCCCTGAATGAGACATTCAGTGGTCTGTAAGGTCTTCCCTTGTCTGACGTCATTTTTTTTTTTTTTAAGATTTATTTTACTTATGCATACAAGCAGCGGTGTAGGCCAGAAATGTGGAGGGGTGAGAGACATAGTGGGGAGTAGAACAAGCAGATCGACTGAAATACACTGCTGAGGGGAGCAGCGGGAGAGACAGGAGAGGTCTGCTGTGCCATGTGAGAATCTCCCTGGCCGAGTATCTAACTTGTGCTGCAGTGGCTCTGTATACCTTCATGGTGCTGAGACTTAACCTGTTGCACCACCTGGGTGGCCCCTGACTTCATTATCTTTTTGAGGTCACACTTTCTTCATCTACTTCAACCAAACAACAAATTGCAAAAGACAGAATACAGAATCATGTATGAGAATCTAGGTACCTTCTATTAAGCTGGGCATTAAAGAGGTTTACAAAGATGAAAAATAATGCCACTCTTATATTTGATGAAAAATAACTTTTTACACCTAATTTATTTTAACATGGAACATGTTTTTATTATTTAATAAAGTATTTTAGAACATTCTCCATCACATTATCTAGTAAGGAAAATATCAATAGTTACAACCCACAGAAACAGCAACTCTTTGGGGTCCTCACTAATTTTTGAGAGGAAGAAGAGGTTTTGTGACCAAAAATTTTGAAAGCCATTGCTATAGAAGTTTCTTAGATTTTGTGGCAAATGGTAATTAATACTTTCTTCTACCAAGCTGCTGTTCACTTGGAAAAAATATGTGATCATCTGGTTATTACTAATCATATTTCAAAAATTCCATTCTGAAGCAAATATCCAAATTTTCTAGATAAAAATTATAATACTCTGAAACACAGAAATTTGTTCAGAGCTATGTCAACGCAAAGTCTTCTTATGGAATGAAGTCAAATAAATATAGGAATGGGCCCCCAAACCAGAGCATTCTGTTTCTCTCTTATTTTCTTTCTCCATTTTGCTACTTCAGTGTTCCTAATTGAAAGTGGTAGGTATATTATTGTATAAGAAATAGAGAAGTTGAGTCACCAAAATTCATTAGTAATCCACAGTATTTAAATAAATTTTAAAAATATGAAAAAAAATACTGCAATGTAGATGTTGTCTTAATGTAATATATATATCAATAGTACATGCAACCAGTAATTGAAAAAATAAAGCCTATAACTGGGTGTTTAAAGGAAGTTTCTATGAATTAGAAAACATAATTTTTGTTGTAAACCAGGAATTGTGGACAAATTTGGCAAGGAAATATTTTGATAGATGTGATAGAGAATACTAATCAAATGATCGTGATCACTATGATCCCTGAAAATTAAAAACACAATACATAAAGCGTGACGATGCCTACACAGAGCCACCATGACATTGACTGGAAAAAGCAGTTCCCTATTATATTGTACTAGTGTTAAGAGTTAGAGGTCAGCTAGTGCAAATGTATGCTTTAAGTGCACAATTAACTCATGCTGTGATCATAACCATGGATTGCTTCTAGCTTTAACATTCACACTTTTAATCAGAAGATGGTTTTTGTAAACAATTTTAAGTCATGAGAACTGAGCTCTTTCCCCAGATTTACTGATACATAATTGATTTTAAGCATTGTGTATGTTTAAGGTATATAATGTGATTATTTGATATGTGTATGCATTGTGAAATGATTATCACAATAAGGTTAGTTAACACATCTATCATCTCACATAGTTATTTTTGTTTGTGAGAGAAGAATGTTAAAACTCTGACAGCAACTTTCAAGGGTATGTCAATATAAGAGTATTATATTGTAACTGCAGTCACCTTGCTATACCTTAGAGTCCCAGCGTTTATGCGTTTATGTCTCTTAAAACTCAAAGTTTGTATCCTTCAATCAACCTCTTTTATTTGCCCAAAGTCAATCCAGTACCTGACAACTACTATTCTACTTTCTACAAATTCAACTATTTTTATTTCTTTTTTAATTTGGCAAAAATTATTTAGAGATTAGAAATTTTATTTTTGCTAATATTTCTTAGATATTTTGATGTTTTAATTTGTTCAAATGCTTTTGATTTACTTTAATTTTGGGTAAAAATCTCACTAATGTGGCCAATAAACTTTAGGAAAGAAATTTCAATTATAGTTATAAAAGTTATTCTTAGTACAAGAATAGTATACATATATTCCTGATAATGTTAAATGAAATATTGCTAGGCAAAGTGCTTTTATTCTATTAATCTATATGAGCTTAATTTATAGTAAATAATGAATTACTATAACAAACTTATTTGAAATACATTTAACTTCTTTATGACACTTTCTTTGCTCTACTAGTATTGATAACTTATTATTTTCTTCCTATTACATGTTGGGTCTCCTTTTAAAACATTATGTATTTTCAATTCATGGAAAATTGCATTGCACAAATTTTTTCTGAATTGCTGGTGGCAATGGTTCATTTTAATTTTGAAATAAAATTATAAAAATATTTTAAAAGAACTTAAATTATAAATTGTTACATGGTAAAGAGAACTAGTAGGTTTAGGACAGTGAATAAGAAATTAAAAAAAATACATATATATATTCAGTAGTCATCTCATTAATTCTAACAACTCTGTAGTTGTAGGAAAATTTCTGCTTCTCTCTGCCTTCCTTCCTCCCTCCCTCTCCTCTTTTTCCTTAAATTTTCCTCCCATTCTTTCCCCTTTTTTACCCTCCTCACCTCTCTCCTCCTCTCCCCTTCTTTCTCCTTTCTTCTTTCATCAAATAAGGACATGTGGAAATGGAGGCTCATTTAGGTTGATTTTCTGCTGAAATCAAAAGACTAATCTCACTTCAAAATCTCCTTTATGATTAAATAAATTGGATTTCTTCTTGGATTGAAACATTTAGTGAGAAAACAGCAATTGGAAAGAGACTGTTGCACTGAGTTAGAAGACTTAGCTACAGAAGCTATAGGTTTCTTTAAAAAATATCCCTGTACCTCTCTAGCCTTTAGCTTTCTCTTTTCTAAAGCAGGTGGTTTATATTATCTATTTGACAAAAGCATGGGGATTATTTTCCAAAATCCCTTTCTTACCCAAGTGTATTTTCTCCTATACTTCTAAAAAAAAAAAAAATGGAGCATAAAATGAGAAGCCAAAAAAGAAAAGACATTTATTGGACATGCTATGCATGTGGGAATAGAACTATACAAATGGTTGGTTTGGGCTGCAGATTCTCAGCTGGATACAGCAAAGCAAATGTTGTCTTTCTTGATAGTTATCAATGAAGGTCCCATGACAAAGAAAAGGGGAGCTATGAATCTAGAATCAAGAGAGACAACTTTATTTGTTTTCTACTGTTGTATAACACATTTCCACATATCTACTGACTTAAAACAACACCCATTTATTATGTCAAAGCTTCTTTAGGTCAGAACTTTGGTCATAGTTTAGCTGGGTTCTCTGCTCCAGGTATCATAAGACTGAAATCAAGTGTCTGCTGGACTGTAATTGCATTTGAAGCACGAGTCGTCTTTCCAACTTTCTGGTTGACATAGTTCATTTCCTTATGGATGTAGGATAAAGGTTGTTAGCTTTCAGAGGTCATCTATATTTCTCTGCTACATAGCCTTTCTACAACAGACAATTTGATTTCTTTAAGGCCAACATAAGCCCATCTACTGCTGCTTTTTATCTTTTACCTATAATTCCTCTTGCAAATGCCTTGTCCAATTAGGTCAGACTCCCTTAGAATAAACATTTTATGATTAACAAAAACTCAGCTAAATAGAAACCTTAATTATATAATTAAACCTTAATTATAATTATCACATAAATTTCCTTTATCTTTTCCATATAAAGTAACCTAATCACAGGAGTGAACTCATTATGTTTATATGTCTCAACTATGAAGAGGAAGGATTATAAAATAGGATCATGTTAAAATTTCATCACATCATCATGATTGCCTTCTCATTATCTATTTCACTTCTTTCCCACATACAGCTGTCATACACTTTGGGGACAATGCTTTGTGTCCTGGAATGAGCCCTGATTAGATCACAAATCCTATTTCAAGATTTTTAACTTCACCCACAATGACAAATGTATAAAAATTTGCAATTCTTTCTAATTCAGATATACACACATGTATGCACACACACACCACAACACACATACATATATGTCAACAAGAAAATCTAATATTACTATATACATTTTCAATTTTGTTCTATTCTGTCCTAATCTAGCCTGATGATAGTTACATTTCAGCAAATTGATAACACAAACCATTAATATATTATTAAGAAATGAGAAAACATGGGTCTCCCTAGTGGTGCAACTGGTTAAATTTAGCACCATGAAGCTATGCAGAGCCACTGCAGCCCGCGTTCGATACCTAGCCAGGGAGATTCCCACATGGTGCAGCAGACCTCTCCTGCCTCGCCTGCTGCTCCCCTCAGCAGTGTATCTCAGTTGATCTGCCTGTTCTGCTCCCCACTCTGTCTCTGGTGAATACTCTCACCACCCTACACCTCTGGCCTACACCCCAGCTTGTATGCATAAATAAATCTTAAAAAAAAAAAGAAATGGGAAAACATTGACTAAACCGGTATTTGTGATCCTATTCCCTTGTCAGTGATAGTTGTAAAGAAGCAAAGCATCTTATCATTCAAAATGAAGGCAGATTAAAAAAAATCAGAGAGGTGGATAAGTAGTGAAGAAATTGGGGTATATGAAAGCACAGGGAACCAAGTATAGGATCAGGGAAAAATAATAACAATAAAAAATAAAACAAAATTAATAGGCAACTATAAATCAGAGACATTCTGCAGGGGAGTGAAAGGGAAAGTGATCAAAACAAGGGCAGGAAGAGCACAAGGGACAAGGGTGAATTGGTGGTGGGAATTCTGTGGGACTACACCTGAGAAAAGAAAGCAAACATTGGACAAAAATGAACAATGATATAAAATATACATAAATTATTTAAAAAAATAAAGAGTCACTGTAAGAACAAAATGAATGAAGGTAAATAAAAATGTCATTAAAGAAAGGAAATATGTCAGTTAAAAATCTGGAATACATGAGAATACATGTACAAACATTTGCAAATGTAATGAAAAACATATACAAATTTCTGTTTTGTTATTCCACTACGGCTGAACTCAGTTTTAGGTCAAGTCTTGCCAGTGTTAACAGTGTCCCATTCATTCTATGTACTCTTCTCAGTAGAGTAAAGCAAGATTATGGCTGAAGTGTTGTCCTGTTTCATTAATTTTATGCCACCATGCTTAGGAATAGAATGGGGACTTGGAAGCTTGTGTCAGAGTTCTCTGTGCACAAGGCAGTACCAGTTGTCTGAAATTCAGAGGATCAGATTTGCGTGCCATGAAAACTAATTGTACAAATGTCAATCTTTTCTGGATTCATTAAACTATGATACTTAATTAACATCAATGTCATTGAAAGAAAAAAAATACCCAAAGCTTCCCTAGAAGCTGTTCATATTCAAATATATGTTGATTGATAGAAGGCTATTGTTTCCCAGTGCCTAGTAATGTTCTTCATTGCATATATTACCTGGAGACTTCACCAAACACTGAGATATTTAGAAATCTAATGAAAAAATGGCTTTTGTTGTTAAATGAAAAGTACAATTTTATGAGCAGACCTGTGGCTCCCCCTATCCATCCATTGAACATGTATCTACAACCTAATTGATTTTGACAGACTCTTTACCAGCCAGTTATTGGTCACATAATCCATAAATAAAATAAGATTTATTTATTGGTGGCATATCAAAACATGTTAAGAAGGCATGCTTTCAATTTATGAAGTATCATATTGACTATATCCGTAAGTAATATAGAATAAAAAATGCAACTGTGCTATTATTAAGTAGGCTTATTTAGTGCAATTTAAAGTAACTTTGTAAGATACTTAGTGATTACTAAATAGCAGTAATTAGGCCAGGAATAGGGCTAGACTTTAAAGAATTGCTGCAATCAGGTAAGAGTGCTTATAGAACCATGAATCTAGTCACATCTTTCATGACTCTGATTATTGGTTGCATGAAATGCATTACTTCTTGATATTTGCGAGTAAAAGATATCTGTAAGTGAAAGAATGATTCAATTTTTTTTTGCTGAATAAAAATCATAAAGTAATGAAACATATTGAATAATGCAGATGGTAAATGTCCACGATCAGTTTAAATATATTTTTGCATGACTTCAGATGGTTGGGTTGTGGTAATCACAATGATCCTGTCCAGAGAAGAGGACAGGGAAATAAAATAAATTATAATGAAATGTATTCATTAAGAATCACAAAATATGTGACATGTTTTTATTTAGCCTATAAATACATTGTTTGTCAAGGCCTTCAGCATATGGGAAAATGAATTATTTCTTTCCCTCTACCCCTAAATGCCTTTAAAGTCATCAAAAAGAATAATGCTGCACTAGAGAATAGGTCTAGAAATAGAAAAAAATAGTGAAAATCACAAACAAGAGAATCTCTGAGCCAGCAATCTGAGTCCTAATGAGAGAGGAAAACTAAGAGAATATATTCAAATAAGAGCGTCAGTTGTAATATAATATTAACCTCTAACCAAAATGTATTTAAGTGTAGATGCAAGACCCAGTTCCATAAATAGCTATCCATAATCATACACAATTGGCATGTCATTATTTCCTATTAGGGAAAAAAAGAGTAAATGAGAATAAAATGAAATATTAAATGTCTGAAATATTAAATGTCCTAATTAAGTTTTCAACTGAATTAAGAAAGCATCTCCCTTTCACTTTTTCTTTATGTCTTGTGTATAGGCTGTTAAGAATGTTTGGCATAATTACAGTCAAAATAGATGTATTTTTGCCCGTTCTGAACAACATGAAGTTTGGCAGGAAATGAAGAACCCAAAGCACAGCCAATTCACTCAATCTTTCAATTGCTCATGAGAACAAGAAGAAACTATGGTCTCTTAAACTAAAACACACACACACACACACACACACACACACACACGTACACACGTAAATTTTTTTCTGTCCAGCAAATAGTTTATGACAACTTCCTGCCATAGCAAAAATCATATTTTACTAATACTCAACTCTAAGCAGTAGTATAACCAGCCCTGAACGCGTATTATATGATCCTCACCAACATTTCTCACATAAGTAAATTTTGAAGAAATATTTAAATCCTTCACCATTTGTAAAGGGTGACTTTTCCCTCCAAATTGGTCACATTTCATTGGACTGTTACACTTTGGCCTTTTTTAATAAGCTTGAAATCTCTATATTTCTAGTCCTAGGAAGTCTCAATTTTGTGGCTGAGGGAACACATAATGGGATATGTAGCCTTTCACCTCTAAGTTTTACATTTAAATCCAGTGTCCATTGTCAGTAACCAAGTATTATTGCATCTCATGACAATTCTAGAATGGCTACAAAAGATTTAGTTGTTCCAATTTAATTTCTAGTGACCATGCTGCTTTTATTACTCCATACTAAAACCATGTCTAGCTAAAAATCTCAGCTGGGTTTACAGTTAAATGGGTCAAGAAATAAGCTACATTCTGAATCTTAGTTATGTGTGGAAATTCTAGTTCATTTGGGAAGCATTTGCTTTCCTATATTTTACATGAACTCTAGAAAGAAATATTTTAAAACAGAATTTTCTATTCAAAAATTGCAAATCTAAGAATGTTAATATATTACAATTATAAAAGGTTTTCATTAAGCTTTGAAACTTTCAATAAAACTATATTTTACATATATTTTATAAAATTAAACTTGGGACTTCTACTTCTGGCCACAATGAAGAAGCTGGCATTATCATTACAGGGGCCCCATCTCCATAGCTTTAAGAAATAAAAATACTGGGAATATATACATATCCATTATAATTGTTTCAGGCATTAAATAACTAACAGCAGAGAGTTGCATTTCTTTTTATATACTTTTTATTTATCTATTATTGAGGTGATAACGAGTTAGAGCACAATATGACAATTCAGGGGAATAGCTTCCACCTCCTCAGATATATATCACCAAGCCACACAGCACTCCCATAGTTACCATCTCTCTTTATTAAATACCACTGGGCCCTTTTCCCCCTTTGTTCCCAACCATTCCTTCCCCTCTAGTAGCCTTAATTCTTCAGTAAGAATTCTGGGAAAAGAGCAACTTACAAAGTAAAGGAGGTAAAATGATATACTGAAGAAATGGCATTGGGGAAACTGAACAGCTTCATACACCAAAACGAACCCAGACCACTATCTCATGGAATAAACAAAAACTAACACAAAATGGTTGAAGACTTAAATGTAAGACCTGAAACCATAAAATACATCGGAGAAAATAAAGGCCTTGGTTATGCTTATTACATTGGCCTCAGTGATATATTTATGGAGTGGACTCCTCTGTTATGGGAAACAAGCAAAAATAAAGATGACTACATCAAACTAAAAAGCTGTTTTTGCACAGTGAAAAAATGATGAAAATGAAAAGATAATTTATAATATGTTTTTGTTTTGGTTCCTCTTATTTTTTTGAAGGCTTCGCATTATGTTTTCTTTAGGTTTCATTTTTGTTATTATTTTTATTACTTATTTCTATTGTTTTTGTTTCAGGGTTTACTGAGATAAATATGTGGTGGACTATTTGCTTGACCAGTTGCATTGTCTGGGCTCTGGCTGATTCTAGTGGGCCACCTTGTTACTTTCCTCTTCTTCATCCATGCTAAATAATCCATGCCATGTCTGTTTTCTTAATAGTCATCGTTATGTTGTTTTATAACTCCCTTAGCATTTCTTCCATATACTAATTGCTGTTTATAAATTCTTTTTGTTTTTTTCTTTTCAAACTCTTTTCCTTTATATCTTGATTATTAATCTTGCTGGCTAGACAATTCTAGACTGGAAGTCTGTTTCTTTGAGTACTTTCAAGTACTCTCTTTCCTGTCCCTTCATGCTTGTAATGTTCTGTTGAAAAATCTGCTTATAGTCTGATTGGTAGTCCATTGTACACTTTCTTTCTCTTAATATTTTTTAGTATTTTGTCCTCATGGTTTGTTCTCAGCAGCTTTATTGTTATGCGACTTGGTTATGTCTATCTGGTAGTATTTATTTGGAACTCCATGGACCTCTTGGAGCATAATTTCTGGTTCCATTCCCAGGGTGAAGTTATTTTCGTTGATTATTTAAAAGTTTTTTTTTTTTTTTACGCCTTTTTCATCTCCTTCTGAGATGCCTATGATACGGATATTTTTTCACTTTAAATTATTCCAGAGAGCTCTTTTACTGTTTTCATTTTTTTACATTTTTTTCCCTACTTTGTTCTATTCTGGTGTTCTCCAGCATGTGTTTTTAAGTTCATTAATTTCTCCATTGCTTCTGTTTGTCTGCTATTAAATTACAGTTTTTAAATCAGTAACAGAGTTTTATTAATGCCATTATTTCCTGAATATAGCTGCCTCTTTTTTATTATCTTTATTCTGCTTATTTACATCTTCTCTTGTTTTTTTAAGTTCCATCAGCATTGCCCTGAATTCCCCCTCTGTGATGGTCCACAATTCCGAGTCAGGACTTACTTCAAGGTTATTTTGTTCTGGCATTTACACCATGTGCTTCTGTCTCTTCATTTGATTTTGTTCATGTTTTAATAAGAATAAGGCTTCAGTTATTGTTTTAGTAGTTGCAGCAGTAGTTACAGGACTGGTACCTGCTAGGGTCATAAATATAAAAGACCATGGCAATAGGCATCAAAGGATCACCTCCAGTAGACTCAAGAATTTGAAATTCCTATTGTAAAGCATTTCCTTTTGGAAAGTGGCAAGTTTTTTAGATATCTCAGCCTGGGATGTGGATGACAGGTGTTTTTGGAAGTCTTAGTCTGTGCGGGGTGTCTGTGACAGGTGTTTCAGATATCTCAGCCTGGACTTCAACACTTTTCACTTTTATAAGCATGTCCAGGTGTTCTGGCCCGACTCAGGTTACAAATGTTCTGAGTTGTGAGCCTCACATAGAAGCCAGTAGCTTTAGCTCTGTGCTGCACCCTCCATCCTGCTAGGGCACCCCCTTATCAAGTACAGTGGATCTTAGGGTCCCCTGATATTGGCTTGTGTAAAAGTTAATAGCTGTATGGGGCTCTGCACTGAAGCTACTCCTCCCTCTTGTGGGTTGTACTCACTTATTATTAGACAAAGTTCAGAGATTTTTCAGCCCCTTTCTGATGAGCTGATCCCTTTATTGTTTATATATGATAATCAGTTTTTAACCTCAGGATTTGTGGTTTAGATTTGCAACAGTTTTGCTGTACCTGTCTGGAGGAGGCAAGCCCAGCTTGGGCCTGTTGCTGCCATCCTGCCATCTCTGCATTATCCTGTCACCTGCAAACAGTGATAGTTTTACTTTTCTTCACAATTTGGATTTTTTTATATCTTTTTTCTTGCCTAGTTGCTCTTGCTATGATAACTTCCAAAACTACATTGAGCTGTACTGGTAAGAGTGAACAACCTTTTTCCTGATCTTACAGGAAAAGCTTTCAGTTTTTTACGACTGTGTATGATATTTGCTGTGAACTTGCCATTATGGCCTGCATTATATTGAATTATATTCCTCGTATTCCCAATTTATTGAGAATCTTGATAAGAAATAGTGTTGAATCTTGTTATTGCTCCATCGGGCATGCTTCTATGATTTTTATCTTTCCTTTTGTTGATCTGGTAATGTAAAAATTTTGATTAAGACATAGGAAAGGATGAATAAAGGAACAGACATTACATTAGCACAAATCGAAAGCAAAAACCCCCATCATATCAAAAATGCACTAAAGAATATTATTTAATATCTGACATAGGTACAAAATATACTTCTAAAATGTAGACATCTTTTAATCAATATTCAAAAGTCCAGCAGCCATATTTTTAAAAAATTAAATAAGCATATTTTAAATTCTATTTTCCATTTTAATTTTTCTATATTTATTATGTTCAATTTATTGTTAAGCATAATATTTATAATGGAATAACTTGTGGAAATACTGGATCCTATCAGAGGAAATACAATTTTTCAGGGAGTAATTATGTAATTGTCTGTCTTTACATTAAGAATACTCTGTGTTTCAATACAACTGATAAGGTACTGAAAACAAAAATCTACAAAGAGCTCACATGACTCAACAAAAACAAAGTAAACAATACGGTACAAAAATGGCAAAAGGGCTTAAAAGACACTTCTCCAAAGAGGAAAAGCAAATGGCTAACAGATATATGAAAAAAAATGTTCAATATCCCTTATAATCAGGGGAATGCAAATCAAAACCACAGTGAGGTATCACCTTACACCAGTGAGAATGGCACACATTAAAAAACAGGGAACAACAAATGCTGGTGAGGGCGTGGGGAAAAGGAACTCTCCTACACTGCTTGGTGGGAATGCAAACTAGTGAAACCACTATGGAAAGCTGTATGGCAGTTCCTCAAACTGTTGCAAATGGAGTTTCCATAGGACCCAGCAATACCATTTCTGGGAATCTACCCAAAGGAAACAGAAACATTAATCCAAAAGGATAGATACATCCCTATGTTTATTGCAGCACTGTTTACAATAGCTAAGATATGGAAACAATTCAGATACCCAAGAAGATGTGGTACAAATACATAATGGAATACTATTCAGCAATCAAAAAGATAAACTCTTGGAATTCACAGCAACATGGATGGAGATAGAAGGGATCATGCTCAGAGAAATAAGCCAGAAGGAAAAAGAAAAATATTGAATGGTTTCACTCATAGGAGGAATATAGCGGAAGCAAATAAGATATCAAGAGGAGAAAATAACACAACAAAACCAAAACAAAAGCTAGCAGGCAAGCATACATGAGAGGCATTCAGTGAGGGAGGAGGAAGATAATGGTTCAAAACCGGGAAAAAAGGAGCACAAGGGACTATGATGATGGTTCACGGGTGAATTGGTAGTGGGTAACCTACGAGGAATACACAATAATGTAACAGATATAAATAAATTTAAAAAATTAAAAAAATTTCTTCTTAAACCACACACAAAAAGAATACTCTGTGCTGTTTACCTCTTGATTTTATACTTTATTACAGTTCAATAATTTTGTTAAGTAAGCATTAGTATATCTGTAAATATTTGTTTATCAGCATGTTGCGACTAGTTAAATGACATAAACCACCAGTCTGGTGTTGCAGCAAAATGGTTTCTTAATTTGTCTTAAATCAATGTAAATAAATACAAATAATACTATTTGAAATCAGTTAATGTGGAGTTTCACTCAGTAATCCTGTTAGATTTAACATAAAAATGTGCTTGAAAACTCATCCATAGTCTTTAAGTGAAATAACCTTTTTTGTTCAGTCAGTTTAGGATTTTATCTGCTAGGACTGTTTATCTCTCTAGGGCTCTGTGAATTTTTCTTTCAATTCTTTTATTATGATAGAAATATTTTTAAATCATTCCAGAAATTTAAATTCACAAATATTGTAAGGCTATTGTATAATCAAGGATATTTAACCATTATATTATTAATATAATTATGTTCATTCATCAATGGAACAATGTTAAGAGAACTGATAGATAATGAAAGAAAAATGCAAAAAAGAAAAAAACCCCAAAACAACTAAACACAAACAAACAAAATAAGGGAAGTGGGACTTTGCAATGTTTAGAGGCAAATTACCTCCCAGCTTCTAAAATACGAACAGCTTGGTAAAACATGAACATCTAATCTGATAGTATATTTCTTCTCATTGCCTCAGCAAAACTATTTTTGAATCTACAAAGCACTTGCCACCATCCTATTCATGGGAAATGTATCACAGTTCTGCAAATCACTCAAAATTTGAAGGAAATTATAATGCTTAAAATGCTCACACAAGGCTCCATTTTAGCTTCAGCCTAGTTCTGTTCTTGGATATCAGAATATGTTGCAGGTGTTTAATACTGAAATGACTCCACAAATTTGGTTCTCATACCTATGAAGTTGTTATTCCATTTCAAAAGTCATCTATCTCATATCAATCATACAGTTGTATTTTATATACATTTTATTATTTCAATATTTTTGAAAGTTCAAGTTTCTAATTATTATTTTGTGTTGGTGTGAAAAACCCTAGACATTTATTTATTTTTTTTACAGAGGTTTTCTTTTTTTTTTTCTACTGAGGTAGCATTAATTTAAAATACTGCACGTGATTCAGAGGTATAGGATCACACCTCTTCAAATGTATGTTAACACATCATACCTAACCCTCCCAAATATTTTAAAGGTGAACATTTTTATATGCGTTGCTAATATTTTAATAGTAAACTATTACATTATGAGTATATGATAATTCTAAATCTGTCTTGAAGTTGAATGCTATCACAATTTGTGAGGGGATAAAGCAGGGTAGGCAGTTTGAGATTAAAGGAAAGAGCTATTGAATGGAGTTAGAAACTGATGCATATAAGGGTGAATGATGGACTTGGGAAAGAAGAAAAGTTAAATGCAAGTAACAACTACATTTGTTGGTACTGACTTTATGCACGATTTTGGAATGACTTTGTGTAAAAATATGTTATTTGCAAATAATGATAAGTATTTAGGAATATTACAAACCTCTATCTGAACTTGCTTTTTAGAGCTATCATCAAGCTAACTAGAGGTATAAAAGGCTTCTTACATCACAATGGGTGTTACTTGTTTTTTGTGAGTTAATAAGTCATTTCGTATGTAAGCGAATTCTTTTCTCAAAATCTTGAATAATATATTTAGAAATCATCTAATCCATATGTTTTATATTACTAATACCTTTAGAATATTTTATGGTATAGTACTTGGTTTCTCAATATACCCTTTTCGAACATATCAAGCTGCATGAGTACAGATGAAAATCTATTTTTCTTAAGACTCTCACTTCCGATACAGAATATTATAATTAGTTCTAACTTGACCCAATAGCAATTCTATGCACTCAAAATTTTCTCTGGGGATCTATTACTTGTAATTATCAATGCATAAATATCAATATTGTGTTTGTTTAATTGCAAGGAACAAATATCTACTTAAGTTTGCTCAAGTAAAAGGGAATTGATTATGCTACTATAAATGAAGAGAAAGCTCATCAAAGTCTCAGAGAGAGGAAATTTGGGCTTTCATAGCTTATTAATAAGAGATTGGTTTTAGCTTCTTTCCGTTGTAGGTGCTTATCTCCTCAGTATCTTTGTTACAGATTTATTAGGAAAGACTACTACATTGAATCACTCCAACTAATGAATTGTACTTTTTTGGAGCGGGAGTCTTCCCCATCCATTCAGATGCACGTAGGTAAGAAGGAAGACACTATCTCCAAATTGCAATTACAAATACCATAGCAGTTGGTCAGAAAGGCTCCTTTAAAAGGCCTTTTTTTACACAAAAGTCATTCCAAAATTGTGTATAAAGTCAGAACCAACAAATGTAGTTGCTACTGGCACAAAATGTGATACCTTCATTTTTCATTTTAGTCATAACCATTTTGGCTAGTGTGAGTCTTTTTTCCATATAAATTTCAGTATGTTTGTGACTACTTGCAAATTTCAGCAACTTTGTTCTAGTTTTTTGAAAAATGTCATTGAGATTTTGATATAGATTGCATTGAATCTGTACAATGATTTAATGAAGATGGCCAAATTAATGTTGTCAATAATTCCAATCCATAAACTAGGGATATCTTCCCATTTCTTTAAAACTTCTATTTCTTTTAACAGTGTCAGAATTTTCATGATATAGGTCTTTTACATCCTTTGTTAAATTTATTCCTAGGTATTTAAAAATATTTGATATGATTTCAAATAGAATGGTCTTTTTCTGTTTATCTAGTTCATCATTTGTCTACAGGAATGGAGTAAGTTTTTATATATTGATTATATAGCCTGCTGTGTACTGTACTGATCAAACTCACAGATTTCAAATTGTACTACAAAGGTATAAGCAAAAGGGCTTGGTTTTGGAATAAAAATAGATGTACAGATCAATGGAATAAAAATGAGAGCCCAGAATTAAAACCATACTTACATGTATAGTCAATTAACAGCAAAGAATACAAGAGTACACAATTGACTACAGTAAACAGTATTTGAGAAAACTGGACAGCCATATAAAGAAAAAATGAAAATAGACCATTCTGACACCACGTAAAATTACTAATCCATAATGGACTAAAGCCTTAGATATAAGTCCTATAAACATAAAATATGTGGAAGAATACATAGGCACAAAACTCTACCAACCTTGATTCAGGGATGCCTTTGGCGATTAGATTCCAACAGCAAGAGAAACAATGAAATACAATCTCACACTTGTGAGAAGGGACCATATCAAAAAGACCAGAAGCAACAAGTATTGACAATGCCGTGGAGAAACAAAAAACCATTGTTCATTACTGGTGAATGTAGTAATGGAAAACATGGATTCCCTATGGAAAACATGGATTTCTCTCAAAATGTTAAAAACAGGTCTATCATACAATCCAGAAATTTCACTTGTATGTAGATAACCTACATAAGGAGTTAAAGGAAACTAATTGGAAGGAATATATGCACTTATTATTATTATTTTTTTTAAAGAAGTGAGTTTTCTTTTTTTTTTTCTTTTTAAAGATTTATTTATTTATGCATACAAGCTGGGGTACAGGCCAGAGGTGTGGGGCAGCAAGAAGGTTCACCAGAGACAGAGCAGGGAGCAGAACAGGCAGACAGACCAAAGTACACTGCTGAGGGGAGCAGTGGGCGAGGCATGAGAGGTCTGCCGCGCCATGTGGGAATCTCCCTGGTCGGTGTCAAACTCGTGTCGCCGCTGCCGACAGCTCCACAGAGCAGCGCTTAACCATTGCGCCACCAGGGAGGCCCTGCACTTATTATTTTTTAAAAAGATTTATTTATTTATGCATATAAGAGCTGGAGTGTAGGCCAGAGGCTTTGTGGGAGTGTGTGTGAGATAATTCACCAGAGAAAGAGTGGGGAACAGAACAGGTGGACTGACTGAAATCCACTGCTAAGGGGAGCAGTGGGCAAGACAGGAGAGGTCTGCTATGCCATGTGGGTCAGAGCTCCCTGGCCAGGGATCGAACGCATGCTGCAGTGGCTGCTGATAGCTCCACAGTGCTGAAACTTAACCCCTTGCACCACCAGGGAGGCCCTGCATTCTTTTTTTTTTTTTTCTAATATATATTTTTATTATTTATATCTTTTACATTTTGTATTCCCCTTGGGTAACCCACCACCAATTCACCCGTGATCCATCTCCGTGGTCCCTTGTGTTCTTTTCTACTCCATTTTGTGCCCTTATACTCCCCCTCCCCCCATCCCCCAAGTGTCTCTCCTATTTGGTTTCCCTATATTCCTGTTATAAGTGAAACCATTCGATATTTTTCTCTTTCTTTCTGGCTTGTTTTGCTGAGTATGATCCCCTCTAATTCCATCCATGTCGCTGCAAATTGCATGTGTTTATCTTCGAATGCTGAATAGTATTCCATTGTGTATATGTACCACATCTTCTTGATCCAGTCATCTATTTTTGGACATCTGGGTTGCTTCCATACCTTTGCTATTGTGAATAGTGCCGCAATGAACATACGGGTGCATGTATCCTTTCGGATAAGTGTTTTTGTGTCCTTTGGGTAAATTCCCAAAAGTGGTATTGCTGGGTCGTATGGAAGCTCCATGTTTAGTAGTTTGAGGAATCGCCACACAGCTTTCCATAGTGGTTGGACCAATTCACATTCCCACCAGCAGTGTAGTAGAGTTCCTTTTTCTCCACATCCTTTCCAGCATTTGTTGTTGCCTGTGTTTTTAACGTGTTCCATCCTCACAGGTGTGAGGTGGTATCTCATAGTGGTTTTGATTTGCATTTCCTTGATTATAAGTGATGTTGAGCATTTTTTCATGTATCTGTTGGCCATTTGCTTTTCTTCTCTCACCATTGCTTTTCAATATAATACTGGAAGTCCTCGCCAGAGCAATAAGACAAGAGAAAGACATTAAAGGAATCCAAATAGGAAAAGAAGAAATTAAACTGTCTCTGTTTGCAGACGATATGATAATATATATACAAACCCCTAAAAACTCCATAGAAAAACTACTCAAAATTATAGACCAGTTCAGTAAAGTAGCAGGATACAAAATCAATGCACAAAAATCAGTAGCCTTCCTATATGCAAACACCCAATATGAAGAAGATGAAATTAAGAAATCCATCCCCTTCAAAATCGAAACCAAAAAAATCAAATATCTGCGAATAAATCTAACAAAAGACGTAAAAGACTTATACAAAGAAAACTACAAAACACTGTTGAAAGAAATACAAGAAGACACAAGAAAATGGAAAGACATCCCCTGCTCATGGATTGGAAGGATTAACATTATCAAAATGGCAATCCTCCGAAAAGCAATTTACAGATTCAATGCTATTCCAATAAAAATCTCAATGACATTCTTCAAAGAAATAGATCAAATACTGATGAAATTCATATGGAACCACAAAAAGCCCTGCAGAGCTAAAGCCCTCCTGACTAAAAATAAAGAAAACGGAGGAATTTCACGCCCTCAATTCAAACTATACTACAGAGCTGTAATAACTAAAACAGCATGGTACTGGAACAAAAACAGACACAAAGACCAATGGAACCAAATAGAATACCCATAATTGAAGCCACATATATATGAACATCTAATCTTTGACAAAGGAGCAAAGAAAATGCAGTGGAACAAGGACAGTCTATTCAATAAATGGAGCTGGGAAAACTGGACAGCCACTTGCAAAAAAAATGAAGCTAGACTACTGCCTCACACCCTGCACAAGAACCAACTCAAAATGGGTAAAAGACCTAGACGTAAGACCTGAAACCATAAAATTTATAGAAGAAAATATAGGCAAAACTCTACATGACATACATCTCAGCAAAATCTTTACCAACACATCCCCCAAAGCAAAGGAAGTGAAGGACAAGATAAAAAGGTAGGATTACATCAAAATAAAAAGCTTCTGTACAGCAAAAGAGACATTAATCAAAACAAACAGACACCCTACCAACTGGGAAAAGATCTTTGCACACAGTACATCTGATAAAGGACTGATAACAAATATTTACAAGGAACTCACACAACTCAACAAAAACAAAGCTAACAATCCAGTCAAAAAATGGGCAGAAGAGCTAAAAAAGCACTTCTCCAAAGGCCCTGCATTCTTATGTTCACTGCAGCACTATTTACAATAGCCAGGTTATGGAAACAAGTCAGTACACAAGATTAGATGAGTGAATAAAGAAAATGTGGAACATATATACAATGGAATACTACGCTGATATGAGGTGAACTCTTGCCATTTGCATCTACATGGAGAGAAATGGAGGGGACTGTGCTAAGTAAAAAAGAAATGAGAAGATTAATACTAGATGATTCATTGGTATGTGGAATATACAAAAATTAGTAAAATAAAATGTAAACCAGAACAAGCCCTAGAAATCTGAATGTAGGTTAAATTTAGACTACTAGTGGGAGGAAAGAAGGGGAGGGGTAAAGAGGAAAGATCAAAAGGAGCCCAGTGGACTGTGGTGGAAGATTATAGGAACAGCTTTGGTGATAGGCTTGATGTGGTAACATAATATGTGAAAAGGTATGAACCCATGCATGTAAAAACCTCAATAAAAAAAGAAAAGATAAAACTCAAACTATAATATCAATAGATGTGGAGAAAGCATGTGTAATAAAAATCTAAACAAAACGATAATCAAAGGAACTTGCTTTACCACATTAAAGACCATACATTACAAACCTATAGAAAATCTATAACTTCATTGGGAGAGCAGAAAGTTTTCCTTTTAAGGTGAGGGATAATATGAAGAGTTCCACTGTCACCATTTCTGTTTAATTTATTATTGTAGATTTTAGCTAGGCCAATCAACCTCCAACAGGAAATACAAAGATTCAGAATGGAAAAGAATTGATGGTACTATAAACAGAAAATCTTAAAGTTTCCATCAAAAAGTTTTTAGAAACAATAAATGAATAAGGACAATTGTCATGTTATAAAAAGATACCCAGCAACAGTGCTGGAGAAAATGCAGAGAAAGAGGAACCTTATTACATCCTTGGCAGGGATGTAAACTGGTGCAATCATTTTGGAAAGTAATATGGATTTACCTAAACCTACTGAAAATGGAAATTCCATTTGATCCAGTAATCCCAAACTTGGGCCTCTATCCCAAGACCATGAAAACATCAACTCAAGAAATTAAGTGTTGAAGAAATGGGAAAAAAATTCAATTTCTTTGCTAATCTAACTGAATATTTGATGATTCAGGCAAGAGGCATGTGTCATTTTTGTAATTTGATATTATCTATCTTTAAAGATACCATCCAAATAATGAAGAAAGCACAAAAACAAATCATGTATTGTTTGCTGCTTCTGGGGAATAGTTTTGCTAAATTATGTGGTCATTATTTTTCAAATATTGTAATTAAGGTTTGATAAAACCCTATTTTTTTAACAAGATTTATTTATTTATGCATACAAGCTGGGGTACAGGTCAGAGGCGTGGGGTGGCGAGAGGGTTCACCAGGGACAGAGTGGGGAGCAGAACAGGCAGATTGACAGAAATACACTGCTGAGGGGAGCAGCGGGCGAGGCAGGAGAGATCTGTTGTGCCATGTGGGAATCTCCCTGGCCGGGCGTCGAACTTGCGTCGCCGCTGCCGACAGCTCCACAGAGCAGTGCTTAACCGCTGTGCCACCAGGGAGGCCCCCTGATAAAACCCTATTAAATACTGTTTCTTCACTAAAAATATCACCTTTACATTGATATTTAAATTTTTACTAGTGAATTTACTTTTAATTGTATTTCTTAGGAATCTTTCAAAACTTTGAAAATTCTTTTTTTTCAAATTAACTAGATGAACTCTTGGAACCTGGGACAACATGGGTGGAACTGGAGGAGTTGATACTAAGTGAAACAGGTAAGGAGAAAGACAAATACCAAATGGCTTCACTTATATGTGTAATATTGAGAAAAAAAAAAAAAAAACAGGGTCAGACAGAACCAAACCAATAACAGACCCTACAAGTATGACTATAGGACTGAAGCTACCAGAGGTGGAGGAAGACGATGGAGAACATGGTGTGGAAGAGGGCGGCCCAGTGGATTATTGTGAAAGAGATGGGTGCCTTGGTGGTGTGTGTGGTGTGATAACATACATTTGAAGAGGTGTGGGACTATGCCTCTCAATCATTCATGGGTTTGTAAACCAATTTTACTTAATAAAAAAAGAGAAAAAATATATTTTGTACCTTATCCTTTTTTCGTGATCAAAAACAGTTTTATTCCACATTGTCTAAAGGATAAAAGCTGTCATAAGTTAGTATGGAGAATTGTTCTACTTTATAAATCTTAGAAGTACATTTTTTTAAGTTAAATTTAATAGTTCTTAGATCCTATTTAAACTTTGGGACTAATGTCAAAATTGATCTGTTAGTTGATTAAGGACAACATTTGGTTTATTAAGATCCATTGATTATTGTTTTTATTTATTCACCATGGTTGTGTTTTTAACCATTTCAATCAGAATATAGTGTCTTACTCATCCTTACTAAAACTGTGTTTTGAAAGCAATATAACCACCCTTAAATAGTATAAAGTATTCATTCCTGCAAAAGGCAGTGTAGGCTGAAATGCTATATATCAGATCTGATGTTCCTATAGAAACAATATTTTAGTAGGAAGTTGTGTTGCAAGGGCCTATTGCATTTTAAATTTAATTTTATTTTACAATTGACTACAAATAATTCATCGTTTTTATTTATTTATTTACTATATTACATCAAGTCCTTGGGTCATATGTTTTCATATTTGTTGAGTCTGACCCAAGGGCCAAGAGGATTATTTTATATTTTGTAACTTTTTTTGTCACTACACTTTGTCTTAGTTTGCTTTCTTTGTGAGTTAGCATCCCTGTAACTTTGGTTATGAGAACTACCAGATATCCCAGATTTATCACAATGTCAATATTTTATTCACATAATCCAGATCTCATGGAAAATTCTGAATCCCGAATCTATTCAAGATAAAGATCTTCGGTTTTAATTTCTCAGGAGAGACATTTATTTTTCAAACACAAAATAATGTCAGCCTTTGAAATTGTTACTGCATGTATTTTCTTTTTTCATACTTTTTGGCAAATACGCTGCTTTTGCTTTTAAGTATCGATTTTATTCAGGGGTTCATGAGTATCCAAAAATTAGACTCCATATGGATATTAAACAAAATCCCTAGATTTTGAAAAAATCTACTGTTTCATGGAAAGTTTTTAAGCTTTTTTATTTTCTCTCCAACTTTGTAATCTCCAGATTTCCCTTCCATTTTTAGAATTTAGGCATGCGTTCAAATTATCTTTATTAATTATTTTATTTCAAAGATTTCCAGTCTTTGTGACAGAAAGGTTTTACATTTTGCCCATCTGTCATCTTGTTGAAACTGAATGTTGTACTTAAAATTTATAGACATCACAGTTGAAAGAGAAACTTAAGTGATCAACTAAAACAATATCACCAAACCTCTAGTATGGTCCACTTAGAGACTAATAAATTCACATCTCCTGGAGGTAAAATGTATAAGAGTTCTTTAATTTGAGGTAACCAGCCTATGTAACTGGCCACTCCAGCTTCTCTGCAGCTGCTAGGAAGGCTGAGATCTTAATCAGCACCCTTCAGCCTACCCATAAGCATACTGTGTTCCTCAGAACACAGGTTGGAAAATTCTAAACAACATTAAATTAGATTAATTTCCCTTATCTCCACTTTTGATTGTTTTAACAAAATAATCTCCCAGTATACTTGTTAAAATTAGAATCATTGTATCTATTTGCTTGTATTGTAACAAAAGTTGTATTTCTTCAACTCTGTACTTTGTGTAATTTCTATAAAGATATCACTTTTGGGCTTCCCTTGTGGCGCAGCAGTTAAGCGCTGTGCTGTGAAGCTGTCAGCAGCAGCAACGCAAGTTTGACGCCAGGCTTGGGGAGAATCCCACATGGCGCAGACCTCTCCTGCCTCGCCCCCTGTTCCCCTTAGCAGTGTGTTTCCGCTGATCTGCCTGTTCTGCTCCCCACTCTGTCTCTGGTGAACCCTCTTGCCGCCCCAAGCCTCTGGTCTGTACCCCAGCTTGTATGCATAAATAAATAAATCTTAAAAAAAAAAAGATAATCACTTTTAAAACATTTTGAAAAGAAAAACAAATAAGTAAATAAATAAAAGAAACAAACCAAAGGAACCTAAAAGTAGCAGTAGTCCCAACACCAAAATTTACTGGCACCTTATTACCTAAAAACATGCCTAGTAGATAGTATATGTTCAATAATATTTTTTATATGACTGGATTTTGAGTATAGAACTTTGCATATTTTATGTAGTTGCTATCCATATACATGTAAATGTAATTTTACTGCCAATTTTTTTCAGTTAACATTTTAATGTGATTAGATCAAGACATATTTGTATGCAAGCGACAGAAAAGGAATTCAAATTGGTATGGGGAAAAGAAGCAATTGTTGGAAAAATAAAAGCTTATAACAAACAAAGGAAGGAAATCTTAATCTTCAAATTCAGAAAGGAGGAGCATTCTTGCAGTCTCAAAAAACTACCTACCACTCAAACCTCAAAATCTTTCTCTTTTATGATTCTCTCTGTGTATCAACTTCTCTCTCTTACTTTTGTACTTTTCCAGATGGTTGGAAACAGGTACAACAAAGACCCCAAACATTTCTTCTTTTGTAGGGAATCTTAAATGAAGATCCAAAACATCCTACTAGCAAAACAGGTTAATTTATGGTCTCTTGTTCCATGTTTACAAAACAACCCAAGTAAGATTTCTGATGAAATGTTCATCATGAAGAAGGGAAAGGAACAGCAATGTATATATTACAGAGCATAAAGGTTTTTAAGTCAATTAAAGTTTCTATGAATATGTTCTTTAATGATTATATAGTGAGCATTGTTGTGGATGCTTCAGATTTACTCATCCATTCCAAATATTGCATAGCTCTAATATTCAATTAAATAAATATTATAATTAATATTTTTTCATGATAGTTATTATTGTTTTTAAATAATTTTGTTTTATCTTAGCATTGAGCATTATCCTTTAAAATTTTCATTTAAGAGTGTTCATATTTTCAGTCTGCCTATCTTTCTTTTAATTTTTTCTAATAAGGTGTTTTACTGAATACCATATTGTTTTTATATTGAACATTAGTGAAAGGACATTGGTTTCATACAAATTGAAAATAAATATTTACCATATGCTGAGCCTTATGGAGCTGTATGATGGAATAAACCTAAAAATACATGCAAGATGTCAAATGGTAGTCCTAGTCAATGAAATAGATTTTAAAACAGAAAACATGATATCTTTGTTGACTATATGAACTATTATATCAGTTAGACCAATATGGTATATTAGTTGACTATGTGAAATTACCATTTTTATAAGTAAAATGGCTAAAATTAGTAGTTCTGTGTGGTATAGCCAACTATATCAGTTAGAACTTTGTTTTACCTGAAAATAAAGAATAACTGAACACTGCTAACAAAACAAATAGAAGTATTTTTTTCTCACATTGCAAGAATTCTAGAAGTGGTTGCAGATGTTGGTTCAGCAGAAGAGTGCCTGCAAGAGATACAAGTTCATTCTTTCCATTCCACTGTCTTTTGTGTGTTGACTTTCATTTTTATGCTTTTTGCCTTACAGTCACAAAATTGCAACCATAACTCTGGGCATCATGTTTGCATGATGAGAGGGAAAACAGGAGCAGTGGAGGGAGACCATGTTACCAGTTTTGTCTATCATTTATTATCAGAAAGAAAATATTTTTCCAAAAACTCCCAATAGTCTTCTGTGTACAACTCATTGATGAAAACAGTGTTGTGGTTGTATTTGTCTGCAAAAAGCTGGGATGGTAAGTATTTAGATAACACATCCCTGTCCTGAATGAAATCATGGTTGTGTTGGTAAATGATAATAAGTAAATGAATATTCAGAAGGTGGTTCACAGAGTATTTCCTCACTAAATTCAGACAGGTAAATGTAAAGAATAACACAAATCTCCACATTGTGTTAAAAAATAAAATGGACTTTTAACACAGTAAGAATGATTTTAAGAATTAGTGAACATAATAAATGTAAGCCTAATGTTGGATATATTAATAAGCATGTAGTTCATCATCTTGAACTTTTTGTATGATAGAAAGAGAGGTTTACAAAATCATGTGCATGCTTGTCCCACATGATGGTATTTTTCCATATTGAAACACTGGTATAACACTTCAAAGGTAAACCAATAATAATCCGAATTGATTATTAGGTGGTGACTATTATATCTCATAAATGGTTAAACAAGCCTGGAAACCCACTAGAAATCAGTTTACATCAGGGACTCTGAAAAAATGAAATTTTCCACAGAATAGAATATTCAGTTGTGAAAAGTTTGGCCTTAAAACAAAGCCTTTATATTGGGAAGGAATGATGAATTAGAGCCTCGTCCTGTTCTGAAATGTCACTGTTTCTCAATACAAACTAATCCCTCCCACAACTGGACTAATTTAGATCTGAATCTTGGGGTGTATAGGGAAAGCATTATTTATAAATGAGAAGTAATTTGTAAACAGTTCACAATAACTGCTAAATGAATTTATTATAACCCCAGTAGTTCTTTTTAGTTGAATGGAACACAAAAATGGGAGGCTGGTACCTTCTCTCCTCTGTAGCACAGGATTTGTGAAGCATTACAGTGCTTCTAATGTGGCAGGTGGTGGCAGTGACTGGGAGACATAGAGATGCCTGAGGAAAGCAGCACTCCCTGGCACCAGCAGATACACATCAAAATAGGCAACAATGCCAAACACTCCAGAAAAGCCAAGAAGTGACAGCAGTACCCAACATAAGTGATACTGGTTAAAGTGAAGTCCAACATAAGGAACAGTGAGACTCAGCAGAGGGTTCTCTGCCAAATAGTCATGGTGGCCTCCAATGGATTAACTACAGTTGAAAGGTAAGAAATGGATGAAGCCACATGAGAGATGATTAAGAAACATCATATTTGTTTAAGTGTGAGCATCATGCTGTCTAAACTTATGGGCACATTTTCAAGAATTAGGACTTATGTTTAGCACTGGGGGGCAAGAATACATAGTATGTGCATTAACTCTGTAAGGGAATATTTAGGTCTGCAATGAGCTGGTCAGTCTCATTAAACCATGCCAAAATAAATGCCAAGACTTAGTTCTGCACATATATATTTCTGTATATAGAGAGTAAGATCTTAAATAACCACAAAATTATCATTCTTGATTTCAGGATCTTTCTTGCTCTCAGATGGTTTTGCAAATGACAAAAGACAAAAGAAAGGGAACTAGTATTTTTGAGCATTTTATAAGTGTCTGGCATCATTCTAGAAGTCAGCAGACACTTTCTGTAAAGGGCCAGCCAATAAATACACAGGCTCTGCAGGCTGGAAGCTCTGTTGCAAATGCACAACTCTGCTGGTATAGCACAAACGCATCCATAATCAATATCTAAATGGAAGAGTGTAGTTGTTTTCCAATAAAATATGATCAATATTTATATACACATATCTTATAATACTTACATGTCACAAAATATTATTATTTTGATTTTTTCTCACCATTGAAAAAGTGAAAATCATTCATTAACTCAAGCTACACAAAATCAATGGCAGACTATAGTTGGTGACCTTTGTCCTAAAAGTATAAGTTAACTCATTTGTCTCCATAAAAATTTATTGGAATAGTTATGAATGCTTTTTTATATATTAGAAAAACCGAGGCCCAGAGAAATCTGATATCTTTCCTGGAGATACACAGTAAGTGGGAAAACCAAGTATTCATACATCATGTTCCTATGACATGGAAATTTGTATTAATTGGCAGTAGTCACCTAAAGTTCCATGTGAAAATGGACTGTAAAGTTTTATTACACGTCATCAGGAAGAAGTCTAGTGATGGATTTGCAATATCTTCCATGGATATGGGCTGTATGAGATATAGCATGTGCTGTATATAATGATTTCTCTAACACGTAAAAATGAAACTGATAATGGTCTCTAAATTAGAGAATTTAGTAATAATTGGGATTTCATCTGTATTTTGAGCAGCTTCAGTTTGAGGAAGATTTTCACACAGGATCTGGTTATGTTGAGATGTCCCATTTAAGCTCAAGTGCCCGTATTCTGATTACATTATCACATGAGATGGCTTCCCTGGGATCCACTTTGACATGCCTCTCCCACCTCCCATCTCTGGCTGCCAGTGCCATTTTAGGGCTGCTTAGAGGTGCGAGATAAAACACTCTGCTGCTGCTCCTGATACGGCATATCTGCCAGAGACATAGTTCAGTCCCAAACCAACTCTTAAAAACTGATTGTGGGAGAATATGAGAGGCTGCTTCTGAAAGTTTGCCTATAAATTCATACTTTCTTGTGTTTTCTAAAATTCCTACCCCAGGTTGATATGAAGGAATGTTATGGCTCCCGGGATTGAAAATAAGGGACAGAATTGAGGGATGTGAGGAAACATGGGCTACCCCCACTTCATGGATGTTTGTTCCCCTTCCCCAATCTTCTTATTTGAGGCCCATATAATTTTTGAATTGGCTTTTCATTTAACATTCTTGTTAATCTTTGGTTTATAATGTAAATGTTCAGCGTCCTTAAGTGTGCTGAGCTTTAGTTTTTAAAACTCATAAATGTCCTCTCTAGTCTATTGTTTGGACTAAGAGGTCCAAAGGCCTCATTTCCATTGCAACAAACCTTCCCTGCAGCAACAGATGAATCACCCTCACATCTAATTTAAGGAGGAAAGATTCCACAGACTAATAAGGGAATTACAGTAAAGAACACATGGTCTGATACAGCAAGAGACTGTTTTGTCACTTTGTTAATGGCCTTGCTCTGCTCTCTCCTATGGAGCAGACTCCCTTCCTGGGCCATTGCCAGTACAAGAAGATTAGAGTGAAGCAAAAGTCTGACCACAGAGTTGAAATCCCTGTCAGCTCAGATACAGGTCTTAGGGAATAGACTTCAGCTTTTCCCAAATATGTGGTTTCCTTCCACTGTGAAAATGACTAGAGCAGAGCAGATTAAACCATGAGGAATTATGACTACAGACTTATTAACTACCTTGACTTAATTAGTGTCAACAAGAGGATGAACACAAGATAATATTTGTGTCATTTTACATGGGAGAAAACTAAGCTCAAATTCTTGCTTATAGAACTCACAGACATTTTGGCAACTGTAGATTAAGTGTCACGTTGAATTAATTTTCTACTATGGCAGCTACAAATCTAGTGTGTTAAAGCAGTAACTATTTATTACCTCATAGTTTCTATGGGTCACAGATGCAAATAGGTTTAGCTAGGTGCTTTGCTTAAGATCTAACAGATCCTAAACTAAAGTGTAGGCTGTTTGGGTTCTTTGTTAAAGATTTTGAGGAAGATCCACTTACAAGTTCATTCTGGTTCTTGACATAATTTGGTTCTTTGTGGTTGTAGGGCTGAACTCCCTGCATCCTTAACATGTTGCTCCCTCTCTCAAGCCACTACCAGTGTTTCAAATCTTTATGGACCTTTTGTTGGGTAAATGAGCCCATCAGGTTTTTCCTCCCTCCCATCAATGATAGACCCCTGTGGTCCTGCATGCATTCCCGATGGTGGGCACCCGGAGTAGTGTGGGTATGTGTGAATGGGCACACCTGAGCCCCGAGATTGAGCATGTAAGGGTGGCATCATAGAAGACACAGGGCAGCCGGAGAGAACAGAGTGTGGCAGAGAGTGTTGGAGAACATCATGGGAACAGCTAAGACAACAGAGAGGCTGCTTGAACCAATGATGAACCTACCCGGTCTCGGATGGTTGCACAACACCCTTGAAACCCTCTGATATTGTCTGTTAGATCTCTCTGATGTACGTTATACTCTGAAGAGTTTATGTGATCACATTGAGCCTACCACATAAATCAAAATAATCTATCTTGAGATGAACAGATCTGTCACTGTTATTGACATTTGTAAGTCCCTTTTGCCAGGTGGCATAGTAAATTCAAATTGTATCTCAAGGGGACAAAGACCATGGAGGCCAAAATTCTGCTGCCACACTTTGTTCATGCAACATGAAAATTTAAAAATTGAAATAAATTAATATAAAGCACAGTTATATTCTGAAATTTTTGACATTCATGCATGATGAGCATGCCTGGATATGTCACCTAGTCATTTAGAGCAGCAACAAAGTCTCTTCTAGTCTTTGCTTGAATGGTGTATGACTTGGGATACATCATTTAATATTCAATGCCTCTGTATTTTTATCTCAAAATATGATTAATATATTTTATCATGCCTAATTTTCTGAACTTCTGTAAACATCAGAAGAAAAATTGTGATAAAAGAAAAGTATTTCAAGAATTTAATTCCTGTCTTTTAATCCTCATGGAAAATTAGAGTAACTATCTTGGTCTTTAAAAAAAAGGGGGGGGGGTAGAAAAAGGCCAATGTTTAGAAGAATGTATATTTAGAATATTTAACTCTAATGAACTTTGAGAATCTTATGGAAAATCCATATGGTGTACATAAGTGCAAATAGATAGGAAACATCAAATGAGAAATCTATTTCTTTTCATGTTTTCTTATGCCAGGAGATAATGCAGCCCTCGCTCTGGAAACTCATCTGTCACACTATGCTCTATATAGTGACAGGACAGGATGTGACACATTGATGAGACCAAGTGTAACACAGAACATGGCTTGTGGTGTGCTGGTAAGCTTAGATAATTAGGAAAACCCTAGAAAAGGACAGTTTTAGAAGGATTGGACGAAGAAGTATTATGCTAGGTAAATAAAAGGTAAGGGGCCTCCCCTGGTGGTGCAGCGGTTGAGCGCTGCGCTGTGGAGCTGTCGGCAGCAGGTGTGCCATGCGGGTTCGACGCCCAGCCAGGGAGAATCCCACATAGTGCAGCAGACCTCTCCTGCCTCGCCCGCTGCTCCCCTCAGCAGTGTATTTCTGATCTGCCTGTTCTGCTCCCCACTCTGTCTCTGGTGAGCCCTCTCGCCGCCCCACTCCTCTGGCCTGTACCCCAGCTTGTATGTAGAAATAAATAAATCTTAAAAAAAAATAAAAATAAATAAAAGGTAAGAATGAGCATATCTTTTTTTAATAAAGTAAAACATTTTAGATGTACTCCTTTTATCCCCCCAAATTTTATAATCACATGTTTGGCATTTAACCTTCATACATGATTAAGATAGCAAACCTCAAACCACAGCATTTCCTTGTAAGAGGGGAATATGGTGATTGGAAGTAATTGAATTTTGTTCTGACCCTCTTTGGCCTCTTCGCAGAAGCAATTTGTGAATTATTTAGGAAAAAGGAAAAGGATATTTGCCTCAAGAGAGAAATGCTGGGTGCAAAGGAAAATTTAGTTCAGTGGTGCTGTCTCTTGGAATACATCTGCTTTTCCAGCTTGAAATGAAAATCGAAATGGAAATTTCTATTCATCCTTATGCATTAACAAGAGCCCTTCCTTTCACTGCCATGCTTCATATATTCTGAACTAGACCAAGTCAGACTAAAATTTTACAAATCTTGCCGGGGCCTTTATTATTAAAATGGCAATCAATGACTGAGTCAGTAAAAGAAAGCAACCCTGTTTAAGTAAATTTGGCATGAACATCTGAGCTTCTTGAATGAATTAAGAACTGTGTGGTTATTAATCTCAGCAGTTCTGCTGAGTTATATCTCTTTTTATTTACACAACTTTTAGAAAAGAACTACAGCATAAGAATAGTGACAAAATGAGAAAGATATGTTGTTTGTGTCTTTCTTTGACTTTAAAGTACTTTTGATGGTATCATTACATAACTGGCCATCTGAAGGAATGAAAAATGCCAATATTATCATTGAACTTTAAAATAAACCACAAAAATGTCTAAAGAGCATTGTTCTCTAAAGATTACACATACACTACTTTTTATAGCCATCAACAGTATTGGCATGATGTGACAGCCAAAGGGACAGAATGAGAATGATTTAATAAAGAAATTTAAAACTAATGTAAAAATGAAATTGCAACCAGGCTGTCACAGCCTTAGAGAGTTGAGGGGCTGGTATGAAACATTTTGTTTTATTTCTAAAGCTTTGATTGGCCTGCCAACATGCATTTGTGCTGTCACTCTGAGGACCCTTCTAGTAGCACTGAAGTGGCAGGCAGCTCTTGATTGATGAGTGTTTGCATCCATTTTATTATTTGTTGCATATTTCTTCCCTGACATGTTTAACTGAAGAAAATTCACCCAAGAACTTTTACAATTATGTGACTCAACCCAAACCAGAATTCCATTTTGGTGTATTTAGGAAACTGTAGCAAAAATAAACACACAAATACAATAGGGTCCTTGGAAATAAGAAAGATAATGTCAATTGCATAACATTATTAATATGTTCCTGTAAAGAAAAGGGGAACAAATTTTATAATACCAAAATACAAAGTTGTAAATAAATCAGACTTGAGTAAGGACTTTCTGAAATTGTTTCAAGCAATTCTTTGGCAGTGAGCTAATTTGCTACCTCCTCATTGCAATTTTCATTTGCAAAAGGCAAAGAACCTCAAGATCGAAAATTTAAATTGCAGCATTTGATTCTCTAAATATTAGTAAGCAGTGTGTAAAGGCTACAGTGGCCTTGTAATCAAAGATTCAGCGTTCTCATTTCATGAGCTGTTACAGATTTATATAAAGTTAATGTGTTAAGTCTGAGGAGGGCTCAGGGTGCAGTTTGGAGCATACATATTGGTTTCAACTTGGTTTTCGACTGCACTGCCTGGCTGAATAAAATGCATGAGAAATGTATGTACACTTTGATTTCTCTACCTTATAATAATGGAGCAGTTAGTGTGTGTCCTAGAACTCTTTATGTTTTCCTTTAAAAAATTCAACTCAAAGTGGTTTAAGTAATACATAATAAAAGAGTAGGTTTTAATTGTATTTATTTTGCCTTTTAATACTGCAAGAACCAGGATTTCGGTGAAAATCAGGATTGACTCTCTTTAGCTGCTCAGGGTGTTTTCACTGTTTATGCTTTGTGTGGGGTCAGTCACATCTCTAGACTGGCTTCTCTTGTAGCTGTGAAATGATTGCCATAGAGTTACACTTCACATTCACCCACCCCACTGGCGAGACTCAAATATAAGAAGAGTTTCTTTCTCAGGGTCAACCAGAAAACTTAGTTATTCTAATAGATTCAGATATTCGTTCTCGAGCCAATATAAAAAAAAGTGGTCGACAATAACCTAACATCAAATACAAAGCCAATTAATTTAAAAAAAAATTAAGGTTCAGGAAATAAGTGTGAGGAACTAGGAACATTACATGGGAAGTGTGTGTCTGGGTAGTGACTTCTACTTCAATGTCTTCGTATATGCATCTGTGATGCACTTAAAATAGCTTCCCTCACAAGCACTTACCCCAAATTCTATACTAAGTTCTATATAAATATTATTTCTTATTATACAACTGCCTTATTTAGAATTAGATATTATCTTCATTTAGCAGATGAGGAAACTGGATTTCAGAGATTCAGTAATCATTCTAAGAATATTTGTAGAAAATGATGAAGGATAATTTGAATTCATATCTTCTAATTTCAAAGTTTGTGAGCAAAACCACTACATTATAGTTGTACTCATTATTTTGTTTGTTTGTTTTGTTTACAGTTTGGCCTTTTATTAATATGAACTCCCTAAGTTCAGAGGTTTACCAGACCCTCAGTGACTATGTAGTTTGGTTTAGAAATGATTAATCAACATTTTTAAAATTATTTTTAAATTAACATTTAAACATTGTTGAATAAAGAACTATACCCCTTTGGCCAGAAAAAAAAAATATAGACATTTATGATTGACTTAGGGAAGTCCTGGACTTCCTGTTCTGTATTTGAAATTCTGGCACAGACTTTTATTGCTAGCTTTAATATAGCTACAAAAAAAATAGCTGTATTTCTGTTTCCTCATTTTAAAAGGTATGGTAATTTAGTGTCATTGTCTTATTGTGCATTACTGAGATTATTAAATATAGTAGTATATCTGTCAGTCATTATGATATCTACTGAGAGTAGCACTCTAGTGAGAGTAAGCACTCACTGAATATTAAATATCATTGTTCTCGTAGATATTGCCCTCCCCTTCCACTTCATCATCTTCATCAGCAGCATTGTCGTTCTATCAGAATAGCTCACTAAGAATACTATTTTTTATTTTCCTTTAAGTCTAAGATAGTCCTTAATTGCACCTATAATCCTTTTCAGTGGGACAAATATGCTCAGGAAGAATATTTGGTCTAATTTGTCTTAAATCAGTTATTCCATAAGGACTGTCTTCATCAGAAGTCATTTAAAATTCTATTTGATGAGGGTTTTGCCAATAGCAACACAGAGAACTTAAAGGGATACCTTTGATATCCAAACAGAATATTTTTAATTCTGACTTAATAGGCCTAAGTAGCTGAAATAAATTGCTTAATTTTTCAGTTTCTGGAAAGGTCAAATTTCAGAATACTCTACAATACATCTGACTCTGAAGTTCAATAAAATTGTATTCACATTCTGTAAAACCGATCTGAAATTCACCTCCACTTTAAAAACCAGTACTTAATCACTCTTCATTCACTGAAATGTTAGTGGCATTTGCAATACTTAATCACATAGGGTCTTACAGTATTAATTGTTGTTTAATGTGTATTAGAGTTGTTTTTCTAAGTTGATCAAAACATATTTTCATTTTAAAAGTTTTTTCCAATATTAAAAGTCTCACATATTATTAATTAATGTGTATATATACATACCCAGTCAGTACTTAAGAATGCCAATTAATAGCAAATTTTAGTGACATATTTAGAGGAGGTAATTTTATTTTATATTGGAGAAAATTCTAAGTTTAAAAGCATTAATTCATTTATTCATGGTCACTCATCTAGTGCATGAGAAGACTTCCAGATTTCAACTCAATTTGTTATTTACACTTCAAATCTACTACTACACTGGGTTCTTTTCTGACATACATATTTTTGCTGCCTGTGTATATTGTTATACCAGGTTTGGAGATACTTATCTTGATTTCTTTGTACTCATAATATTCAATGTGTTTCTCAGAATACACATAATGAGTATTAAAAAAATGCTTAATTGATAGGAAAGGAAGCCCAGAAGTATGCACAGAGGTTGTGCACTGTAAATACCCAATCCTGTCTTCTGACACTTTCAAGTAATAGCTTAAGTCTAGGTGGAAACTCAGTTTTGTTATTTGCAAAACATAGGAAACGATACACTCAAATTAGCGAAATTTGATCAGAGTTTATTTAAAAACAATAATCCCTAAATTTTGAGTGGAGTGTGGAGAACTACAAGGAATAGTATAGGAAGTCAGTTTTTTCCATTCATAGGCCTGAATAGCCTGGAAAGAGAGAAAGTATACAGCAAACCTCAGACAGCTAGAGGAAACCTCAAAAGGAAGAATAATGAAAATAAAGAATCTGATGTCATTCTCCTTTCGTCTATCTTGTGACATGGCAGAGCAATATGTTCATGTGACCCACAAAAGTCAGTTTACTGGGAAAAAACAATGGCTAGATAAGGGTGAAAAATAGATCTCGAGACACAGCAAAGATATTTAACAAATAACTTTTTCTGTACAGTTGTGAGAAACAATGGAAATATGCTTGGTGAAATATAAACTGGAATTAATTAAGTATCCATTAGTTCATGTTATTTGGAAACTTAATATGTTTTAATTGATTGTGTTGCATTTTTTTTTGGGGGGTATATGAAATTCTTTACCTTGTCTAGATAAAGAGCAAAATTTTAATTCTAATTCTATTATATTTTCTAAGATATTATGATGGTTCAAACATGTAGACTATTTCTTACAGTTGCTGACTGAAGTAGCCTCATAATTAATTTAAACAAATCACACCCAGAAGAAATTGTATTTGGGCTGCAGGTGTCATCAGCTCTGTCTCCCCACCCTACTTTAACAATCCTTTAACTGGGCGAAAGGAATATAAACTCATTCCTGTAAAATTCAGAAAAACAAGAAACTAAATAAAATAATTCAGAATTTTACACTTAGAAGTTGAAAATCTTTAAATCCCCAATTCCATTCATTATTTACAAATGATGGATGTGAAACTCAGAACAGAAAAGTACTTCCTCCAGGGTCATGGAAACATCAGATGGGACTGAGTGTGCTGGCTCTGACAGTGCATGGGACTCTCAAACTAACTCCCTCCTCATTCAGCTCATACTGAAGAATGTTCATTTACTTATACAACCCCTGATTGCTTTAAGGAATTGGAGATTTTTATTACATTGGTCAACAGTGAGTTCATTACTGACTTAAAAAGGTCCTAATCTGGAGTATCTTGGTGTGTGAACATGAATATAACCCTGAAAATGTATTAGTTCTCATCTTGAAGATATTTCACATAATTAATTTTATATGTTTCATCATGTAAATTTATCCAGTAGAACTGCAACATCCTAAGTCAGCCTAGAATGATGTAATATTACATCACATTGTGTAATACCATCATGCACACATCATCCAGAGTTGATTGCATCATTTTCTGATGCAATGCAATACTACTGCCAGGCGGCTGCTGAAGTAAGCTGAAGTCAGCAGTGCACTAGAGAAAGCCCTGTCAGAAGGGTTGAGATTTGAAAATATTTCTGACTTTGTGCGACACTGTTTAAGCTACTGTTCCATAGAACTGTTATGATTTTATACATTTAGGCACAATACAGAACAGTAATGCCTCAAAAGTGTGTTAATAGCATGGACGATTTCTGCTCTATTTGTGGGGAACTGACATTTACCAACCAGAAGAAAAGTATCACTTCTCAAGTGAAGAAGGCTTATCAGCTTTACTTTGGATGCAAGTTTGGTGACCAAGATAAGCCTTGGACCCTGCATCTATGCTGTGCTACATGTACAACACAGCTTTCACAGTGGTTCAGTGGCAAAAGACCCTCAATGCTGTTTGCAGTCCCCATGGTGTGGAGAGAGTCAAGCAACTACATAAAAGACTGTTACTTCTGCTTGGTTCCTCCTCTTTCTGGCGGAATAACAAAGCAAAAGAAGTCGAGAAGAGTCTACCCAAACATTCTGTCTGCATTGAGATGACCGGTTCAACAACTTGCTGCAGGGTGATGCGTAACAAGCATGGAATGCTTTTTGCCTAGTGTCTACAAACTTTCTTGGGAATGTTAGGGAAGAAAAGTACAAGGAACTTGTAGAAGACATGCTGATGCAGTATCAGAAACTTGGCTGCAATATGTCTCTAAAGATCCACTTCCTTCATTCCCATCTGGACTTCTTCCCTGAAAACTGTGGTATGAACACGGCAAATGTTTTCATCAAGATATTGCATCAATGGAACAAAGATACCAGGAAAATGGTCCACTACAATGTTTGGCTGACTAGTGCTGGACACTCCCCAGAGATGCTCCTGAACAGCTGTACAAGAGACAAGCAAAGAAATCTAAGAAATAGTCTATGAGTTGATTTTTTTCAGTTATTACTATTGGCATGCATTTTGAGACTTAAGCATCCATTTATTGCAGATTACAAAAAAACTAGAGCCAAAATTAGAATTTGACTGTCATATTAGTGTTGATCACATAGAAATTAATAGGAAATGACTAATTTTATTCCAGTAACTTGATTTTTGTAAAAATTTGTTGTCCAGTGATTGGTATGCATTTCGTGATATAAACATCAATTTATTGCTGATTACAAAAAAAAAACTAGAGCCAAAATTAGAATTTGACTGTCATATTTGTTGAGCACATACAAATTGATAGGAAATGACTAATTTTATTTCAGTTATAATGACTTTTGTAAAAATTTGTTGACCAGTGTTATTGATTTTTTTCTAGTTATTTTTTAGAACATGTATTAGAACATATATTAGAATTTGAGAGTGATATGTCATTCCACTGACCTCCAGAACAGATTCATTATGCTTATTTGACAGCCTATATTACAGTTCTCATTTCTTCTATGCAACTATCACACACACACCCCTGATACTGTATTATCAGACAACGAAGATGACCATCCATAGAGATGAGAATCCCGTCCTGCTAGTGCCTCTAAACAACTAAATGTTTTCTTTACTAATTGAATATCAGATTTTTTTTCAACTTATAAAAATCATTTAAATAAATAGTACTTGGCTGTTATTTTTGTCAAAAATATTTTGTTTTATGTTTGTTTTGGTTTAGATTTTTAGTTGAAACACTTTTTTCACTCGGGCTCACACTGATGTATAATACTGTATTATGCTTCAGAAGTATACATGTCACACTTCTCCAGATTTTTGTATGGCACCACATCCACCAAGGCAGTGATAATCTTCATCCATTGCTTTACGTTTTTTTAATTCATTAATGTATTCCCTTTGAATCATGGGGATATAACAAAAATGATTTATAGTGCAGAAGATGAGACGGAACAAAACTGATAAAGTCACAGATAAGTTTGACATTGAGGCTTAGCACTGGGTACCATGAAAACCCTTACTATGTACCAGTTTCTATTCTAAATAATTCACATGAATTAATTCAACTACATGCATGCATGTTGGAGAAATAGGTATATTGTTCTTACCATACAGATTGTACAATGAAGACTCCAATAAATTACCTTTCTCAAGATGGATATAGGTATGTAGTGACCAGATTTGTGCTTAATATCACATCACTGGCTGCAAAAATCCAAGCTCCAGATTAACTCCATGAAATCAGAGCACTTAGTGCATAACATCATGTCATTCACAAGGTTCTTTTATGTATATGTGTGTGTGTGTGTGTATGTGCATATATATATATATATATATATATATATATATATATATATATATATATTATGGTTGTGTGTCTGTTATTTTTTTTTTTTTTTGCTAGATTCCACCCCTCAGATAAAGGAACCATATATCATGTATCTGAGACATTCACAGTTTCCAGTATCTTAGTTTGGAAATAATTGCTTTAGAAATAAGGAGTAAATGGCCACTGCTGTTTATGAACTTGAAATTAGAGAAAATATATGAATATTATCAAATATAAGAAATTAGATACTCACTGGATAAAATTTGCAAGTATATTTTGTAATAGCAAAATGTAGGCTCTTATAGTAATGCAGGATGATCTCAATGTTCAAAGAATAATCCTTTCTATTGTTAAATCAAATAGGATGTCTAATTAGCTAAGCAGAGATTTTTCTTTCTTTTTTCCTCCCCCAGAAACTCATTCAATTTTTAAAATATTCAAAATTCCTAAACGAAACAATTTTAATCATCTATCTGTAAGTTGGTAGCACTATAGGAAATTGACAGCCTGGCATCAGAGTTAAATACCCTTTTAATTCTTTTTGCTCCTAATTTGTATCATTAGCGTATCTTAGTCTGTCAAAGTAATCAAAGCCATCTATGGGGGAGAAAAGGTGACTTGTACGTATGAGTATATCACGTATTTATTAATATAATTACTAAAATCATTTAGTTGGAGGGAGCTTATTTGTAATAAGTACAGTCACTGACCATGTATATATTAGCATCTGTCTACCATAGCAAAGGTCCCATTCATAGGTAAACAGGCTGTAAGCATCAAGGAATGATTAAACAGCTCTAAGTAATGCATGTTCAGGCACTGTGAGGGCACACATGTGTAGCCTTTGTGTGAGCAAAAGCGCAAAACAAGCTTGTAAAATCAAATCATCTAGGATAATACAGCTTATTTCATTATTCTACAATCAGAATAACATGAGGCCTCATGGACAATGAATGAAAAAACGTTCCACCCTGAGCTTTCATAAATGGTGCAGCTTAATTGTTGACATGAAATTTTTTTTTCTTTTTTTTTTAAAGATTTATTTATTTATACATACAAGCTGGGGTACAGGCCAGAGGCGTGGGGCGGCAAGAGGGTCCGCCAGAGACAGAGTGGGGAGCAGAAGAGGCAGATCAGAAATACACTGCTGAGGGGAGCAGCGGGCGAGGCAGGAGAGGTCTGCCACACCATGTGGGATTCTCCCTGGCTGGGCGTCGAACTCGCATCGCGTGCTGCCGACAGCTCCACAGCGCAGCGCTCAACTGCCGCGCCACCAGGGAGGCCCCGAAATATTGTGTTTTCTCAGTCCATTATCTTCCAGGGGCTATTTATGTGGAACTGAAGAAGAAGCTTTCCCTGTATCACCAGCTAGAGGACTGTGACCAGCTACAGCATAGCTGTCCCCTGCTCCTCATGGTATATGTGCACTTTCATGCCACCCCTACAAATTTCCCAGCACACCAAACTAAATCTGGTCAGTGCCAGGCATTAGAATTGCAAAAGCAGTATAAAGAAAACTAACAATACTTTTGGGTCTCTAGTGTGGATTTCTAGTTCCTCTTTATATCATCCACTATCTAATTCCCAGCAAAAGAAAAATAAACTCATGTGTGGATAGGTGTCTTAACTATACATATGAAAGTATAGTCATATTCATAGATGAGAAGCCACACACTCATCCACTTAGAATTCCCTAGGAGGGACTGTACATCTTAATAGAATGCAGTGTTTTATTTTTAGTTTTGAGAAAGTATTCATTAAGGGTAAAACAGGAAAGACGATCAAAGCACATGAAAAGGAAACTGAATTCTTTGTACTTCCCTTGTTGTCTTGACTGAAATTTAGTCCTCTTCACCTCTTGCCCCACTGGATTCACTAACCTCCAATTTTCTTCTCCCTGTTGTGCTAAACTCGGAAACGTGCTTAGAAACCAAAGAATAAGGTTGCCTGTGACTTATGTATGTTTGGAATAGGGAATTAACATACCTAAATTTTCTCAGACACTTTGAATTATTTTTCACCCTCAAGGAAAGGGAAGATTTTTTTTTTCTCTCTTGTTTCTCTACTCTCCCTCATTCCCTAATTGTCAATTTAGAAACTTCTTGAAATAGGCTTTATGAAAACGCTGGATGGCAGTCCTTTTCCTTTCTAGCCAACACAGAATGAACTGGCATCATGAGTGATCCAAATATATAACATTATATTATTTTCCTGCATTTACTTGCTGCACTGAAACTCTGAATTCTACTGAAGCCCAGCAGTCCAATATAGACAGGAAGAGAGTAAAGTAGAAAAAGATAACAGGTTTTCATAAAAGTATGTGTCACAATGTAAACCATGAGATTTCCTAAGTTAGCCAACACATGAAAATTGGAAGAGAAAAATGTCCCGTGTTGTGATCAAGTCAATGAAATTAAATCACAAAACTCCCAGCAGTTGTTTTCAGAAATCTCACCCGTGATTTTCTGAGTACAGATGTATATCTTGAGATCTAGTATCTTTTTCTCCTTCCACATGTAGTTCTATGTTCAGGCATTTTTATATGAACTTCCTGTAATCAAAGTCTCTGTGAGCCTTAGCATCTGGAATCTTCTTCCATACTCCGTTTTTTTTTTCCTTTCTTTCTCTCCAAAGGCCCCCTCTCCCACCCCATTCAAGACATGAATTAGTGTTATGGTGCTCCAAAGTACACACAGTAGAGCTTGCCTGCTGGGACTCAGCAGTGTCCCAGCACAGGGCTTAAGAGTCAGCTCCTTTCTAAACTCCAGATTACTGCTGGATGGAAAGCAAAGGTATTTTTTTCAATTAATTTTAAAGAATAAAAATGTAGGAGAATGCAAATAATTAAATAAGCAGTGTGTGTCTGTGCAAATATTGTAACCAAAAACATTCCCATAAGGTGTATACAAGATAGTTTATTAATACAGCTCAAACAATTTCACCATCCTGAATTTCCATCAATAAGGAGCAAGTAGTTTAACTAGGTGTTTTTTAACATTGCCACTAAGTGAGACATATCTGTATCTATATATATCTATATCTATATCTATTCCATTTAATTCTTGATGTTATGTCTCCACTAGTGCAAGAGTAAAAATTAGGAAACAAGCAAGAACCAATTAAGTAAATAAAAAAAGAAAGGCAAGATTTTTAGTCAAGCAAATTAATCAGAGTTCCATGCCCTTCATTGTATTTTTCTGTATCATCAACAGTCCATAAAGAGATAGAAAGAATGAAATTTCTCCAATGTTAATTGGTACAAAATGAAATAACTGAAGTATTATTAAGGTATAGGCTCCAATATCACAGAGAACAGTCAGAAAAGGACTGCAAGTTCATATTTAAGTAATTTTCAGAACAACAGGGATGTATTAATGATTCCTTCTTTTAACAAACACTTTTTCAGTATCTTCCATGTGACAGGTTTAATTATGAAACTTGAAGATTGCACAAATAGAGGAAGTCATGCTTCTGGGAAACCAGCTCATATAATTTTTTCTAATTCTATACTAGGAGGTGAGACTATCATTTATTAAATATTATTTTAATCCTAAATTATCACATGCTTTATCTTAGTTATTGGAGGTGTTCAAAATTTTATTTTAAAAATAAATTAATTGCTTATGCCTTTGACAAGAAGACACTTACTTGGAAAAAGTAGTATGTCTCCTTGTAAAGTTATTAGCCAAACAGTTCTTAAATGCTTGCTTAATTATAATGAAAAATTACCTAAAAGCCTGTATTGTAATGTTAACTATAATGAGTAACATTTTGATAGCACATTTCTAGACATGTTAAATACTTTGTTTCCTCCTCTGCTTGCAATTTAACTTAAATATTTATAATAATATACAAAGAAATGGTAGCATTTTACTTTTACCAGAAATTCAATATTGAAGTTTTTATATATAAAGTGGAAAATCTGGCCCATGTGACTCATACATTGTGTCTGTGACTTTAATGCCTTTAACAAGACAGCCTAATGGCCCATTATTGTTTTTAACATGCCACCTTAAAATAACCTTTCGGCAAATTTTCTGACATATTTTATCTTAGCCTCCATTTATTTCATTTATATTGACCCTAGTCCCTTTAAAATAGCTGGTTTTTGAGAAACATTGGAGTAAGCACAGCATTTCTGCAAAGACTTTTGAAATCTTCCAGTAATTCCACGTTGATGCTGCTTAGTTTTATGGGTAGCAATCTGCTCTTCTTTTGGAATGTGTCAGGATCAGAAAAATACACATTAATCATTTACTATATGAGCCTGTACTGCTCCAAATGTCCCTTATTTCAAGATGACAATTGGACGTTTATCAAGAATTACCCACTTCCTCACAAGTAAGGAATTGGTCACATGGTGTAATAGTGGACCACACCTTCTCCCCAGACGGTCTTCTTAGAAACCCCAGAATGGACCTGTGTGAAAACAGGGCTGCTATATAAATGTCCTTTGTTTATTGATGTCCTGTGGGGACTGTTTCACTTCCAGACTGAATCTAATCCCTGACATAATTCCAAAGGAGTGAGGCTTCTTGGAAGTTTTGAGCCTCAAACAATACCACCTGCAAAAGACCTCTTCAGACTGGAGTCAGACTTCGCAATGGAAGACGACATGGTTATAAACTGGACAAGTGGTGTTGTGGGAATACAGGGGGAAAAAAATGGTTGGTTTCTCCCTCAAAGAGGTGAAAACACGTTTTTGACAGACATTATATGTAAATGTGTAATTCTAGGAAAATGTCAAGGAGAAAACTTCTGAATAATTTTTACCAATTGAGCATCTTTACATTGCCTTTGAGACTCATCTAGGCTAACATTCTGGCCTTAGTTAATAACTTTCTAATTCCTCTTCTTATCTCCAGTAGGTAGGATTGTATATGGGGGCAACCTCTCCACATTACTCTTCAAAATGCAAAAGCCAGAGTCAATTATGTAGAATGCAAATATTACTTTTTGAAATTATATAACTGAAACATTCTTTCTTAACTTATGAAATGGGCAAAACCCTTGGAAAAAATAGACTTGCTTCTCACTTAATCCTAGATCGCCTGTTTCTGAAAATACACAATTTTTTCAGTCCTGAAATTTTGACTCATGTTATCCCCAAGATTACAAAGCCATAAACAGTGAAACTTCTATCCACATATCCAGATATATGTTTCAGCTTGAAAGAGAGAGATAAAAGGCAGAGACTCAAGACATCTATTATTCTATTCACCTCATTGTATATTTTCATATTTCATTCACATCTATTTCATTGTATTTAACATCAAGAGTTTAAAATTGGAAAGATTTAACATGGAATAAAAGAAAAACTGCAGTATGAAGTGATAGTTAATGTTAGATTAAAATATTAAATAGAACAATCCTGGACAGAGGAAGGTTTTGCAATGTGAATTCAATATGTCAACAAATATGTAAATAGGTAAAGTGTGAGAGGTAAGAAAAAAGTTATGAAAATTATTAGAATTCTAGATAACTAAAATTTTATTTGGAGAACTATTACATAATCTTTGCAATACGGAGGATCAAAAGAATAGTTTAAATGTTTTATCCAATGAGTATATGTAATTCCAACACAAATTTTTTGATGAATGAATGAATGAGTGTGCGGGTAATAAAAAGGTAAATAAGTAAGTGTAGAAATATTCAGAATGTTTGCTGCTCTCTGGAATTCATGGAATATCAGTTTTGGGACTTGAATGAAAGGAATTTAAATAGCAGATACAAAGGAAACCATGCACAAATAATATTCAACATGTAGAGGTGAGACTAAGGAAGGCATCTTCAGAACCGAGGTTAGGAAAACAAGCAAGCATTTTTTAAAAATTATGTAAGTTGGGGCCTCCCTGGTGGTAGAGCAGTTAAGCGCTGCGCTGTGGAGCTGTCTGCAGCGGCAAAGCAAGTTCGATTCCCGCTGGGGAGACTCCCACAGGGTGCGGCAGATCTCTCCTGCCTCGCCCCCTGCTCCCCTAAGCAGTGTATTTCCGTTGTTCTGCCTGTTCTGCTCCCCACTCTGTCTCTGGTGAACCCTCTCACTGCCCCATGCCTCTGGTGTGTACCCCAGCTTGTATGTATAAATAAATCTTAAAAAAATTATGTAAGTTGTATGTTGAAAGTGATATTCAGGGAAGGTTAATTTGGCAGACTAACAAAATGTATTAGTAGAAATTTTCTATCAAATATTTATTTTTTATTTTTTAAAAGATTTATTTATGCATACAAACTGGGGTACAGGCCAGAGGCACGGGGCGGCGAAAGGGTTCACCAGAGACAGAGTGAGGAGCAGAACAGGCAGATCTATGGAAATACACTGCTGAGGGGAGCAGCGGGCAAGGCAGGAGAGGTCTGCCGCGCCATGTGGGAATCTCCCTGACCGGGTGTTGAACTCACTTCGCAGCTGCCAACAGCTCCACAGCACAGCACTTAACCGCTGTGCCACCAGGGAGGCCCTCTATCAATTAATTTGATAAAACATTCAAAATTCTTTGAGTGTTCAGTATTTTCCTGGCAAGTTCCTGCACAAGTGCATAGACTTTCATGTTGTTTTTAATGACAACGATAAAAGAAAGAGAGAAAGTGGAACAAACCGAATAGCCATAAAAAGGTTACAGGTTAAATAAATTCATCCAAAATAATGTCAGTGATTTATTGATGTAGAAAAAAAAAACGCTAAATGTACTGAGGATAAAACAATACACCTTTTCCCCTTTCTGATTTTTTAATAATAGAACAATATACCTTTTTATGGCATTCATTGATTTCCTTGCCTTGAATTAAATCTGCATTTCTAAGATTCTCATTCATTAATTCATTCCCCTCCCCACACACACACACATACACCTATCATTATCTTCCTATCTATCTATTGGTCCAGTTAAGAACTCGTCCTTAAACACAAACTTCATATTCTGTGTCATTGCTGTTGCTCATTTGTCTTCACATAATTATTTGCCCATCATGATCTATCAGATGCTGTTAAAGCCATTCTTGATCTTTCAGTCCAGATATGGTTTCTTTCTTTTCAAAATATCCAAAGCACTTTAAACATAACAGAATCCTGATCTCTGCACTGGTAAAATATGAGGTTGAATCTTACCTCCCACATCCCTTATTAGCTCTGGTTTGAAGTAACTAAATTATAATCCTGAACCTCACATTCCTCATTTAAAAAATAGGGCCTCTATGTGTAAATGCTCAGGGTTGTCATAAAGTTAAATAATGTGGAGCCCCTGCTGCTAGGATAATGTCTACCTCAGGTTAAGGGCTCCACATATGTGAGTTCTTCCTATAAATCTCCTCATTATGTGATGGGTCTCTAACCGTATTGAATAGTTTTTAAGGATAAATAAATCGGAACTTTTTTATCCCTTGATTCTTTTTATCCCTTGATAATCTTAGATGCAGCACCATGCATCTAGCAGTTACCCAATAAATATTTGTTGACAATGTGAATAGAAATTCACCATAATGGAATTTTGAAACAACTTTATATATCCTTTCGGGAGACATAGATAAAATGGGTTATTTTCAAGAATATATACTCTTCTTTTTCCAGATGTCTTTATCTTTCTAAAATAACAGAAAATATTTGCTAAGACCATGGAAAACACAAAGCAGTAATATTAAGGTAAAGTGCACATTAGTGAATTTCTAGTTGTCACCTACTCACTTGGTCAGGCCAATGGTGAGAACCATAGAAGCAATAGGAACAAGGTTAATGAAATATCATAGACGTCAGTAAAAGGTTTTGCACTTTATCACAACTACGAAATTAACTTACTTTTAGGGGAATGCAATTGCTTAAGAGAGAGATTTCTTACTGATAAAATGAATATGTAGGCTTTGTTAATTGGCTAAAAATCGCCTTCTTCAGCAAGGTGAGGTGTTGGTGGGGAGATTTGTGTGGGCTTTTCCGTTTATTTGCTATTTTCAGTTATTTCCTTTAAGATAAACAATCAGGCAAGTAGGCAGGCAAGCAAAAAAAAAAAAAAAATTCCTGAGAGCAGGGCAGAGAGTATATCTACTGAATTTTCTATTAATTATACAACAGATACAGATATTCTGGATCAAATAATTGTGACCTTGTAATTTCATTTTTTCTTAGACTATCAGTAAACACAATGTAATACTCTGATCACCTTAAGTAAAAATATTTTTAGTTATTTACTTGACAGAATCGAAGTCATTTACTTTACTAAAAATGGGCTGCTTTTGAGAACAAAACATTCTTTGTTGGTATGAATATGAGTATATTCGGAGAAAAAGCAAAAAACTTTTCACAAACCATCTGAGAGAGTAACGACAAACTAAATTAGAAAATAATTGCAAGACCAGGCTTCTACATTTAATCAGATGGCAGCTACTGGGCTCTCAACTAAGAGACTACAAATGAATTCTGTAACATTATTAGTAATTGTAGCATCATATTTCACAAAACAAGCTAAAAATAATAGCAATGTGTACAACTCATTGCGATGAGGTCCCTAGTGCTGAGGCATTTATTTTGCATCATATCCTCACTAAAAAAAAAAAAAAAAAAAAAAAAATCCCAAAACAGATCAATAGAACTGTCACTGAGTCATCGACACTTCTTAACTCTGTTCCCTTCCAACAGATGAAGCACCTGCTGTTGTTTCTAGTTTTGCACTTTCGCTTTCCTCAGGAGCGATGGAATTTACTAGCAATTGTAGGAATCCACGCAGGGTCTGACTCAGTGTCACGGAGTCCAATGTATCATGAAACTCACAGATAAAATGAACTGCGCGGAAATGTTCTTAATTCACAATGGACAGATTATAAAATTGAAACACCAGCACAGAAGCTGTGTAGGAGGAGGGAGGAGCAGAAAATGAGGAACACAAGGAGGAATAAAGTGTTACATGTAAATCTTATTGTTGCTTTTTGTTCACCGCGCTGGGTTTTGATAAACCAATAACGATCAGCCAGTGCCTTAACAGCAACGTTTAAAGATCCATCTCTAACAAGAAGGTGAAAAGATGCTATTTTGATTTCTGGAATAAAGAAGATGTAATTTCTAACTTTTTTCTTTTGTTTCTTATTTCCCTTTTCTCCCCCCCCTCCCCCTTCTTCCTTCCTTCCTTCTTTTCTCAAAGTATATAATCACTTAAAAGAACTTTTGGCTAAATATTTTTCAGTGGAAGACAATTTTGCATTAAGTTTGTAATTATGCCTGCATGGGGCACAATTAAATCAATATTTTCTAAATTGTCTTTGTCAATTTTAAATCTGTCTCTGAAGTTCCTTTTTTCCCTCAGAAATTTGTTCTTTACCTAAATAGCTTACATTTTTAAATCTTAAAGAAATGTATCTATTTACAATAGTTTTTCATGCCTTAATACTTGATTTTTTTAATGTTCTTTTATGTAACTAGAAAGGTGAAAATGATGATTACATCAATCCTTTCCTGAAATAATTAATTTAACTTATTTTTAGTGGAAACGCACAATTTTAGCCTTTTGACAATGGGAGAAAAACTGGTTCAGCTTTATTTTACTAAAGCAAAATCTTGTAATACATCATTTGTAAAATAACAGCAAAATCTGAGTCTCTAACATAAAGACTGGCAACAATTGTTTTGTTATACTTGGCCCTGGATTGCATGGATCTAAATTATAAAATGATTTGATGCATAAAATATTTAGCAAGTTATTGTGCTTTAGCAAGAAATCATTTAAACTAGGGATATTTTCAAAGATTCTTCCAATCTACAATATATCAAGGATGTGAAAATGACTTTATATGTTAGAAAATTGGCTTTTAACAAGAAAAAATATTAGACAATTCTAAGTGCAAAGCTATTAACTGGCTGATTTCTGATCCCTGACACAGGATGTCATCCTCAACCCAGTGCCTGGCTGCTCAGCATCCTGTGGGAACCACAGACTTCCCAAGATTCCTCTTTACAAATAACAATCAGTTCAGATAGAGGAGACACAAGGAGAGCCAGTTACATCTTTCACATCATTACCAGCCTCATTGTTTTGCAAATCAGTAGCATGAAGTAGAACACGTGCATGATCCTCTTACAGGTTTTTGAATGCTGGGGATTTCAAATATGCAAGTCCTGTTGATTAGCAGTAAATGAATCAGCCACATGACAAATCATTACCTTTACCAGCTAAGTGGCTAGTTTAAATTAAAGATTACAGGTTATAGTTTGAATTCATCAAGATTTGTCCATTGAAAATGATGAGCTTCCCCTATTCATGTCAGTCCATCATTATCATGAAATCTGCCACATCTGATCACTAGCTCACTTGAATAGCTCAAAACAGCATTTTGAAAGTATCCTATTTATAGTAGAGATAGAGTAATCCAAAACACTGCCTGCTTTAACATGCTAACCTGCTCTTAGCAAGAAATTCTTCTCAGGAGACTCTCATTTTTTAAATGATCAAGTCCCAAAGTGAGTGCCACAATGGGATAAAAAGTGATTTATTTGTATTTTAACTGGCTGTTCTTTTTTCCTCTTTGTAATTGCTTTTACAAATGCAATTATTCATTTTCTTCAGTAGGTGACTAAGTTGATCATATTTCACTTATAGGTATTTAATATTCATTTTCTTGTAATGATTTTTCAGAAGTATTTTCCACAAATGTCAAAATTCTGAGTTGTTTATTTGAATCCTGAGTTATTGCTCTAATAATGAGAAGCTCTAATTATAGAGTGCAGAGAGCTAGACAGCAGAGAATTTGCATTCCCAATATTACTACTAATATCTAGGCATATGAAGAAAGCTAGCAGTACCTTATTCCACATTCCCTACTTTCTGGTATTTGGTACTTGTTTCTGGTATCTGGTACTTGTTTTTGCAGCAAATTCTAGAATATAAACTCCTTATCTTTCTTTGTAATTTTTACTCAAACTGAACTTTGTCTTTTTATTATTTTCTTATTCATTGTTAATATCTGGATATTATTTAATTTCTCCCTTCAGGTGTCATCCCTCAAACTGAACATCTTAAGCAGAGAACTCACCTGAAGCTTATTGCCCTATAATTGCTGAAGATTACACTGTCTGACCATCTCAAATAGCAACACAGAAGATGAGTTGGCACTGACCCTTACCCTCAGTTACCCATGTAGGCTGCCATAGCATTCCGCTCTCACTTTTTGTTTGTTACGCATATCCAAGAAATATTAGCTACAGAGCGCAGACAAGGGAAGGAACCATTTTTCCTTCCTACTCCCCATCTGTTGTGGAAAACACACAGGTTTTTCCACTGCAGGTTTAGAACAACCTCATGTCCTTGGAGCACATATTCAGGCTGCGTTGTAATAACAGTGTGAACCTTCCTCCCACTCCTCAACCCACAAACCTATTTTTAAGGCTACATTCTGAGAATAGCCTTCACCATGATGCTGTTGGAACATAAGCTACCATGTTCAACAGCAATGGTGTGAGACTGACTAATCACAGTGAACCAACTGGCTAAACAGCAGTGACTACAAGCGTTGCTTTGCGTCTGCAGGTTGGACTTCCCCTCTATTCTTTCAAAGGTAAATGGTGCAAAACTACTCACCAAAGCAAAGTTTAATTTCATTAACTTTTATTTAATACAAGTAACGATTTTACTAAATATAGGTTGATATTTTTACAAAAAATAAGTGTAATTTTTCTATCAGTTTTTACCATACTATGTCATCTATGGACTCAATGACCAGAAAATACACATGAGGGACTTAAAGGCTGTAGATAGAACTAAGAAAGAACATTAAAGAGCTGCTTCAATAATAAGGCTGAATTTCCCCACCTTTCTCTCTCTCTCTCTCTCTCTCTCTCTCTCTCTCTCTCTCTCTCACACACACACACACACACACACACACACACACTCACGCATTCACTCACTCCTAAAAAGTAAATCTGATTTAGCTCTCTATTACAGAGCTACAAATCCTTCAAATCCTAAATTCCAAAGCTTTCGATTCTACTCTCAGTCTTATCACAGGTAATTTACAGAATCTTTCCTAAATTATTTTAAATCATTCCTCCATATTACAATGATCTTAATAGTAATTTAACTGTTATTCTTTTATTAGCAACCAATTCTATGGCAAGTTGAATAGAAGGGCATAGTTCTTAATGTACTATCCATTTTGTTCTAAGACATTTTTAGCAATACTCAAGTATATACAAAAATAGTAATGACAGAATTAAAACATAGATACATAAGTTTCAGTTGTGAATAATGCACAATTCATGTAATTACTAATATTTCTACTTAAAATTTAATTCATATTGAAATTTTATGAGTTGAAATGGGGTCAAGAGCCCATATATTATATTCCTTACTTTAAATTTATTTTATTAAATTTGAAATTAACCACTGATTATGAGGACACCATAAAAAAAAAGAGTACATTGCAACCTTTACTGACATCATTGGAGCCAAAGATTTGATAAGAATGGGGGGATTAATGGTTGATTCTGTTGCACATAATATCAACTTAAGTACTCAGTGGAAACAAAACAAACTTCAGTTTTTCATAGATTAAACTTGTAGAGAAATCTTAAGTTCTGAAGAAAGAGAATTATGATTTATTTTTCAGTGTGGTTCTTATCTACAAAACTAATTCTTCATTTGACTAAATTTCACAATTCCACTTAAACTTATATCTTAACTTTTCATACCTAAATCTTCATAAATGCTCTTTTATAATTAATTTGTATAACCAACCCTTCGTTACTGAAATATATGGTCACAACTCTTTATCCTTTCACGATTTGGTATCCCCAAATTGTGCCAATTGGTGAGCACAGTGCTGAGTGACTGATGGCTTCTTTTTGCAACTTTGAATCTGAGTGACATTCTCTTTTTGTAGTTGTATTTCTAGAGAATGTTGGAGCTTTTACTGCAAAAATCTTTTGAAACACTATTAATTACATAGGGATAATGAGAATTCACCAATGAATACTATCTCAGTTAAGCAAAATCAGTTAATATTAATGTAGACATTGTCATATTTCCTTCATGTTTATAGAGAAATTAAACTTAGATGACATAAGATTCATCTTTACTTTTCTTTTATTATATTAATGAAGAATCTGGGCCAATTCTCAGTAATCTTTGGATACTTGGAAACCCTAGTGGTTTGTTTGAGTTTATACTACATAAATTTATAGACCCCAAAGAACTTGTAATGCTAATGGCATTTATCAGATATTGTTTGTAAAGGATATGAATAATAATAGTCCATCTGCTTTATTCCCTTCTCAGCAGAGGAGTCATACAAATTAATGTTGGCCTGGATGAAATCCATTCAGGATGACTCTTGAGAGTCATAAAAATGATCTTTTCTTTTAAAAATTTCCTAGCAAGTATGTGTCCACCAGATATTTTTCTGCGTATTTTTGTAAAGTTCACTTTAAGATCCTTAAATTCTGTCAAAGGCTTTACAACTCTGGGTAAAATATGGAACAGCATCTACAAGACTAATTCTATTAACAATAATGTTAAACATATTTATAAACAAGTAAGCTTATGTTGTGGTATTTATGGGAGAGGAAAAAAATGGGGTATATGAAGAAGCATCAAGAATTAACAGTATCAGACAAATGAAAACTGACATTTACTGAGTGCTTTCCAACCACTTTTGAAATACTATCTACTTTTGATTTTCACAGTATTTCTTTGAAGCAGATACACAAATTATCCCCATTTTACAATTGAGGAAATAGAACCCTAAAGAGCATTAAAAAAAATCTTAATTCTATATATCCAGAACATGAAAAAGCCAGTACTCAAACAATGTTCTGTGTCCAGCAACCTTATGCCCTTAGTTGCCATGATGAATGGCTTTTCTGTATGAATTGGTGGAAAACAAAGCTAGATAATGAAGTGGTATAGAATGAAAAAAGTTTGTAACTAAATGAATTTTACTTTTAATTATGAAAATTATCCATACATGGGCCTCCCTGGTGGCATAGGGGTTTAGTCTCAACACTATCAAGCTATCACCAGCCACTACTGCATGAGTTCGATCCCTGGCCAGGAAGCTAACCCACAAAGGGCACAGCAGACCGCTCCTGTCTCTCCCAGTGCTCCCTCAGCAGTGTACTTCAGTCAATCTACCTGTTCTGCTCCCCACTCTATCTCTGGTGAATTCTCTCACCACCACCACCACCCCTCCCCCGTAACTCAGGCCTACATCCCAGTTCTTGTATGCATAATAAATAAAAATAAATCTTAAAAAAAAGGAAAAAAAGAAAATTATATTAATTTATTGGTTAAAAATGTCATAGTGTAAGACAGCTGAAACAGAGGGAAATGGTTATAGTATATGACATTTTTGATTTAAAATTATAAGACATGTTGTTTTAGTGACTTCCTTTGAGGTAATAAAGTATCTCTTTCTTTACTAGAGAGAAGTGTGGTATAGTGGCAAAAACAAAGACAATGAGTTCATACAGATTGTTATCTAATATTAAATCAGCTACACACTAATAATAAAAAAGTGAGATGTTTATTGTTTTTGTGCTATGTTAGACCTTTTAAAGATTGTTTTACTTATTTTTTTTACATTTTAAGTGTCTGAGTTTCACTTAACAAATTAAAATTTTTCATAAACATCCAATGTTACTTCCAATACTTAAAAAACTCCTATATTTTCATTGCTGTTTTACAAGTTAGGAAACTGATGCACATTGATTAATTTATTTGATGTTACTGATTTAGTATGCAGAATTAAAGGAATTTAAACTCCATAGACCATGCTATTTTCATTATATGGAATTCCTACTTAAAATATATAAGGATGTCTATAAATATATGTATATTATAAATGTAAGAATTCTGAGGCTAAAAATATGTAGTCAGTTGAAAATCACTTCATTTCTAGGCAAGCTTCTCAAGGAAGATTGTTAACCTTTTACATTTCCTACAACAATATCTTGGGAAGAAACGGACTTTAATTCTTAATTTTCTGACCCACAGCGATTACAGGCTCCATTAATAACCTCTTGTCTTATAGAAGCAGAAATGCAATCAATGTAGGTTACTGGTCATTCTCTCAAAAGATTAAAAGGGTAGTTCAGAGTTAGGAAACACAATTAAACTGCTAAAAAAAAAACTTTCTTCAATGTGATATACACTGTGTGTACAGCATGAAAACAAAATGATAAAATGAGCAATTTAAATGTGTTAGAACTCTGGTTCATTTTAGCTTGTTTTTGATTCTGAAATGATTCTTTTTTTACACAATATTGTGCTGTTTTTCTTTGAATGTCTTTCAAGTTGAGAAAAAAATTTTTTTAAAGATTTAAGTTATTTATGCATATAGGCTGGGGTGAAGGCCAGAGGTGCAGGGGGTGAGAGGATTCACCAGAGACAGAGTGGGGAGCAGAACAGGCAGATCGACTGAAGTACACTGCTAAGGGGAGCAGTGAAAGAGACAGGAGAGGTCTGCTGCACTATGTGGGAAGCTCCCTGGCCAGGGATCGAACTAATGCTGCAGTGGCTCTGTATAGCTTCATAGTGCTGCGCTTAACCCGTTGTGCCGCCAGGGAGGCCCCCACATTGAGAGTATTTCTATTTGTATGTATTATTCTTCATAACATGTGAAAACTAAAATCATTTCTATTTATAATAAATGCATTGATATTTTATTTATTCATTCATTGAGTTTTATACAATAGTAAATGTAGAACTCTGTGCCACATTCTAGCAACACAGCTATGAAACAAATTAACATTTCTTGTTCCAAGGGATATGTGTTTTAGCAGTGGATATAGAGAAGGAAATGTCCCAGTACAATATAGGAGAAGGGCCTTCGATGAATAAATATGAATTCTGTACACACTGGGATCTAAGAGCATCAACGAATCTGAATTTGGTGCATTCAGGATTTTCTTCCAAAGGAACAAATTTAAAGGTGAAGTCTGACAATAGGAGTAAAAATAGTCAAACAAGGAGAAAAAATATATATATATACTAAACAGACAAAATAGAGGCAGCCAAAGAACTTGATGACTCCTAAAATATGAGGAACAATAGAGAGAAGTTGAGCAACTGTGAGAAGAGTAATGTAATTCTTTGTAAAAAAGAAGGGAGAGAAAAAATAAATTTGAAAGTAGATATAGCGTTTTGGACACACTGGTTTTTTTTTAGTGGGTATGGGATAATTATTAGGAACATATTGTATATACATATATATTATCTTATTGCTTCTAAGAAGCACATTTTTCAAATTTTAGTATTCTAAAATCCAAACACATAGCATAAGGAAAGGTATCTTACAATTATAATTACCAGTGGGCTTTCCTTTTTGCTTTATGTAAAGTATTGGTGCATATTACTATGAGAAATCTCAGATTGAATGAAATTTCACATGCCATGAATTTCAGTCTATCATGCAATATTTAACTGGACCCTAAATCTTTCATAGCCAACTTCCAGCCATAAGATATCATCTGTGATATCTTGAGTGAATTTCAAACTCTCTTCACCTTGAAACCAATTCCAGATCCTGGCTGTGCAGCACATTCTAAATCATGATTAGAATCTCAAAATAGGTATGCTTCAATCTTGCTATTTAAAGGGGATTGATTTAGAGCCATATTATCATTTTATAATTCTTGCTATCTGAATCTCCACCATGTGTCTTGGAAACAAAGGAATATTATTACCTAGGAAGCTATCCAAGTACCTTGCTATGAATGTACCATATCTTACAGGTAGAGTCAGGATAAAAATCAATGTCTTTCTGATTTCTTCCAGTTGGCAGTATTTTGAGACAGCATACCATGCAAATCAAAAAACTACAGGTGTGTAGAGCAATGCCCCTCAGATTTCTATTCCATCACTTATTTTCAGTTTACTTCTTTTAAAGAACCACACAATAACTCTGAGTAATTTTTAAATGACTTTCTTGTCTAGAAACTTTGTGAGACCTTATACTAATAAAGGGCTTAGGGGTGATAAACTAGCATAAAATATATTTCAGACTTAGTCTCATGTGAGATTCTAGGGAATGTGTTTAGTTGAAGATTAAAGCTTTTGCTGGAATGTTACGCTTGAGTTTTTGTGAGTCTTCTTGTTATCAGAATGAGTAATGTTTTTTTCAATGAAGAAAAAGTTACTTAATAACTGTAAGGTACTTGTAGTTTTAACTTATTGTTAAACAAAAAGTTAATAAGTTGTTTGAGTGCATGCATTTGTGTATGTATGTTACTATGGATAATAACAATAAAAAGATGGAAGACACAACTTGTAAACATACCTTGCCAACAGAATAAGAGGAAAACTGAGAAACAAAATATGCTTAAGAGTATAAAGGCACAAAATATTTAATCTGAAAGTAAGAAAGCTTTAAAGAAGTCTTTGAGATGGTCTTGACAAGTGGGTGATTAGTGGAGGTCGTTACAGGCTGAGAAATTAGCTGTAGATGCCTGGAAGCATATTATGTGTCCTAGTAATGACAATAGTCCTCTATGGTTGGGGGCAAGATTTGCAAAAGTCTGCAGTGGTAAATGCAAACTAAAAGGTAGTTTATATAGTTACACTTAGAAATCACAATGTGCTAAGTTGTTCAAATATATTTTGAGGCTGGTGGAGAAACTTACAGGGTTCTGAGGAGTGGGGCATCATTACTGGACCCATGCAAAGCTTCAAAATTGAGTAAGACCTTATCTGTATGTAATATTATCACCACTACACAAATGAGGGAACTAAACTCCGGAAAAAATCATTGTTAGTCTTGTTCAGCTTTTTGTCCTATTGCCTGAGAAATAACATATTACCCTTAAAAATATTATTACTGACCAAAGTATGTAGGGATTATAGATGAAAAAGAAATGTTTCAAGGGCCTAATATTTAACTATACATATTATTAAGTTAGAGATGGAAAAGCATTACTGTAAGAGAAGAAAACTTCCATGATGAAAGCAACAGCTGTCAGACTACATTGGATCATGGAACGCTGCACTGGGTAATGACGGGGCTTATTTTATTCCTGGCCCTTTCCCTGTAGTTCACATTCCAATAAGAAAGTCAGGAGATACACACACACACACACACACACACACACACACACACACATCACAAAAACTTATCTCTATATATCAGAAAAAATAGCGCATATGTGTAAATGTGGGGTGATAAATGGAGGAGTTAAGGAGGTAGAAGAAATGTTGAGTTTTATCTCTGTTTTGACTATCGTTCTAACAATCCTTGCATTACTCTCAATTCTTAATTTGACAACCGTTTTAACTATTGAATCAAATCATTGAAAAAATGTGCAGAAGAATATGCACTTTTAGTTATATAGTATCATTAAGCCTGATATAAAATTGATTTTATAAATACAATTTATTTAAAATAAGGGTTTATTTAAAAATAGGGTTATGTTAATCAATTTAGGATGCCATAACAAGATATCCTAGACTGGGTGGGTTAAATAACAGAAATTTATTTTCTCATGGTTCTGGAATCTACAGGACTGAGGTTAGAATGCCAGCAGGGTTAAGTTCTGGTAAGAGCTCTCTTTCTGACAGCTTCGAACTCTGTGTTCACATGATCTTTCCTTGGTGTGTGTGTATGAAAAAAGAGAAAAAGGATGGCTCTTTTCTTCTTCCTAAAAAGTCGCTAATCCAGGCCTCCCTGGTGGTGCAAGGGATTAAGTCGTAGCACTAAGAAGCTATCCAGAGCCACTGCAGGAGGAATTTGGTCCCTGGCCAGGGAGCTTCCCACATGGTACAGCAGACCTCTCCTGTCTCGCCTGCTGTTCCCCTCAGCAGTGTGTTTCAGTTAATCTGCCTGTTCTGTTCCCCAATATTTCTCTGGTGAATCCCCTCACCCCACCATACCACTGGCCCGCATCCCAGTTTGTATGCATAAATAAATAAATCTTAAAAAAAATAAAGTTGCTAATCCTATCAAATTAGGAATAAGCTCTTATGACCTCATTCAACTCTTGGTCATCACCAAAAAACCCTATATCCAATTACAGTTTTGGTAGAGTGTGACTGAATTATGCATATCTATGGAGTAGTTAAACTTTTCTCCAGAAATTATATACTATGTAAATAATTGGCAAATCAAGAAAATTTGACAAAAATAAACTGAGTTCTTTTTATTAAAAAAAAAAAAAAGTAAAGGCACACTAGTTAGTAACTGGTAGAACATACTCTCAAAGCATAACTCTTACAAATTACTTGCATCTAAAATATGTAAATAATACATGCAAATCAACAATAAGAAAAACAAGCCAATTTTATAAGTTTCATGATAAGCCTTGATACTCTTTCCTTTTCTGGAATAAGAGAACCTAGCTCATAGGGATGTTTTGAGGTTAACTGAGTCAAATGTTATAAAACAGAGCACTTTCTGGCACAGAATAAGTACTCAATAAATAGGAATTGTTTCTATTACACTGGTCAACAGTGATATCATTACTGACTTAAAAAGGCCCTAATCTGTAGTATCTTGGTGTGCTGAACATGAATATAACCCTGAAAAATTTTTACTAGCTCTCGTTTTGAAGATATTTCATATAATTCATTTTATATGTTTGACCGTGTAAATTTATCCAGTAGGACTGCAACAACATCCTAAATCAGTCTAGAATGATGTAATATTGCATTGCATTGCATAATACCATTATGCACACATCATCCAGAGTTGATTGCATCATTTTCTGATGCAATGCAATACTACTGCCAGGCGGCTACTGAAGTAAGCTGACGTCAGCAGTACACTATAGAAAGCCCTGTCGGAAGGGTTGAGCACTGAAAATAAACTGTGCGGGACAGTTTAAGCTACTGTTCCATAGAACTGTTATGATTTTGTACATTTAGGCACAATACAGAATAGTAATGCCTCGAAAGTGCATTAATAGTGTGGACGATTTCTGCTCTATTTTTGAGGAAGTGACATTTGCCAACCAGAAGAAAAGTATCACTTCTCAAGTGAAGAAGGCTTATCAGCTTTACTTTGGATGCAAGGTTGCTGACCACAACAAGCCTTGGACCCTGCATCTATGCTGTGCTACATGTACAACACAGCTTTCACAGTGGTTCAATGGCAAAAGACCATCAATGCTCTTTGCAGTCCCCATGGTGTGGAGAGAGCCAAGCAACCACATAAAAGACTGTTACTACTGCTTGGTTCCTCCTCTTTCCGGAGGAATAACAAAGCAAAAGAAGTTGAGAAGAGTCTACCCAAACATTCCATCTGCATTGAGATGACCGGTTCAACAACTTGCTACAGGGTGATATGAAACAAGCATGGAATGCTTTTCACCCTGTGTCTACAAACTTTCTTGGGAATGTTAGGGCAGAAAAAAGTACAAGGAACTAGTAGAAGACATGCTGATGCACTCTCAGAAACTTGGCTGCAATATGTCTCTAAAGATCCACCTCCTTCATTCCCATCTGGACTTCTTCCTTGAAAACTACGTTATGGTAAGTGATGAACATGGCGAATGTTTTCATCAAGATATTGCATCAATGGAACAAAGATACCAGGGAAAATGGTTCACTACAATGCTGGTTGACTACTGCTGGACACTCCCCAGAGATGCTCCTGAACAGCTGTACAAGAGACGAGTGAAGAAATCTAAGAAGTAGTCTATGACTTGATTTTTTACAGATATTAACCGTAGGCCTATTACTATTGGCATGCATTTTGTGATGTAAACATCCATTTATTGCAGGTTACAAAAGAAAACTAGAGCCAAAATTAGAATTTTACTGTCATATTCATGTTGAGCACATACAGATTGATAGGAAATAACTAATTTTATTTCAGTACCATGACTTTTGTAAAAATTTGTTGACCAATGTTATTAACAGCAGAAAAATTCACATGCTTACTCTCAGAGAGGCTCCTGTCAAGCCATGATCACCTCAATCTTTCCTCCTTTCTCATCATCATTGCTTTAATCACTTAACTACAAGAAAATCCATTTGAAAAACCAGATATCTTTTATTATCAATATAGACTTTATTTCTCTTACAAAGTAAAAAGCAATAAAAACAAAACATAACTCCAGTTTGATTTTTTTTAAATTTCAGGATTACAATTAAACCTATATTTCTTCTTTGTATATGAATTGTGATTGTTAATTTTTAATCATGGGACAAAACCTAGGTGGTTTCTTATAATTACACACTTCCTTTTACTTGATTATAGGTTCCCAAGATGGTTTCTAGTACAATCTACTTTCCAAGTCACATAAAGATAACTACCATTGTATTTGCAACATCAATCCATTAATTACTCTAAATCTCAATGCATTTTCTAAAATTTAATAATACTGATATGGCATCAGAGGAAGTTCTGTGTTTTGCTCCTGTAAAGATCATCAAATTTAACCAGATAGGCACTGCACCCAGAGTGGCTTGGGATGAAACTAGGATATCAGACTCTAGCACAGACCTCACCAGAAGAGATAGGAGATTCAAGCTTCAGTGAACAAGAGGTTGATAGGTGGAGAGAAATGTCTGGAGACAGTGGGTGCAGAGAGGCAGGTAAAAACTTCTATAGGTGCTGATGGGTGATGCTCAGTCATTTGCTATGAGGAAGGGAGAGCTAATAAACATTGGAGACACATACTCTTGACTTATGGGAATCACATGCAGAGGAGATGGGGTCCTCTCAATAGCTTTGTTCCCAATTAAAAGAACAGAGAGTGCAATGGATTGCATTCTCCAATCCCCTCTTCTCAGGATCTGTAGATCTGATCTTGTGAAGATTACTGCTAATGCACAGTCTGCATATACCCAGGCTGGAACCCCAGAGAGGAGGGAGATCTGTGTTGCTACAGACATAAACCTGCCACCCCAGCAAAATCAGACGTGTAGACCTTCAGAAGCTGGAAAAGGCCAAACATCTAAAAATAAAATAAAACCTCAGTGCCACCTACTGGAGAATTAGCAGTAGTTCAAATCTCTACGTTACTGCTACAGATACTTTTTTTTTTTTTTTAAATAGGGAAATCTAAAGCAGCAAAGTAGGCAGACCTGACACCTCAAGGGAATACAACATGACATCACAAAGAAAGCACAACTCTCCAGTTTCCAACCATAAAGTCATAGTAGATTTTATCATTCTATTTGTTAGAGTTCAAATTAGCCATAACAAAGAAACCCTATTTGAGTCTCTTTGGAAGGAAATGCAGAAAGCCAAGTAAATGTGTATAAGATAATTCTGAAAAGCCATTCAGAGACAACAAAATTATCAAAATGAATGAATGACACAAGAAATAAAATTAATGAACATACAATAGAAACTGAATATTACATAAGAAAATAATAGATATACATAAATGATCAATGTAGGAGATTTTAAAAAATCTAAAGAAACCCATGGAAGCAGAATTGATGAAATGCATGATAGAATCAGTTATCTTGGCAGTAATAAAGCAAAAATGACCCAGTTGAAAGAAGAAAGAAATATAAGGGGAAAAAAATGAAGAAATACTTCAAGAATTATATGGCACCATTAGGTAAGGAAAACAGGATAATGTATATCCTAGAAGAGAAAAAGAAAGAAAGGGGAACAGAGTGATTATTCAAAGAAATAATAACAGAAAGTTTTTCAAACCTAGAAGAGGAACTGAATATAAAAATTTATGAAACTAAAAGAATATCTGGTTATCTAACTGTATGGAGAACATCAAAAAGACATATACTAGTGAAACTAGCAGGAATTCAATACAAAGAAAAAATATTGAGGATTATTAGGGGGAAAAGGCACTTCTATCAGACATATGCTAAAAAAATTCTCACAAGCAAGGTAAATGGAATTATGTATTCAAAATACTTGATGATTAAAACTATCAGTCAAGAAAACTATATCCTGCAAGATATTCATTCAATAAAAGTCTTTGTTAGACAAACAGGAGCTGAAGGAGTTTGCCAAAACTAGATTTCCTTTACAAGAAATATTGAAAAGAACTTTTTTATATTTGTTGAAAGATAGAAAATCCACACATAAAAAATGAAATACACAGAACTAAAAAACTAAAGACAAAAGTGCAAATACTCATATGTTAATGATTATCCTAAATGGAAATGGATTGAACTTACCATCAAGAAGCAATGGCGTAAGCTGTGTGTGTATGAAATTGTTTTTACGTAACAGTGGTGACTAATTCCAAATCGCAAATGAATACACACACACACACACACACACACACACACACACACAAACACACACAGACACATAATTTAAAATAGTATAAACATCTGAAATATATAAAGATAAATTCATTAAAATATATGTAAGAACTATATAAAATAAACTAAAATGATTGCTAATAAAAATTAAAGAGAATCATATACAGGGCTGTAAACCAATATTACCTCAAAAAATGAAATAGCATAAAAAAATTAAAGAACATAATTAAAATATACAGTATTATTAACCAATGGTAAACACATATTAATGAATTGAAAAATTCAGATTGGTAGGATTTTGACTCTTCCAAGTATGTTTTCTATCTTATACATCACAAACAAAATTTTAGACAGAACATTTTATGGAAACCGATTCTAAAGTTTACATGAAAGTGCAAAGACCCTTCAGTGGCCAAAATCATAATTCTATAATACAAGAAAAAAGTTAGAGAGGTTACACTATATGCTTTTAAAACGTACTATAAAATTGAGTGACGTCATCAACATGGCGGTGAAGGGATGCTAGAATCAACTCTCCCAAAAGAAAAGCCACTTATAAAGGGACATCAGCCAAACCCAGAGAAGATCCAGAAATGCTACATAAATCTAACACCCTCACGAGTGAATAGGACTCGGAAAGAAGCTGAAAAGACTGACTAAGGAAAAGAAAGAACTACCAGATCCCCTCTCCCCTCCCCCGCATGCAAAACCGGACCAGGAAACCAAGACGAAGGGCACCTGAGGAGACCTGGAAAAAAAAGGTGGGCAGAGGCGTTTCCCCAGGCACAGCAGAGTGATAAACTCGAGACTAACACCAGCAGTACCTCCAGGTAGCAACAGAGCCCTGGAGAGGGCAGAGTGCACTGGGGAATTTGGTGGGACCCCGAACAAAGCCCTGGGCAGCCGTGTTGTAGCTCCTCCCCCCACCTCTGTTACGGAACCAGCACTCTAGCTCCCCTTTGGAACAGAACCCTGGGGTGGTGGTCTCCTCCCCTTCTCAGCAGCACTAATATTCTCTAGCCACTGGAGAAGCCACCGGGAGGAGGCTACCGACTCCAGACGCGGGAGAAGCGTGGGACAAAAGCCCCGCCATGTAGGAGAGGGACCATGGTCGGGGCAGCTCCACTGGTTGGGGCAGCTCTGCGGCGCTGCGCCAGAGAAATACCGCAGAAGGGGGTCAGCTCTGAGTCACCAGAGAAAGACTGTGGGGTAGACTACTGCAACCACCCTCCAGGCGCTGAAGAAGTGCCACTAGAAGAACAGCAGAAAAGCGATAAAAAAAACAAACAAAAAAAACCCCAGGGGAAAAAACAAAAAACAAAAAACCGCAGGCCTCTGCCCCAGGCTTGAAACTGCAACTCCAGGGCAGGGCTCGAAACAACTCGAGACTCCTGGCGGGACTCCAAATTACAACTACCTGAGGCAACACACAGCCACCAGCCCCACCCCCTCCCCCACCATAAAGTGGCCACGCCCTGAGAGTAGTGAAATCAGAGGCACAGAGGCTCAGGCCGGTCTAAGGCAACTCCTCCCCACCAGACCCAACCCCAACAGCTGTGATAGCCTCTAGTAAACACTGGAGGAAACAGCGGGAGAGAGAGAACAGGAAGATCTATAGTGAGAATACTAGCAGCAACAGAAAGAAAACCGACAGCAGCAGCATCTGACACCTGAAAGGGGACAGAACAACAGCAGTGGGACCATACAAACACCCCAAGACCTCAGGGGCAAAATACTACAGAAGACCTCCTAAATTAAACCTGCAACAACCATCTCAGCAGAAACCACTAAAAAAAAAAAAAATCTTAAGAAGTTATCCTCCCTGGCCTACAAGGATTTAGTGCAAACCAGCCACAGACCTCAGTACTGGGGTTCTCGGAACTGAGCGGAGCTAGCACTGGGACCACCAACCACCACGACCACCAGGGGTTTGGCCTAACAGGGCCAGAATTGGTTAGATCTCCACCCCCCAACATCCAAGAAGGAGCACCCAAAGAGATGCCTGCCAATACCAGTGCCACAATCTCCCAACACTTAAAACAAATCAGAAGACAAACAGGGAGAAGGAAAAATACACAACCAAGTAAGCTCTCAGGGAAAGGATACGGAACAAAAAGAAAATCAAGCACCAAAACTCATTGACCAGGTCATGGAAGAACTTCTCTCTCTGACAGATAAAGAATTTAGAATCATGATTAAGGAAATCATGATAAAGGAAAAGAAAGAAATGGAAAAAACAATTCATGATCTGAAGAAAGAAATCGAGACCCTAAAGAAGGAGAATAAGAGCTTAATGGAAGAACTAAAGATGTCTGGGAAGAGCAATAAAAGCAGAATCGATGAAATGGAAGACCGCATTAGCAATCTTAAAGATGCAAATATTAAAAGATCCAAAAGGGAAAAGGAAACAGAAGCACAAAGAGAAAAGAATGAAAAAACAATTCAAGATCTATCTGACACCATGAAAAAAGGAAACATAAGAGTTTTAGGAATCCCAGAAGGAGAGGAGAGGGACCAAGGAGCAAAGAAACTATTTAAGGAGGTGACAGAAGAAAACTTCCCAAGTACAACAATAGGCATACAAGAAGCAAGACAATCTCCAAATCTCCATGATCCCAGAAGACCTACACTTAGACATATCACAGTTAAACTCACACAAATACAGGACAAGGAAAAAATATTGAAGATGGCAAGGGGGAGGAAACAAATAACTTATAAAGGAAAACCAATCAGGATGACATCTGACTTCTCCGAAGAAATGCTACGGGCAAGGAGGAATGGAGAGACATATTCAACAAACTCCAAGACAATAAATTCCAACCTAGAATACTTTATCCCGCAAAGCTCTCTTTCCTCTATGAAGAAAGGATAAGAATCTTCCCAGAGTCTCCAAAAATTTGTCATGACTAAACCCCCACTACAAACAATACTACAAGAAGTCCTAAAACCAAAACCAACAAAAGAATGAAAACGACCAGAATAAGACAAGGAATAAAATCACAAAAAGACAAACAAAATGGCTAATATAGATTCCAATGTATCAATATTAACTCTAAATGTAAACAGACTAAACTCATCAATAAAAAGGCACAGAGTAGCGGAATGGATCAAAAACCAGGACCCAACCTTCTGCTGTCTACAGGAAACACATTTAGCCACAAAAGATAAACACAGACTGAAAGTAAAATGCTGGAAAACAATCCTACAAGCAAATGGACCTAAAAAGAAGGCAGGGGCAGCTATACTTATATCAGATAAAATAGACTTCAAACTAAAAAAAGGTAAAAAGAGACATAGATGGTCACTACGTCATGATAAAGGGGACAATTCAGCAAGATGATATAACCCTCATCAACATATACTCCCCAAAATGAAGGAGCACCAAAATATATAAGATAATTATTATCATCTCTGAAAACAGACATTAGAGAAAATACACATATAGTAAGAGACTTCAACACTCCATTATCACAAATGGACAGATCAATGAGGCAACAAATAAACAGGGACATTAAAGCCCTAAATAAAGACCTAGACCACATGGGCTTAACAGATTATCTATAGGGCACTGCACCCCCAAAATTCTGAATACACATTCTTCTTAAGTGCACATGGATCATACTCCAGGATTGATCACATACTAGGTCACAGAACAAACCTCAACAGATACACAAAGATCAAAATCATACCTACTATCTTCTCCGATCATAAAGCCATCAAACTAGAAATGAACCACGGAAAGAAATAAAGGAACCCTCTTACTTCATGGAGATTGAAACCCACACTGCTCGAAGACCACTGGATTAATGAGGAGATTAAAGAAGAAATTAAAAAATACCTAGATATGAATGACAAAAAAGACACAACTTTCCAGAACGTTTGGGACACAGCAAAAGCAGTATTAAGAGGGAAATACATAGCAATACAAGCTCACATCAAGAAACAAGAAACAACTCAAAGAAACAAGAAGCAACTCAAAGAAAGAATCTAATCTCCCACCTCAAAGAACTGGAAAAGGACCAACAGAAAAACCTAAAATCCAGCTTAAGAAAGGAAATCATAAAAATCAAAGCAGAAATAAATGAAATGGAAATCAAAAAAACAATACAGAAGATCAACAAAACCAAAAGCTGGTTCTTTGAAAAAATAAACAAAATAGACAAACCTCTAGCAAGGCTTACAAAGAAAAAAAGGGAGAACACACAAATAAACAGAATAAGAAATGAAAGAGGAGAAATTACAACAAACACAGCAGAAATCAAAAGAATAATCAGAGATTATTATAAACAACTACATGGAAACAAGTTCAACAACTTAGAGGAAATGGACAAATTCCTGAAACTACACAGCCACCCAAAAATAGGTAAAGAAGATACAGAACACTTAAACAGGCCAATCTCAAGCAGTGAAATTGAAGCAGTAATCAAAACCCTCCCCAAAAACAAAAGTCCAGAACTGGATGGTTTCATAAACAAATTCTACCAAACGTTTAAAAATGAACTAGTCCCTATATTACACAAACTCTTTCAAAAAATTGAAAAGGAAGGAATACTACCAAACACATTCTATGAAACAAATATTACTCTAATACCAAAACCAGGCAAAGACAATACAAAAAAGGAAAACTACAGCCCAATCTCCCTAATGAATACTGATGCAAAAATATTTAACAAAATCTTGGCCAACGGGATCCAACAATGCATCCAAAAGATAATAAACCACAACCAAGTGGGATTTATTCCAGGGACGCAAGGGTGGTTCAACATCCAAAAATCAATCAATGTAATCCAACAGATCAAAAACAAGAAAAATAAAACCATATGATCATATGATCATATCTATAGATGCTGAGAAAGCATTCGACAAACTACAACATCTATTTATGATAAAGGCCCTTGAAATCCTTGGGATAGAAGGAACATTCCTTAACATAATAAAAGCCATATATGACAAGCCCACAGCCAATATTATCCTCAATGGTGAGAAGCTGAAAGCCTTTCCCCTAAAATCAGGAACAAGACAAGGATGTCCACTCTCACCATTTCTTTTCAATATAATACTTGAAGTCCTAGCGAGAGCAATAAGACAAGAGAAAGACATTCAAGGAATCCAAATAGGGAAGGAAGAAATTAAACTGTCACTATTTGCAGATGATATGATTATATACATAGAGAATCCTAAAAACTCCATAGAAAAACTACTCAAAACTATAGACCAATTCAGTAACGTAGCAGGATACAAAATCAATGCCCCAAAATCAGTAGCCTTTCTATATTCAAACACTCAGTCTGAAGAAGAAGAAATTAAAAGAATTATCCCCTTCAAAATCGAAACCAAAAAAATCAAGTACCTGGGAATAATCCTAACAAAAGAGGTAAAGGATTATACAAAGAAAACTACAAAACGCTGTTAAAAGAAATAGAAGAAGATACAAAAAGATGGAAAGACATCCCCTGCTCATGGATTGGAAGAATCAACATCATCAAAATGGCCATCCTACCAAAAGCAATCTACAGATTCAATGCTATTCCAATAAAAATCTCAATGACATTCTTCAAAGACATAGAATGGATATTGACGAAATACATATGGAACCACAAAAAACCTCAATTAGCTAAAACTCTCCTGACTAAAAAGAATATAAATGGAGGGATTACATGCCCTGATTTCAAACTATACTTCAAAGCCATAATAATTAAAACAGCATGGTACTGGAGCAAAAACAGACAGACCAATGGAATCGAATAGAAAACCCAGAAATAAATCCACATATTTGTGGACAACTTTGTCTTTGACAAAGGAGCAAAGAATATGCAATGGAACAAAATTAGCTTGTTCAATAAATGGTGTTGGGAAAACTGGACTGCTACATGCAAAAAAATGAAGTTAGACTACTACCTAACACCATGCAAAAAAACCAACTCAAAATGGATAAAAGACCCGGAGATAAGACCTCAAACCATAAAATTTATAGAAGAAAATATAGACAAAACTACATGACATACATTTCAGCAAAATCTTTAAAAGCACTTCCCTCATACCAAAGGAAGTAAAAGAAAAGATAAACAGCTGTGACTACATCAAACTAAAAAGCTTCTGTACAGCAAAAGAGACATTAATCAAAACAAACAGACATCCTACTAATTGGGAGAAGATCTTTGTACACAATACAACTGATAAAAGACTGATAACAAAAATCTACAAAGAGCTTACACAACTCAACAAAAACAATGTCAACAATCCGGTCAAAAAATGGGCAGACAAGCTAAAAAGACACTTCTCCAAAGAAGAAAAGCAAATGGCCAACAGGTATATGAAAAAATGCTCAACATCACTTATAATCAGGGAAATGCAAATTAAAACCACAATGAGATACCACTTCATGCTAGTGAGAATGGCGCACATTAAAAAAACAGATAAAAACAAATGTTGGTGAGGATGTGAAGAAAAAGGAACTCTCCTACACTGCTGGTGGGAATGCAAATTGATCCAACCACTGTGGAAAGCTGTATGGCGGTTCCTCAAACTGCTAGAAATGGAGCTTCCATATGACCCGGCAATACCACTTCTGGGAATCTATCCAAAGGATACAAAAACAATAATCCAAAAGAATACATGCACCTGCATGTTTATTGCAGCACTGTTTACAATAGCTAAGGTATGGAAACAACCCAGATGCCCAAAAATAGATGACTGGATCAAAAAGATGTGGTACATATACACAATGGAATACTATTCAGCATTCAAAAAAGACAAACACATGCAATTCGCAGCAACATGGATGGAACTAGAAGGGATCATGATCAGTGAAATAAGCCAGAAAGAAAAAGTATCGAATGGTTTCACTTATAACAGGAATATAGGGGAGCCAAATACGAATGCAACATTCAGCAGGGAAGTAGGGGAGGGTTCAGGCTCAAGAGGGGGGAAGAGGGGAGCATGGGGGACTATGGTGATGGCTTCATGGGTGAACAGGTGGTGGGTAACCTATGGGGAACACACAATAATGTAAAAGATATGTATAACAAAAATATAAAACAAAAACTTACTATAAAATTACAATAAACAAGTCTAGGTGTAGTTTTAGTTTTAGACAGATAACAGATAGTTTTAGACAATACTATCAGTTCAATGAAAGACAGTTCAGAAGCAGACCTGTGCATATACAGGAGACTATCAATGATGTTTCAAATGAAGTTTTATAAGATAGTTGTAAACTATATGTGTGTGTATATGTATATACATACATATATATTTAACTATAGTTATAAACTATCCTATCTAATGTTCAAAGAAATGGTGATCCATAAGGAAAAGAAAGGAATAAAAATTCATATAATACCATATACGATTTTAACTCCAAATTAGTCATAATTTTAAACACAAAGGACAAAGTATAAATTAGCCTTCATAAAAATTCAATGATAATTCTCTTCCTCAAGAGATACTATTTAGAAGATAAGGAAGCCAGCTACTCACTAGGAGAAAATATTTGCAATATACATATCTGATTTATGACTATATACAGAATATGCAGTTATCATTTAAATCTCAATTATTAGAAAGCTATCAACCCAGTAATTATAAGCAAACTAGTTCAACAAAGACTTCACAAAATGAGATACAGGCAAGATCAATAAAGCACATCAAATAAGTTCCAGTACCAATTATCAGAGAAGATGCAACTTAACACAAAAATGAAAAGCATCTACAGATATTTTAAAATGTCTAAGATAAAATAGCTATCAAAACCCAAATGCTGACAAGACTGTGGAGTAACTGGAACTCTTGACTGTTGTTGGTGGGCTTGTCAAATTATACAAACGTTTGGAAAACAGTTTGGTAATTTTTTATAAAGTGAAATAAATATTTACCAATAGTCCGAGCACTCCGCTCTTGAAATGAAAACATTTGTTCATAGAAATATTTTAGCATGATAGTTCAGAACAGTTTTACTCACAAGAATTTCAAATGGAAGCAACATAAATATAAATGTTACACAGAAAATAGCAGCATGATAATAAATGGAGTAGTGTTCAGCAATAAAAGAGCATACTATTAATGACATGCAACAATATGATGACACTTAGGAACAGTATTCTGGGTGAAAAAAGTGAGACACAAAACAGTGCATGTGCTGCCTGATTACTTTTGAAAATCTGGCAAAACACAGAATCACTGTGATGTTAGTGGAATATACTGGGAAAGACTTTAAAGAAACACTTTGGGATGACAATAATCTCCTGTATTTTGATTGTAGTAGTGGTTACACAAACGTACCAAGTTATCAAAATTCATAGGTATGCTGTGTTGCAGTTTGGACATTTTTGCAGTGTTCATAAAATGAACAAGGAAGGAAAAGATGTAGTGAATTGACTAAAGTATGAAAAAGCAATCTTAAAACACCAGTGTTCACAAAATAGAATTGAAAAGTCAGTTTAAAAACTTAATCAAAAGAAATAAAGTTATTTGAAAAGTTTGCAGAAAGAGATAATTAATATATGGAAGTGCTTGTATCAGTAGTTCTTTGTTATGCTGAGCAAAAACTTAATCAGTAATACTTGATTATATTGCTAACATTTTGAGACCAAAGAACACTTCAGATATTAAACATTTATTCTGAGACAAAATATTTGTATTAGAGGATATTGTGGGCAAAATAATGGAACATATCCAATGTTTAAATAGCTTGAAAATTTGGCAGATGCTGGGTTTCTCTTTTTGTCACTATTCCATGGCATTCTCATATCAATCAGAATATCTTTAGAGACAAGAACAAACCAATTCTTCTACTGTGGTAGCAGGTTAATTCCAATGTAATTGTCATAATATCTCTTTCCAAAAACCACTAGCTCTGACATTTTTTATAGTTTGAAAAGTGAATGAATGTAAGTTAAGAATAATGCCATGGGCTTCCCTGGTGTGGCACGGGGTAAGTCTCAGTACTATCAAGCTATCACCAGCCACTGCAGCATGAGTTCATGCCCCAACCAGGAAGCGAACCCACATGGCGCAGCAGACTTCTCCTGTCTTGTCTGCTGTTCCCTTCAGCAGTGTGTTTCAGTAGATCTGCCTGTTCCATTCCCTACTCTGTCTTTGGTGAATCCTCTCACCTCCCCACCTCTGGCCTACACCCCAGTTCTTGTATGCATAAATAAATAAAATATATATATATTTTTTAAAAAAGAATAATGCCATGAAATATCACCCCTGAATTTCCCTATTTTGACAAAAAAGGTGAAGCCATAATGAATTAATTGACTAAGAGAAGGGAAGGACAGACCAAAGGTTGGTTTCCTTTAGAAGTAAAGAATTAACCAGAAATATAAAAAAAAAAAACCTGCAGAAACAAATTTTTTATTACTTTCATTACCTTGATATCAACATACTATTCAAATTTAATACCTGTATCAATGCATTATCAATTCTAAAATCATTTTGGTGTCTCTTCTGGTATATCCTTTAGTATCTCTCACTCAAATATTTTCATTTCTCACTTATAAAAAATAATTCTGTTCTTCTAGCTGATTTCCCTGCTGCCTATCTTGTCTTTACATGCCTTATATTAATATTAAGTTTAAGTCTTTACTGGGGCTTCACCAAACTGTTTCTATTCTAAATTATTTTTGAATGTAAACCCCTACTATGTACACATTTAAGTTTTCTTTTGTTGTTGCAAGTTAGCAAATAATTTCACATAAACCTGCCCTTTACTAGATAAGTCACATTACTTTTTTTCTGTTCAAAGTGATCTGGAAACAGCCAATATTTGGTTAAAGCTAATTAAAATCAAATTGATATTTAAAAAAAAAAGCCAAAATATGAAATAATTTCAATGGTAAGTAGTAATTAATCATTAATTAAGAAAGGCTTACCTAATGACCATAGAACACTTAAAAACAAACAAGTGTTAAACAAGTAATGGATTCCAGTGTTTGCCACCATTTTATGTCTGCTCCTAGTCATCAGCTTACACCTGTACTTTTCCAGGCCTTCAGTGAGGTCTACCTGGTTTATCACCTCAACCCGGCTCTTGATGCCTTGAAAGCACAATAAGGTTGTAATTTTTAAAATGGGGGAAGTTTCTGCTATGCAGTGTTGCTTTGCCCTGTATTTATATAACCATCTTCCTTAACCTTTACAGTAGAGTCAAACTGATAGATTTGAAGGAAAATTTCTGACAATGTGGTCATATGACATTTATTGACTACTCTAATTGAATTAATATATATATATATATTTATATATGTATAGGTGAATATGTATACACACAAATATATGCAGACATGTGTTTACCATATGTTGGTAAATACATTATCTTGTTAAATACATTGCTGAAATAATTAACTCTGATTTTTCTGTTATACCCATTTTCTTCTGTATTCAAATAATAACCTATGCAGCCTTTATTTATCCAGTTTAATTATGATGATTTTATGAATTTTGAGAAAATATTATAAACTAGCTTAAATAATATCTCTTTCTCTCCCCTCACCATGACCCATCTTACACACAGAAGTTATTCTCTCAGAAATGGAATTATTTCTAATTATTTAGCATTAAGTCTCTATTTTAACACCTCTTTTAGATGCTGTTTAATATCAAAACACATAACTTAAGCTTTATGATTCTTCTCCTATTTTTATTTTTAGAGCAGGATCTTAAAGTGCTGCTTAGTTTCCATTTTGTATAATAGGAATGCTAAATGGTATTTTAGAATGAAAACAATTATTTTATTTTCCTTACATTTATTATTATAGGCTCCCTTAAACTTAGCAGTTTAAAAGCTTTATTTTTAGAGACAAGTCACTCTAGATGGCAGGGGGGCTGTTATTTGGCACTGAAACAATGAACTGTGTCCCATTCTTCTTTGAGACCTTTCTATTTTTTTTGGGGGGGGGGGCAACTAATAGCCAATTGTGAAGGATCTATTTTTCTCAGTTTTTAGTTCCAAAGTCCCATCAATCATAGCAGACCTGAGGGGAGAAAGCATCGTGTGTGCACTGTTTTCAAGCCCAAAGCTGAGTTGTTGCTCTCTCTAGCAGTACCATCTGCTCTGAGCCAAGTTTAAAGTCAAGGGACTTCAGTAAACCCACATGTCAAAAACTTCCCACTACGCAAGGGAATCATCCTAAAATGTGAGCCATAAACCCACAAACTTCAAAACAAAAAGGCAGCAGTGTTTGGAATAGCACCATAGATTTCAAACAGCGAGCCTAATACAAGAAGCAAATACACCAGGAGGTGGCACACTCCAAAGAAAACTGCAGAATAAATAGGCATATAAATGAAAAAAAGTTCACCAAAATATTATCATTAAGTAACTGTAACCGTTCTTTAATGAAACAGAAATGAAGGACTTTCTCAAGTTGTGAATATAAATGAAGATCTTTTTCCTCAAAAGTTGTATCTCCTTTCTATTACTTTGGATGCTATTTTAAAATAATCTTTAGGGATATTTAATACTTAAACATTTTAAAAGTATGAGATTGCATTAATTAAAACAAATTAACTAGGCAGTCAGATATGAAAAGTAATGTTTAAAAATTATTGAACTACAAGACTATCATGGTGTAGGCAAAGAATTTTGAAATAATAAGTCTTACTTTCATGCAATTGTTTAGAGCTATAAAATGCTTTTGTTTTAATAACTTAAGTGGTTTTATATTTGAATGCATTTCCTACAGAAACTATTAAATAACACAACTATGTTCCTACTCAGAGTTTAACATACAACAAATTAAATGAATAAATATGTATTGTATACTAAGTTATGACATATATTTTTCTTTTGGCATTTTCTTGTAATTAAATAATTACAAGAACAAACACAGTCAGTTGTCCACTTTTTATTTTCTTGTTCTTGTTTTCATTTATAGGGCATTATCTTACGTAGAAAGCTCATCTTGTAGCTTGGGAAACAAGAGGAAGTAAATACAGATTTTGGTAGCAAGAGACCAAGAAATCTTTAAGAAATGACAATGTGGAAATCACAAGCTTGAATGACTCCCAGGAAGGAAAATGTGGAAATGGGAAAGTCTTCTAAAGTTCAAAAAAGAGGGACTATTTTATTACATACGATAAGATTGACCAAGGATATGTTATTTTGTTTGTTCCTTTTTATATTTGTTTTCTGTTTTGAGTATTGATAATTGCTTCAGTTACCATTATGCTATAGAACAAATCACTCCAAAATGTAGTGGTTTGAGACATTCCTGATTTTCCCCCACAACTGTTTTTACTGGGATTGGCAAGGTAATTTTCTTTCAGTGTCCTCCATGAAGATGTATTGATAGTTCACATTCTATATTGCTCTTTAAATTAGGGCACTACTCTAAAGAAAGCCAACATGGGTGTGATACTTTCTTTGGAACAAAGTTTTTAATGAAGTAGATGTACTTGAATTTGTCTTTAAGTTCTGCTCCAAACTGCTTACCAAAATGTTCATTAATACATTGTAACATTTTTTTTTTTTTTAAAGATTTATTTTTTATTTATACATACAAGCTGGGGTACAGGCCAGAGGCGTGGAAAGCGAGAGGGTTCACCAGAGCCAGAGTGGGGAGCAGAACAGGCAGATCAGAAATACACTGCTGAGGGGAGCAGCGGGTGAGGCAGGAGAGGTCTGCCGCACCATGTGGGATTCTCCCTGGCCAGGCGTCGAACTCGCATCGCCGCTGCCGACAGCTCCACAGCGCAGCGTTTAACCGCTGCGCCACCGGGGAGGCCCACATTGTAACATTTTAACATCTGTCCTAGAAGTTACACACTGAGATATACATTTTCCTAAATACAATGATCAATTAAATATAACTTTCTGCAAACTTGACAAAAATTAGTCATTCTTAAAATACATTTTAACACTTTGTGGTCCGCTCACGTATTAGTACGTGTTTTTGTCACCAGTATCAGGTGGCCACTCACGTATTAATACGTGTTCATCTAATCTCCGGTTTTTCATGCCATGGTGGATTTATTTGGAACTATTAGGAGCTATTTCTTTGAACGTACTCAGTCTAGAAGCTTTACACATTGATTTGGTGAAAGTGTAAGGTGTTTTATGAGAGATTTTACAGTTTTTTTTAATATCCAGTAGTTCAGGAGTTGTGTGTGTTTTATTGAATGTTTATACCATTTATGTGGTGGCACAGAAAATGGCCAGCCCCAAGGGCTGGTAAATTTAAAGGGCACCAGCACACAAAGTATTAATTGTATTTTTTGAGGTAATATTGATTTATAAAATTGTATATGATTTAGGGATGTACGTTCATAACTCTTCAGAAACAATTTATCTCAAGCTTTAGTCAGTTTTTCTTTTAATTTTTCGGTCATTTCCTTAGTCTTTTTTATTACGTATCCCTTTTTCAAGATTTCTTTCTTAAATTTCTTAAATTTCCAAACAACTTTAGGCATTTATTATTCTCAGTTATATATTTCCAGACCAGAATTCTCACTGGACTCCAGGCTTTAATGTCTACAATTAGTCACAATCACTCCATAGTGAAAATAAAATGAATGATCACCACAAATCCTTGCCAAATTAGATTTCCTTTGAATGTTTCTTTATGAGTCTTCTCTGATTTTTCTCATTTTTATGTTTCCCATTTTTAATCCATTAGCATTTTTTGTTAGTACTACCTCTAAACTATTTCATCCGTATAATCACTTCTATTTCCGTTATCAAATTCCATGTCCAAATTGTATCATCTCTCTTCTGAATTCATAGAAAAAAACTTCTCATTGATTTCCTTGCCCTTAGTTAGCCTTGTTGATAAGTTCATCTCCTACACAGCAACAAAGTGAACTCTATAAAATATAAATCAGATAACATCACTCCACTCCTCAAATTACACCAGACGTTACCAAGAGAAAACAACAGAAACAGAATATCTTCCTGATGTAGCATAAATCCTTACATGATCTGTTCCCTTCTACATACTCTGTGTTTCACCATGTTCTCTATTATTCTAGTAAAACTGGTTTTCTCAACACATTTCAAACATGTAAAACATGTTTCCATCTCATTGTATCAAAAATAGCTAAGTTTATTCAAAGAGAAAGTTTAATGAAGATGACCAGCCTTTAGGAAGGGAGAAAAAGGAAGTAGAGTTGCTCTTTGATGAATATAGAGTTCCAGTTTTACAAGATATAAAAGTTCTGAAGTCCTGTTGCATAACCATGAGCATTTAACATCGTTGAATTGTATACTTAAAATGTTAAATTGTACACTTAAAATTTATATTAAATGTTTTGTGTCACAATCTTAAAAAGAATAGAAAAACTAATCCACAATAGCATGTCCTTATTGTGATTTTGAAGGCAGCTGTCACTTTGATTCAGAGACCACAGATTACACTGGTCAACAATTTTTACAAAAGTCATGTTACTGAAATAAAAATAGTCATTTCCTATCAATTTGTATAAGCTCAACATGAATATGACAGTCAAATTCTAATTTTGGCTCTATTTTTTTTGGCAATCTGCAATAAATTGATGTTTACATAAAAAAATGCATGCCAATAGTAATAGGCCTATGGTTAATACCTGTAAAAAAAAATCAAGTCATAGACTACTTTTTAGGTTTCTTCACTTGTCTCTTGTACAGCTATTTAGGAATAGAATATATGGAAAACGGTTTCCATTGTGCAAAAGCACAGCCTTAAGACTCAGTTTCGAAGAGTCTAGAAATAGTCTCCATTCTTGTGGGTCATGAGTGATTTCTAAGACATTCATGAGGACCTCAATATTGGAACAGAATACGAGAGTACTTTCCTTTTTGAAGAAAGGTTCCAAATGCTGGTGGCGCTTTCGATAGAAAGTAATTGTGACATCTTCTTCTAGAAGATTCCATTGTTGGAGTCTTGATACTATTAATTCTGCCTTGTTCTTGGATAAGTCCAAATCACGAACCAGGTCATTTAGATCTTCCTGTGTTAGTCTGTGTGGGGTTGATGATGCACCACAGTGAAAATCTGGTTCATCGCATGCTGATGGAACAGGAGAAGAACAGGTTGGCTCACCCTTGTCCTCAGCCGATGAATCAAGAGAATATTCTGCTGCAGGTTCTGGAATAGGAAGTCCCTCACCGTGTGGAACTGGTCTCAATGCAGATGGAATGTTTGGGTAGACGATTCTCAACTTCTTTTGCTTCATAATTCTACCGGAAAGAGGAGGAACCCAGCAGAAGTAGCAGTCTTTTATGTGGTTGCTTGTCTCCCTTCACACCCTGGACACTGCAAATGGCATTGATGGTCTTTTGTCATTGAATCACTGTGAAAGCTATGTTGTACATGTAGCACAGCATAGATGCAGGGCTCAAGGCTTGTCTTGGTCACCAACCTTTCATCCGAAGGAAAGCTGATAAGCCTTCTTCACTTGAGAAGTGATACTTTTCTGCTGGTTGGCAAATGTCACTTCCTCAAAAATAGAACAGAAATTGTCCATGCTATTAACGCACTTTTGAGGCATTACTGCTCTATATTGTGCATAAATGTATAAAATCATAATAGTTCTATGGAACAGTAGCTTAAACTGTCTCGTACAGTTTATTTTCAATGCTCAACCCTTCCTACAGGGCTTTCTATAGTGCACTGCTGACGTCAGCTTACTTCAGCAACCGCCTGGCAGTAGTATTGTATTGCATCAGAAAATGATGCAGTCAACTCTGGATGATGTGTGCATGATGGTATTATGCAATGAGATGCAATATTACATCATTCTAGGCTGATTTAGGATGTTGTTGCAGTCCTACTGGATAAATTTACACGGTCAAACATATAAAATGAATTATATGAAATATCTTCAAAATGAGAGCTAGTAAAAAAATTTCAGGGTTATATTCATGTTCAGCACACCAAGATACTACAGATTAGGGCCTTTTTAAGTCAGTAACAATCTCAATGTTGGCCAGTGGTATAGATAGTAATTGTATTAAGCATATCTGGTAATATACTCTGTTTCAGTAATTCAGTATTCTACTCGTTATGCCATAAAGTTTACTTCCATTCTTAGAAATTTTCAAATTCTCTGTTGACTGCACAAATTTACAAAATAAAGGAGTTTTATGAAACTTTCTAACTGATAAAACATATGGACAAAAAGGATCAGGAATGAAGCATGGATGGACAAATGGGAGTACACATAAAATATGACAATTATTACATTTCATATTAATATCAAAAATTCCATAAAAGACATGCTAAAAGATAAAGTAGACAGATTATCTTGATCAGTTGAAATAAGTTAGACTCTGGTCTGTCTTTAGTCATTTCAAGTAGGCACAATGGGCACTTAGCAATGGTCATATGAAGGGATATTATGAATAGGTCCAAGATCATAAACTGCCATTCACTAAGGCTTATCTAGGTACTGTTACCCTGCAAGGTTTCGTGTTCTACCTGCAAATGACCGATGTTAAGGGATAAAGACTAGTACTAGTCAGGGTTCTCCAGGGAAACAGCATAACTATTTGAATCTATCTACCTATCTGTCTGTCTATCTATCTACCTATCTATCTATCTATCATCTATGTATCTATTTGCCATCTATATATCTAGAGCTTTTTACTGAAAAGAATTGGTTTGTGCAATTAGGGAGGTAAATCCCAAGATCTATAGCTGGCAAGCTGAAAATCAAGAAGCGCCAATGTGTAGTTCTAGTCAGAAAGGTGAAAGTTGATAGGTCAAGACCCAAGAAAAGATGATGTTTCATGCTGAGTTTAAAGTTTGGAAAGACTACTATCCCATCAAGATCAGTCAGGCAGCATGAATTCCTTCTTGTTCAGTCTTTTGATTCTTTTCAAGTCTACAATTGATTGGAGGGGGACCACACACATTAAGGAAAACATTCTACAGATTCAAATGATCAACTCCTCTAGAAACACCCTCATAGACATACCAAGAATAATGTTTAAACAAATATCTGGGTACCCTGAGGCCAAGTAAAGATGACACGGACATTTTTTGATGACTAGGACCCCATACAACTTTATCTTTCAAGGAAACCAGCTAGAGTTTTAATGGCAAGTTTATTGGGACCCCTTCCATCCTAAAAAGATCACTGATTTCTCTATCTTGACTGGTATCAAAACAAACACATTTCAAGTAGAAATTTAACTTTTTTTGTCTTTAGGAGCTAAGCCAGCACCATGACTGAAGAAAATTCAAAGTTCTAGATTAATCAGCTTGCATAGAGTCAAATAAACCCCTTGATGACAAAAGAGATGCTTATAATCATGCTTATCTACTTGTGTCTCATACCTTATCTCCCAAAAGCTACTACATTGATAGAGTGACAGAAGGCACAGCTGAGACAACATAAAAGAAGAGGCATTTTGTTGTATTATGTTCTCAGCAAGGTGAACACAAGCGTTCAACTTAATACTAAAATACAGTATCAGGAAATGATTGTGAGTAAAGATTTCACAATGTCGATACAGATTCTGCCCCATGCACAAGACAATGACATATCAAATAATAAAACACAACAAAATGGGCCTCCCTGGTGGCTCAACGTGTTAAGTCTCAGCACTATGAAGCTATCCAAGCCACTGCAGCATGAGTTTGATCCCAAGCCAGGGAGCTTCCCACATGGCACAGCAGAGCTCTCCTGCTTCTCCCGGTGCTCCCCTCAGCAGTGTATCTGTAGTCACTCTGCCTGTTCTGCTCCACACTCTGACTCTGGTGAATCCTCTCACCTCCCCATACTTCTGGTCTACACTCCAGTTCTTGTATGCATAAATAAATAAATCTTTAAAAAAATAAACAACAAAATGAAAATCGGTCTCAAGCCAGAAATAACTTGTAGAGTACAAAAAGAAAATACATGTAAAGTGAAACATAGTACTGTAGGGTCTGGTTTCCTGGTGGCCAGGAGTTAGACTGCTATTGGTAAAGGCTCAAAGTCAGACTGACTTACTGCTAGAATTCAGGTGTTAGAAGTACATGTTCCCTGTGTGTGAGTGGAATTTTATTTAATACAAGAAAAAGTGTTTCTGCTCATACAATTGATGCAGTATCACTGTGGCTCAACCTAGTCAAGAAGACATGTATAACTTTGATACTAGGACAAAACCAAATCTCTCATTGGCTTGAAGATTGAATGAGATTATTGATATTCCTGCAGAGAATAAGTGGAGAATTTAACACCATGAGGATAGCATAGATGGTGGTAATTATGATTACCTCTATAATATAAGTGCTGTTACAAAAAGAATAGATGGGTATGGAAGGAGTGAGAGAAAGAATCTCTCATTCAGAGTAAATGGCAAACCAAACCTCTGTAGCACATAGATAATTCTAATGCTTAAAAGGCCACCAAGCAATGAAAATATCAGAATGAGTCTTATTTCATATGAAAATAATTTTATAGGATATTCCAGAGAAGAAATTTCTTGAAGTCTGTAGTGTTAGGTTAAATTCCCCAGGAGTCAGGGTATGAGATGACGATTTGCAGTAAGGCATTTTACTGGAGAGTGCTTTTGGGACTATTACTTTTGGGGAAATTAAAAAAAAAAAAAAGACTGACAACAGGGTAAGATAAACTGTGATACAGTTGCAAAACAAGTCTAGATCAAACTGAAGGGGTGCTTTGGAGCTGTGATAGCATTTTAGTGTTGTTTTGAATTAATGTAAGAGAAAGACTCAGTCCTAATCAGTATACACTCCACTCCACCATTTATGTGGATAGCACTTTCAGATTTTTTTTTCTCTATTGTCCTGGGGAAACAAAGATGGCTAAAGTGTTATCTACAACCCTCAATGCCTCATCTAATCATAGAGCTTCACTAACAATCATCATTTCCTTCCTCTCCTTTTAGATGCTCATTTTCAGCTATCACCTTTGTTCACCTAAGTGACTTACTTGGTGGTATACTTAACAAAGACTCAGTGAGATCGGAACCCTCCTTACCATTTTCTTCTTTTGCTAACACTACTACATCTGTCCACTTATCAAAATTGATGAAGGAAATCCCCAAAAACGCCCAAGTAAATCACACAGGTGGCTTGTTATGGCTGTGTATTCTTTCAACTCCATTCTCCAACAGATAATTAGGATCAGTTACCTCTGTCAGATTTGAGTGTTCGTTTTTCCTCCTGGTCTCTTGGAATGAGAAAAGCAAAATGGTAGACATTGCTTAAAAACATGGTAAGTTGCTTTCAGTACCCCCTAGTGGAAGTATATTTTCCCAAGAACAGAGACACATAAATCTGCACAGCCCAGGAGTTTGAGAAGGAAAAGTACAAATTTTTCAAGTAGTTCTGGGAGAGTTATTATCAGTAGGACCATTACTACTTATGTCTTTCAGTTCTTGAATTCTTGTGTTCAACTTATTGGGGATAAAATACCATATATTTGTTTTTGATGTGATCCTCCTTCCACATCACAAATGTATATCCATTTTCAGGTTTCATTTCATATATCGTGAGCTCTTCTCACTCAGCTCTTACATCCTTTATAATTTTTAGCACGAGTCCCATAGAATAGACTAAGTTAAATATTTGTTAATAATGATGAGTTTAAGGGATGTCCCACATAGAAAAAAAAATATATAGGAAACAGGTACCGTGGAGAAATCCCAATAGTTTAAGTCACCCTTAAAATGCACTCTTTCATTAATATTTATATCTTAAAACACTCAGTTGAATTCAATATTTCACTGCGGTAATGATAAAAATATGACACTGAGTAATACAGATCAGAAATTTGTTAGAGTTTCTAAATAGCCTAACAAAGAGAAAGATTATGACAAGGGACATGTACAACATTGAGAAGGAATCAGGAAATACCTAAGTGTGGTATGTTACTTAAGAATAGTTTGCCCAGTGGGTTGTCTCTTTATATCCGTGTGTATATGGTATGAGTTGAGTTAGAGATACTTCTTTGGGTATCGGGGGCTTGGCACCTAGTGGAGAATGGAGCAAGTGGGAGCTATTACTTCCAACATGGTCAATTCCTCAATTTTGCTGAGAGTTCCCTTGAATTGGTTGCAATGCTTGTTTATTGGTTTATTGTTTCCTTGACTGGTACAACTATTATATATATTTTTAAGAAATTATGTATGTATTAATCTTCTCTAAGGATTAGGAGAGAGGTCACATTCAATAATGGGGAAAATTAAAAAACAGTGAAGAACAACAAAGAAGATATTATCTTAATATTATTCCTAATTTCTACCATACCTTCAGCATTTCTGGCAGGAAATCTCAGGCGTAATCCATATCATTTTAATTTTGCCTCCCTGGTCTAATGAATTATATTTTAGCATCAAAAATGTGAGCTTATTAAAAACATGGTTCTTCAGTTGACAAAGTATTCTTCCTGCTTTTTTCCTTTTAAATTTGGCTTGGTTATTTGTTATATATTATGACTAAACTAAAAATTGTTCATTTGAATATTATTGCATCTCTAAAATGTGTGTTTTATTTTAATATGACTATATTTTCATGCTTAATTTTTTATTGCCACCAATTTTCAACCATTCAATAATCCCACTGTGGTTTTATATTGAGACAAAAGAAAGAAGACAGGCTTTGCAACCCACTGCTTACCAGGGTAAGCTCTGCATAGCTCCCAAGCTTAGATTCCTACACTCACAGGATCAAAAAATTATTTTGAGCTTCAAAATTCATGACATTGAGATAAAAAGAGAATCAATATAGAACAACATTTGAAAATGCAGTGCTAGATTAAAATGTAGAAATTTCTCTAAGGTAATAACACAAATATACTAAGTTTTAAAAAGCAAATTCAATTTATTAAAAGTTAAAATTTAAATATTTTTAACATTTAATGTACTGGCCACCTGTCTAAACTCATTTAATTCAATTAATATAGTAAAAACATCTCATAATCTTTTTTTTATTAAGAGGAAGAATTTTTTAAGAGGAAGAATTAAAGAAAGCTTATTAAAATTGTATTAAACTCTGTAGTTTGTTGGTATAATCTTTTTATTTTAATTTTTTTTAAAGATTTATTTTATTTATACATACAAGCTGGGGTACAGGCCAGAGGTGTGGGGCGGCGAGAGGGTTCACCAGAGACAGAGCGGGTAGCAGAACAGGCAGATCAGAACTACACTGCTGAGGGGAGCAGCGGGCGAGGCAGAAGAGGTCTGCCGCACCATGTGGGATTCTCCCCGGCTAGGCATCGAACTCGCGTCACCGCTGACGACAGCTCCACAGTGCAGCGCTTAACCGCTGCGCCACTGGGGAGGCCCTAATCTTTTTTTTTTTTTAATTGCGGTAACATTGGTTTATAACACTGTGTGATACAGAATTACAGGATGATAGCCCTTTGGTGCATACTACCACACTATTCCCACCACCAAGACACCCACACTCTACCACTATAGTCCAATGTGCCCTTTCCCACTTTGCTTTCACTTCTCTCCTTCCCACTCTGGTAAACTCAGGTTCAATGGTGACAAGATATTTTGAAGGAAAGCTCATATCATTTTAAATGTGTTTTATGTCAATTTTACCCTAGATACTGAGAAAGGTGTCTTTTGATATCACATGTCAGAAAAATCTGGCACCATTATCAAAGGCCATAAGGTAGAAACCATCAAAAGGGGTGAGAAAGATATCAGGGTATGGTTACACTGCCAGGATTTGAATACTGGCTCTGCTACTAATTAGCTTTGGAAATGGGTAAATTCTTGAATTCTCTGTGCCTCAGTTTCCACATCTGTAGAAATCATGGTGATAATAATATTCAGCTTAGAGAATACTGTGGTCATTTAATAACTCAATAAGTTGATATGTGTAAGATATTTATAGCAGTACCTGCAATATTGTGTGTTCCCACTGAATGTTAGTTATTTTATTTACTGTTTGTATAAATTATTAAAACTCATAGTGCCAAAAGAGGGCTATCTGTAGTTGGTTTTGAGGCTTTTACACTAGTTCCATTGATGCTATCATGGATCAAAACCTATTTGCAAGTCTTTCTTTGAAACTGGTTTCAAGGTGGGGTCTCCCTGGTGGTGCAATGGGTTAAGTAGAGCACCGCAGAACTGTTGGCAGCTGCAGCACAAGTTCGATGCCCACAGGGGAGCTACCCACATGGAGCAGCAGACCTCTCCTACCTCCCTGCGGCTCCCCTCAGCAGTGTACTTCAGTTGATCCGCCTGTTTTGTCTTTTACTTTGTCTCTGGTGGACCCTCTCACCGCCCAGCACCTCTGGGCTGCACCCCAGCTTGTATGCACAAATAAATACATCTTAAAAAAAAAGAGAAAGAAACTGGTTTTAAGGCTTACAGAACAAAAATATTCAGCTCATATTGAATACTTGGCATATAATACATACAAGACATTATTGATGGTGCTGCGGATGAAAAAGGGGTAAGACACAATTTCTGCCCTCAAAATGTTAATAGTCCAATAGGAGAGACAGGATACACAAATAATGCAGCAGAACACATTTTAGTACAGGAATTTTGACATTGAATCATAATTGAGATTTTACATGCAGCTTTTATTCTCATGGGACTGCTATTTCTACAGAGCAGGGATTCCCCAGAAACAGCAATAGGACTCTAAGTACTCAGTGATTGTTGAAGGATTATAACAGTAGTAAATATACATAAAGAGTGGAAGTGATGGTGAAAACTATCAAAGCTGTGTAAGAATAGTCTTTTGATTTTAAATCCTAAATGAGAATTTGTGAGGTAGAGAAATGAGAAATCTTTTTTGTGTGTTCCAAGAATGGCAAGCAGTTTTAGCATTGGTATACTGAATAAAGAATGAACACTTTTTTTCTGAATTATCCAAGAAGTAAATCCCCTCTGTAGGAAGGTTATCTGAAGAGGAGAGTACAAAGATGTGAGGTTGCAGCAGTTGAGAAGGAGAAGACAGATTCTGAGCAATTAAGGAATTAAAAGCTGCATGTTTCAGAGATGAAATGAATGGAGGCACGGGCAGATGGGATGAAGGAAGGGAGGAGAGAGGAAGGAGAGAAAGAAAGAAAGGAAGAGAGAGGAGAGAGAGAGAGAGAGAGAGAGAGAGAGAACAAGTGCCCAGCATATCTCAGCATATCTTTTGATTTCAGTCTAGGATAAAGTTTTGAATGACTGGAGAGGTGGCAATTCTGTATTTTGATGGTAGGTCAAATTTTAGAAGCTACCCCCAATCTTAAAGCATTATTGTGTGAATAGAATTTCAGCAAAGTGAAATTGAAATTGATTTTCTTCTTCTCTGGCATATCTAGTGGTAGAAATTTTTATGAGAAGAGTTTGCAAACATTTTAATTAATGGAAATATGTGGGAATTCATGAAAAGTCTATGTAGGATTAATTTTAGTTATATAATTTAGTTGAATAAATATGTTCTTATTGAGTATTGCTTGTGGTTTTATTATCATATCTTGTATTTGTTATTGCACTGTGACACTAGGACTCAGAAATGTGCTATAGGGCCTCTCAAAACAAAGAAGTATTCTTTCTTAGTCTTGCTTAATGCAGTTAGAAATGCTAATAGAAACTACAGGAACATGGCACGGCAGACCTCTCCTGCCTCACCCGCTGCTCCCCTCAGCAGTGTGTTTCTGATCTGCCTGTTCTGCTCCCCACTCTGTCTCTGGTGAACCCTCTCGCCGCCCCACGCCTCTGGCCTGTACCCCAGCTTGTATGTATAAATAAATAAATCTTAAAAAAAAAAAAAGAAACTACAGGAACAATATTTGTCATTAGTGTTGGTGTGTCCCCAGGCAATATTTCCTGGGGAATATAAGAATATCGTGACAGTATATTTGCCTCCTTACCTAACTCCTACATTTCAGATATAATAGTCTATTTATGAAGCGTTTGACTTTCTAACAGCATTAGCAGAACCATTTTAATTGTTCATTAAATATCTTTCTGTTTAGGCTTACTTCATATGATCCTTAAACTGAAGAAAATCACATCAAGAATTTTTGGTGCTAAAGTTTTATGAAAGTTTGTGCAACTGCAATTGCTAACATACAACATTGCAGAAGGTTTATTATGGTGAAGGAAATGCTTCCAAATTTCAGGAAAATTCCAGAGACTTATATTTTTAAAATTCTGAGGTAACAAAGGTTTCACTATTACATATTTAATGTACGTACAAGAAGATAAATTCCAGATAAGAATCTAAGTTAAAGATTTAGACTACTGATATTTTTGTTGTATAGTAACAACTATTACCATATTAAAATTAAATCCTGTTACATGTACCTAATTGCCATAGATATTGCTTTAAACCTCTTTCATTTACATGCAAAGTATTTATATAAAACCCTATATAATCAAAATCCATTGTGGCATCATTATATACAATAAAATTATCACAGATACACTGTTACATTCAATAAGCATAAAAACTATGCTCATATTACACACACAAAGATACTTCTTGATAATTTAGGACCCTAGATTAATTGCATTCTAGTTACTCTTAACCCAAACCATATAGCACATCCCCAAATGGGACTATGAATGACTCATTCTGTTTCATATCCTTTTCATTCAAATTTCAGTGATTTTTTTTAAATTGTATTTTATGGAGCAGCTGCAGGACCTGAGCTTCTTTTTATCTTGGAAAAAATAAAGACCTCATTTAGCTCCTGGTGGAGCTATGAGCTGCAATGTGTTTGCTAGTCTAATGCATCTGTCCTTTGTATAGCCACAAACTCCAGAGAGTGTCATGACCCCTTTCCTTGCTAAACTATGTGAGAAGACAGTAGGGCATTGCTGTAGACTAGTATCCAACAAAAAAGGAGAGGTGTGAAGAAAATGTTTGTGTACATTTGGAATGCAGTGACTATTGCTGTGTAATTAGCATAAAACAGGCTTGTCCAAAACCACAGGAAAGATAGAAAATTTTACTGACAGCTAAATTGAAACTACGTTAATCTGACAAAGATTGTGTAGAAAATTGCTTGCATTTAGTTACCAGCACCATGCTATGTATTGTGCACAGATTTTGCTTTTGTTTTTATTGTTAAAAGTGATATTTTAAATTCTGATTAGTGCGGTGTGAAACTTTGATCAGTGCTAACCAACACTGCCCAGTCATGGAGAAGTCAGACAGACAACAGAATTCACTAATTATAAATTTAGCACTGCCCTATCTGTAGTTTACCAAATTCTTCACAGCACTATTGCCTTTATTTCTTAGTGAGTAATGTGGGAATGCCACAGGTCTCTTACAAATTTTATCAGACGAACTGCATACTGTTTGAAGAAAACTCTTGGAACTTTAGCCACAAGACAACTTTTAGACTTTTCTCTTACCCAGATGTCTTTTCAAGCAGTACAACCTTCGTTCTAGTTGGAAGATTTACTTCACCCATTAATCATCTGTAATTATTTCCATGTTACAGGGTTTTTAGTACATTCTCAATGATGTGATTTATTAAATTTTTGTAAAAAATGAGTTATGCTCAGGAGAAGTAAAAGACATGCACAGTGCATGCAGAAAACACTACTCTGAGTTACAGGTGGTAATTACCTTAACATACTCCAGCGATTTCTTCTATTTCAGAGTCATAATTCACAACCACTTTTATGACCTAATTTTAAGATACTTGGAATAAAATGATGAACTTTTATTAATATTTATGCTCTTCAAACACATATACGTACATATCTGTTAGTACTAAAAACAGTAGTGACAGATTTAACATTCCTAAATGACAAGAAGAAAGTTCACACTGTGATTTCACATCATGGATTTTATATCGCTAGTTGGCAACTTAAATATTTCTAAAAATAAGACTAATATTATGTTTGCATTATGAAGTAGCCATGAGATAAACTATGTTTGAAGTGCTTTTTTAGGAACTAAATTGTATGGTTGGAAGGTTAACGATAGATAGTGGTTGAGGTAGTTAAAACACAAAACATCATTTTATATATATACACAAAGAAAATCATCATAGCAACGAAACCAGATAATGGATAGAGACAAACTTAACTAAAACCCAAATAGAAAAATATGCCCTATAAAATTGTATCTGAAAGAATAAAATTCAATGTTATATCACAAATCAGAAACCAGCATAATTTTCATCTTTGGCTAAAGTTCCATAAGTTTTTCTATATATATGTAAGGTAAGTTTTATTTAATTTACTATATATAGCCCTCTAAATCCCTACACCCTTTCCAATAGCATGATGTTACTTGAAAATTATACCTTTCTGATTTTTAAAGGTAGAGTTCTACTAGATAGATATAGAGCAGTGGAGGCAATAAATGCCTGAAGAAAATCGTCAAAAAAGAGTATAAGTAGCCTGAAAAAGAAGTTGCAAGAGACTAAATTGTGTGACCATGAAATTCATATGCTGAAGTCACAACACCCAACATGAACTTATTTAAAGATTGGGTTTTTAGAAAGAAATTAGGTTAAATGAGGTCATAAAGTTGGATTTCTAATAGGATCCATGGCCTTATAAGGAAAAGAATAGGAGAGACCTCTCTGTCTCTGTCTCTGTCTCTCTCTATATATATATGTATGTATGTATCTCAACACATACCCATTGGTGCACACATAAAGGAAAGACCATGTGAGCACACAACAAAATGATGGCCATTTGCAAGTCAGGAAGAGAGGAAGAGAGTGCTCACCAGAATTATACATCGCTCACACCTGATTTCAGAATTCCAAACTGTAGAACTGGGAAAAAAAAATTTCTGTGGTTCAAGTCACCCAGTCTATGGTACTTTTTATGGCACCTGAGCTGACTAATAGATAAGTACAACATATAAATTACACACATATCTGAATATTTTTTTTTGTCATGAAACTGTGAAGTCCTACGTATCGCATACTTAATTTAAAATGCTGCTTTTATTATTCGGAACAGGTCAGAAATGCAAAGTATAAATTTTTGTATCATTTTTTAACAAGAGATTTTCATAAGCATAATAATACCAGCAGTCTTGGGAAATAAGAAGGAAAAATTTTTTTTTGTTCTTTATGTTGCTCAACCCTACGGTCACATATCTAAAATAAAAAAGGGAAAATATACTGTATAAAAAATAATTTCAGTTATATTACATTATTGAAGAAAACACTGACGGAGAGTGTTAATAATTTGTTTTCCTTATACTTCCTTTAAATATATGTAAAGATCATGTTGTAAAAAATAAACAAGCGATACTCTACAAAAGTGATAAAGAAAAGTTAAGGAAAATAACAGTGCTACATGTAAGATAGTATATTACTAATTTTCCATAAAAACTTAATCAAAGGTTACAGGTCACCTTCTAAGAACAAGGAAATCATTTCCACCACTGTGCGGAATTCTTGTTGGTAAAAGACACATTGTACCTTACTGAGAGCTACCTCACCTGAGACCTTTTGCCTCCCAAGGGGAGGTCCACAAGCAGTGACTGATCCAGGGACAAAGATTTGTTCTGCTACTCCTGTGGGAACCACCTCTGATGGGTCACTTCAGCTCCAGATCCCCACTGGTGAAAGCTTATGACAAAGAGGCACATTAGAATTGGAATTCTCCGTCTACCCAATTCTACTCCCCTTACTCCCTTAGATGTGAGGTTCTCCAGAGAACTCCCCAATGAATCTCATGTGGGCAAATCTTCATTTCAAGTATCAACTTCTGAATTTCTCATTGAAAAACATATTTTCTATAAAAAGTCAGTTGGGCAGACATTTGATAAATATAAAGTAAGAATTTATGAAAAGAGTCACTAGGGGATATTGATTTTGTGACTATTTAAGAGTAACTCAGTACCATGTTTTAAACATTTCTGGATAATTTTGCAGTGCACTCACTAGATCTCCTTAAGGAATTTAGTAACTATTTTGCAGGCTACTGGTATACTTTTCCATAAGATTATCCTTAGCTTTCAGATACCTTTGGGTATCAGCTGAAGAAAACTCTTTTGCCTAAAACCAAGCCTCTTTCTGGGCAATTTGCATTCCATAACAAAGTAAGGTGAAAAGAGTTAAAAGGTTACTTGAAAAGGTCAGTCCAACTCCAGAGTTATTACTGGATTTGGCAAAGGGGTGAAAGAGCTCCCTTAGTTCATAAACTTCAGTAGGTACACTCTAAGCAGGTATGTATATTTCTGGTTTTGAGGGGTAACTTGGGCAACACACCCCAATATCACTTTCCCGCTGCCCAAACTCTCCTTCCCTTCACAAACACTAGTCTCCAGACCACATCCTAATTAATGCTAAAATTTGCATTCAATGGGAACTCATTCCCATTGTTTCCATGGGAATGGAAACATTCCAGGGAACTTCACTCAGTTTCCATTCACGGGAACTCAGTCAGTGTTGACATATATCTTTGTGGTGCGTGCCCCTGTGTGTGTGTGTGTGTGTGTGTGTGTGTGTGTGTGTGTGTACGTACTTCTTTCCCCTTCTAATTCTACTGTCTATTTAAATTCAAGTTTCCAAAGTCAATTTTGATCCTTTCTACCCTCACCAAAATTAGATTTTGTTGAATACTAGATGGTATTTTGATACTTTATATTAAAGTTGTGTTATACTCAACTTTTTCTGTCCAGCATGCACTTGGTTATCAGATAAAACAATGCAATACAGTAGGAAGCTTAATTCTGGAGTAAGTATATTCTGAACTCAGTCTTACTATCTTGTGATTAGGTAAGTGATAATTATGATCCCTCAGTATAAACAGTGGGGATTTTTGTGATGTTAATGGTAATGAGCAAAAGAACATATCTTCAGTACATAAACTTTCAGCACTTGCTTGCTTTGAAATATAAGTACAATCAGATGTTAAGTACTGTGCTTAGCTTTTGTCATGTTTATTCTAATGGCAATATCCTATTGCTGGTAGATCCACAGGGTAAATTACATTTGCAACTTAACTGTCAGTTACCCAAGCAGCTAGTTTTGGGAAATTCTGTCTAGAGTAGAAATAATGACTCATACCAGTTTGTCAGGTAAAGTTCAATGCTAAACAGCTACATAAACTTACAATGGATGTGGGCAAAATGCAACTCAGTTCAACAGGGGTGTCAGATTGTCACTGAGTCCTGATGTGATTTGGAATAATGATGCTGATAATTAGAGGGAGTCATGATTGCACACTTGCAACATGCAATATGGATTCTTTTGGTCTAGTGAAGTGCACAGAAAGACTCTTTTGGGATGGATAGGCTCTTCATTTGAGTCCCAATTATGGAAAGCAGAATGGTGGAAAGAACAAAGGGGATGTAGGGATTTGGTAACTATCTAGTTTTTGGTGCATGATATGTGTAAAGTTATTAACAGAGGTGTCAATGAACTACAAAGTAAAGAAATGGTGGGATATTATCATTCTTACACAATGGAGATAAAAGCTATCTAATGGTTTAAGGTATTTCTTATTCACAGTGGACTGAACGATGCTCCTAGGTGGAAAAAACTAATATTATACTTTTATGCAATTTAGTAATGGTATATATAAAATTGTATTGTAAGAGTAAAGATGTGGACAAGAAATGCAAAAAGAAGGGCAGAAAAAAATATACTGGGGAAGTTTATGAAGCAAGGAGATGATATAAATGTTGAAATATAATTAATTTCATATTCCTAAAATAATGGACAATTTATTTGGTAACGAAATGGCTGACTAAATATAAATAATAAGAGGATGAAATATACTTAATTACATTCTTGTAACCAAATTATTTAAAGGAAGACAAGAGCACAACAGAAGTTAAGTAGAATCTAGCAACAGGGCAAAATTGGGATCTACACTTGATAATGAGAAACATTACATGCAATGAAGTAACCAGAAACTAGAGGCTAAGTCATAGCTGGCTCTGTAATCTTTCATGGAAGAAATGAGAAAGAATCTGATTGTGGATCAGACATAGCATAAGTTAAAAAGCACACAATTTTAAGTAATGCTTAGAGGGTTAAATATCATTTGCAAATTTGAGAATGCTTTTGGCTGCAACAGAATTTAGGTTTTTCCTACAGAACATAGTCAAATCCATGCATTTACATGTTCAAGTAGTCTTCTGTACTGATGGCAGTTAGCAGTCAAGCACAATGTCAAGAAGGAAATTCTAGGCAATCAAACTGGGAAACTACTGTTGCTTCTTCTGTTGGTCATTTATGTGATGAATAGTGGCACTCAGTGGTAAGAGTTTCTCATTGTTTTTCACATCCACCTGGGGAGCTCCAGAAGGAAAACAAGGAACAAAGACATTAAATTAACTTCATGGGCAGACCCAGACTTCTGGTCTGTCTTCTATTGTGAAAACTTCCTTCCAGACTTTTGTTCAGGAAACCTTATATTGATTCTTACAGGATTCTCATCTCTTGTGTTTCATGGTTTTTAATTACTTTTAGTATATTAACAAACTATTTAATTTACTTCTATGAAATCACAGTATGATTTGGCAAGAAATGCCATCATCTTCCTACATTGGTTTCCTTAGCTTGTATAACACATACAATTTTTCCAAATGTCTAATTTTTACAGTTAGAATATAAGATTCATGATGGCAGGTGTTAGGGTGATATCAAGTATTATGTCTTTCAAATATATATAAATATGTATTTAGGGAATATATTTGCAAAGTAACTATTGTAGTAAGAAGATAACGAATAAAATGTGCCAACTATAGTCCATAAGAAGCAAAACTTTTAACTATTTGACAGTTCCTGACTTCTACAGGCCAGTTCCACAGAGAGTATTGGTCATAATGTCAAGTGGAATATACCATTGACACATCCTACTGGTTGAGTCTGAATGTTGTGACTTTTATCATCAGTGTGAAAGGCCCATTATTGAAAGCTCAGTTAAGATACTAAAGAAGTTCTTTTAGGAAAAGAAAAGCTTCGTTTATGAGATCTTAGTTTGTGAGCTACCCTTTTCAAAAATGAAAAGCAAAAGCTTATTCTTAAAATTGGAACATTAGGGAAGTATAATAGAAGTTCAAATAGAATTTGGTTACAAATAGAACAGGTTAGAAAACTTTCACAAATTTTTTACTAAGTCCACAGAGACAGTAAATAATTTCATAAGATTTCTCTCTTAAAAGATGAAAAATAATACTTAACACCATATAGTATATTCTTTTAAATATATTGACATATTTGTACAGTCACTTCTGTCATTACTGAAGGTAAGTGCTAAACAGATTTTGAATAATGACTCAAAAAGAAGTTAACTAAACTCCATGAAATTTGGTGATAGTGATTCAATATTTCTTACCTAATGTATACAACATAATCACCATTAGTATATTTGTGTTATGAATCTATGTAGGAAAAACTCTAATATGTCTTTATTAGATAAAATGCATGTTTGAAGAAATCATACATATATTATACATTATACATATATATCATTATAGTATTTACATGTGGTAGTAAACATCAAATATGAAGATTTTAGATTAAAAATGAATCACAGTCTTTGTAAAAAAAATTTTTAAATTAAAAAAAAAGGTTTAATTACCTGATATCTCAAAACCTAAATTAGTGACATTTTTACTTTGTTGTGATTTCCTACAACATTTTATCTGTGAATTTTCTAAGGTGAAATTATAGTTTATAATTACTATAAGAAACTTCATATAATCCATCAAACCTATCCTGTGAAAAAATTCTAGCTTGAGTCTTTAATTTTCTACTACAAGTGTTTCTGGATGATTAAAGTATGGTCTGGAAATATTAAAACTTAATTCTTCAACAAAAACCATTAAACATGCAATTTGGGCCTACTAATGTCTTGTTCAATGTAAGGCAGTTATGTTTCATTTAAAAATGCAGCATTATCGGGTGTCTCCTTGGTGGCCTGGGGGTTAAGTCTCAGCACTGTCAAGCTATCACTGCTGCTGCGGACTGAGTTTGATCCCCACCCAGAGAAGTAACCCACATGTGGCACAGCAGACCTTTCCTGTCTCCACCGTTGCTCCGCTCAGCAATGTATTTCAGTAGATCTGCCTGTTCTGCTCCCCACTCTGTCTCTGGTAATGCCTCTCACCACCCTCTGCACCCCCCCCCAACACACCTCTGGTCTACATTCCAGTTCTTCTATACATAAACAAGTACATATTAAAGAGATGGTATAACATTTAAAAAAGATACAGCATTATTATTCACAGATACAAAACAAAATTTAGAAGAGAATTAAATAATTCCCTAAGCCCTAGAAAATTCTCAGACCAGAAAATGAATCTGAATCTATCTGATACCTACTTAACATTTCATTTAACTTAATCACATGTGCAAGTTGTTTCAGTATCCATATACTGTGGGCACAAAATAATAGATAACATGCTTACCCTGTAAGAATAAAATACATGATTAAGAACACACTATTTTGTATTTTAAATAAAGTTTTGTTAGAATTAGAAAAAAATATGAAAGATAAATAATGTTTGGTGTAACAGGAAATATGGAACTGAACAATTGCTCTCATGCTATTCTCTATATATGTACAAATATAGAAAACTATGGAACAAAAGAAGTAGATGTTCCTACCTGTGATTGAGTTAGGTATGTATTACCTTCATTATTATGGTATTCACATGTAGTAATAAACACATACTACAACATCATCTAGTTTGATCAGTAATAACTGTTAACAATAAATGTGTGGAGACCTAATAACAGATCAGAGGGAAAGGAAATATTCAATAAATCACATCAAATGACTACTTTCTAAATAATACAACAAATAAATACACTATTTACACCTACTTCAAAACAAACTTCAAGTATGCTAAATATTTACACATTTATAAAAACATAGGAAAATAACTGGATATTTATTAAATATGGGAGGAAGTGGTATAAAGTAAATATTATCTTTTAAAATATATATATATATTGAGGTAATATTGATTGACATCACAGAGTATGTCTTAGGGGTATAGGTTTACACATCTACAGTTGCATGTTATCTCACTACACCCACTACCAAAGCCTCAGTAATACTCCATTATAACCCCTTCTCCCCTTTGCTCCCACTCATCTACATACCCCTCTGGTAGCCTTATTCACAGTCCAGTGTGCTCTTCCCCATCCTGTTTTCATCTCTCCCCCTTCCCCTCTTCTCTTGTTCCCCTCTTGGATGCCTCTGATCTGGCCTGTAGTCAACTTCCAATGTTTGGCTTTGTCTCACCTTTTGTGTTTTCAGTTTCTTTATATTACACATATACATGAGATCATCCAGTGTTTATCTCTCTCTTTCAGACTTATTTAACTTAGTATAATCCTTTCCAGCTCCATCCATGTTGTGGCAAATGGCATTAATTTCTCTTCTTTGTTGCTGAGTTGTCCATTATGTATGTACACATCTTCTTGATGCACTCATCTGTGTTAGGGCATTTAGGTTTTTTCCATATCTTGGCTATTATAAATAGTGCTGCAATAAACATAGGAGTTCAGGTTTCCTTTCAAATTAGTGTTTCTATGTTCTTTGGGTAGATTCCTAAGAGTGGAATTACCAGGTTGTATGGCAGATCTATTTTTAGTGTTTTGAGGAAACTCCACACAGCCTTCCATGGAGGTTGGACCATTCTAAGTTAAGATATAATGGGGGGGCCTCCCTGGTGGCGCAGCTATTAAGCGCTGCGCTGTGGAGCTGTTGGCAGCGAGTTCGACGCCCAGCCAGGGAGATTCCCACATGGTGTGGCAGACCTCTCCTGCCTCACCCTCTGCTCCCCTCAGCAGTGTATTTCTGATCTGCCTGTTCTGCTCCCCACTCTGTCTCTGGTGAACCCTCTCGCCGCCCCACAACTCTGGCCTGTACCCCAGCTTTTATGTATAAATAAATAAATTCTTTTTAAAAAAGATATAATGGGAAAAGAAATACAAAGGAAAGACTGATACATTTAAATACATTGCAGTAGGAAATATCCATATATTGAATATGGGGGAAACAATATATTTGCAAATTATTTACTGTCTATATAAAGCAGATGATTAAAATGATAATAATTAAAATTTATAAGTAACATTGAACCTCAAAATGTAAAAGGTGAAAAACATCCGTGAAGTCACCATAACTAACAAATAACTAACTTGAAATATCATAACTACCAGTAAGTAAAGAAATGCCATTTAAGCTATCAGTAAACCATGCATTTCCATTTCATTTTGGGAAATAGAACACTTTATATTGGTAAAAGAGAGGTAAAATGTATTTTCTTACAGTGCTGATAGAAGTGCAATTAATATAACCAATTTAAATAGTTTCTTAATACTTAAGTGCCTTAAGAAATTCCATTTCACAGGTTACAGTATAAGGAATTACTGGGAATGGAGTCAGGGTTTAGAAAGCATTAGGCAAAAATACGTTTAGTGTGACATTACTCGCAATGTTAAAATTTGGTAATGATTATCATCCAGCATATGTAAACCATGAAGTATTCATTTAGTACTATTCAACACTTGAAAAATTGTTCTTGAAAATTAGTAATATCATATATTTTTTATGCAATTTCCTTTTATAGTCTGAGAGAATATAATTAAATAAACTAATCTTCATCCTTTGATTTAGGGTTTCTATAGGAAGATAAGAATTGTCCTGTTTATTCAAATGAAATTGACATGAAACTTTGTGAAATTGTATTTGCTGTTGTTTACATGTGGATATTTTGATTTTCTCTAGTTCTGCACATGTAAATTATTTACATTAACATGACTCAAAATCTCCTGGATTATGTTGCTACCTGAAAATATAAATGCCCATCTTTTACCACCCAGTCCATCAAACAACACATTGTCTGCCAAGATTTCAAGAACTTTCGGGTGTCACAGGTTTCTCCATATACTCATGAGTGAGCTTACTGCTGTTGGACTGCTTTTCTTTATTTACATTTTTGTTCCTATGTTTTTCCATAGTACATGTCATTGTTTCAATAAGTTTAGCCATCTCGGGCCTCCCTGGTGGCGCAGCGGTTGAGCGCGGCGCTGTGGAGCTGTCGGCAGCAGCTATGCGAGTTCGACGCCCAGCCGGGGAGAATCCCACATGGTGCGGCAGACCTCTCCTGCCTCGCCCGCTGCTCCCCTCAGCAGTGTATTTCTGATCTGCCTGTTCTGCTCCCTACTCTGTCTCTGGTGAACCCTCTTACTGCCCCACACCTCTGGCCTGTACCCAGCTTGTATGTATAAGTAAATAAATCTTTAAAAAAAAAAAAAAAGTTTAGCCATCTCCATAGGGATTATCATGGATTTATCATTGCTTTAAAAACGACTGCTTTATTCTTCCAGAATTCACTCCTATTCCATTAAACATTGCAGTGCCTAATGCTCTTTTATGGCTTCTCAAAGTTGCCTTGATTAGGCCTGCTGTTTTCTGCTCTTCACATCCACTTGGATAACTCTGATGCACTGCCAAAAAGTCCAACTTTTTCACCAAACAGCTGTGACTTCTTCAGCAGGTGCAGGGATGCTTTTACTCCTCTTCCAGGTAGAGCCTCTATGTCCTGTGCCTTTGCTTCTGTCTCTTGTCCCTGCCACCAAGAACTCATGGTGCCAAAATAGTACAATTATATCAAAGGGAACTGGAGCTAGAGAAGAAGAAAGCTTTTTTCCCCTTAATGTCACATCCTAGTAGAGGGTCCCAAAGCAGTAGTGCTTGTGATCCAAGCTTTTACAAAGTGTATTTTTTTTCTTACAGCTATTTTCATTTCAAAAATCTAAATTCAAGTGACAGCCACCCTGCTGTATTCATAATTGTTAGTCTTTTTTGATGACTAAAATCTTTTTCACAGGATTGATAGTCACATCTGGCTTTATGCCTTCCATATCTTCCTAGAAATACAGCTGTCCACTTCCAGTTTTTCTCTCCACTACCAAATAACTTTCTTGAACAGAATCTAAATGCTAACCATCTTTTCTGCACATCTTATATATATTCAAAGGGAAGCACACACACATTCTTTGCTTTGAGAAACTCTGGAGTGCAGGTCAAATCCAATGTAGCAATAACTCCAGTGGGTCATTATCAGATTATCCACTGAGTTCATTGTTCACTTTACAAGTTTCTTCTTTTCATTTTCACCTTTATTTTTCATTTTTAAAATTTTTTTTCAGTTAAGGTAACACTGATTATCAACACTGCTTATAATTTAGAAATATAAGATCTTAACCTTCCTAGGTGTTTAGATTTTGCAGAGAGGATTCAGGTGAATGATTTAACAATTAGAACAAATGGTCCTTTAAGCTTTCTTTGGTAATGTATGCTTTATATCTCTTTTTGTGGCTCCTATCTATCACCTTAGGGTTTTAGCAAAACCTTTTTTTTCATACAAAATTACATATTCTGAACTTTGTTAACAAAATCACAGTGTTAGAATTCAGTCAATTGACTAGTCTTCTGCATGTAAAATAATGATTAATTTGATATCTTTCATTACTGTAGACATATTTTAAGAGAAAAGATATGTTAGTGGGGATCTGCCTACATCGTATTTATATAAACAGTATGTTCCCCCTACCACTCTCATTATTGTCCCCTGAAATACATTACTAAATACACACGCTGACTTACAATAAGCTCTAGATAAACTGAACTTTATTTCACAAAAGTGTTGCTACTAAGAAACAAACTATTAGATTTCTTGAAAAAAAATAGAGTTAATTCTCACATTATCGGGGTATCACAAAATTCAAATTTATATTAGTTCATAACTTTTACTTGAATATAATACTTATACTTCACTTGGATTTATAGCAATTCCATTGTAAACAATAATAAAGTTGCTAATAATACATAATGTTTTCATTGGAAGTTGCCAACATGTAAAAGTTATTGGGAACTCGTGCAGATAAAAGTGATACTGAAGTGCTGTGAACTTCTGAACATCATTCTAAAATAAATAAAATCTCCATTTTTTTCCTCCTGGAAAGAGAAATTGATTTGTCATTCACATTATGTGTTTTAGTGCTCTAAACAAGATGTTGAGAGGAACCATTCCACACTTCATCCCTAACAATTGTAAAGGCAATGACTAATAAATAACATATATAATTAATTACTGTATATATGAAATACGTGCATATGTGTATGTATGCATGCATGTATATGGAATGAATACACATATGAGATGCATATCAAAATACATATGTTTATGCATATACAGAATACATATTTTATATATGGGATACATACATTCACATTTATAGCATATATAAATATTTATTCTCTAAATACAAACAGGTAAACCAAATACTAAATTCACATAAATGTTTAAGCATCCTTAAGTTTCTGCCTAATGGTCTATTAGCTAAATATTCTCTGGTTTCTTACCTGTATTCCTTAAAATGGTAAGTAAATTTCTGTTGCTATGGCTTAGAATTTTGAGTAGAAGACTGACAATTACATGATTCAAAGTAGATGACAGTTTGCCTTTTTGGAGGTAGTATTTATAGTCTAAAATAATAATTATCTGTAAGATTGTCAAGGGGTTACAAAGTTATTACAATTATTAAACACTTCTATTCATCATAGTAATTTGGAAAGCAGCTTAAAATGGTTAGTCTCTACCTTTGTAGTAGAAATTATACATTTTTTACATATGAGTGAGGTAAAAGATTGAAAAGAGAAAATCCAAATAAATTAGGCACTGACAACTAGATAATAGATACTTTTGATATAAGACTTGCCATACTTATCAGCCCAAAGGTCCATACTTTCCATGACTTTATTTCTTGATAATTTTAACTAGAATATTTTTTATTATGACAAAGTAAGGTGGCACCAAATTATATTCATAGTGGACTGTTTTTATCTGTCAACTAGGAATTTAACTTAACCCTTTATTCTGTAAAATATTTGGTTGTTTAGAAATCTATAAGCTTCATACCTGATGTATAAAGAATATTTCACTTGACATGTTAAAATGGCCTCCCTCATGATTCACTGGAGTAAGCTGTTAGAGGACTTTGGCATTTTATATATAAGTCAAGGCAAATTATATCAACATCCTTCATGACTCTACAAACTTAGCCCATCTGTCACTCAGTCTCCATATTCCCAAAATAAAAAAGTCTGATCTTGTCTAAGCACAAAATATACTCTACTCTCTTGCTATTTTTATGAATTACTTTTCTTGTTTCTTTTTAATTTTTATTTTTAATAAATGACGATTCGAAACTGAATCAAATGATCTTAGGTGAAAACCACGTTGGAGTAAGAGCTCAAGTCAGTGGTTTAGTGAAACAATATTAGTTCAATAATCATTTCTGCATCAGTATCTTGGCTCCCTTCATTAACAGGCAAGGCCTCACATAATTTACTCTGCCTCTTCGACCCTAACTTTTGTGACTTATAAAATATAACACATTCTACATTGAGTTTTTATGGTATCTAAATGAGGAAACATATGGATGATTTTTAAAACAGTTCTGGCCCATTGCATGGAAGCCTAGTAAAGAGCAGCCACTATTATTAAACCCAATCAATGACAAAGCAGCACTATCCAAATATGTGCCCCCAGGGGTGGACAATATTGTATTTTGATCTTTCTGTCCCTTTTCTACTTCACCCTCAAGGAGAAATATTGATACAAATAGTTTGAGATCAAGGGCCACAATGTTGCATGTTCTTCATTTCTGGGAATACATTTCATAGAAGTGTTCCCATCTCCTCCATTTATGAATCTTGGAACATGACTAGGCTTAAAAAGACCAGTGCTTCACTAACTTCAGGATGAGCTCTTCATCTGTTCTTACACATGCAGATAACACACTATTTTTTTAGACACTTCTTCCTAGCATCTAAGTCTTAGAAAAGATGCAGTCTAGAAAAGCCTTGAAATAGAGTCTTTAAGTTTGCCTAGACAAAAATATGCCTACAATCCTAGCTCAAAAGGGGGTCACTTTCAGTGTTGGTGGTAAAGTGTAAGTGTAAGAAAAATGTTGGTTTGGCCTTGACCTCTGCATATATGTTAGGTTTTTCTTTCTAATATTATTTTTACATGACTTATGAAAATCCACAGTAAAATATTTAATAGAGTCTATTTCATTTGGTGTATTATTTGTTATTTTTTACTCTGTGTCTCTACATTGACCAGCCAACTCTCAAACAGCATGCCTGATCAATGGTTAGTAAAAGTACAGTTACTTCTAGCTAATCTCACTTTCTGCTTTCCATAGTCAGTTTCTCTAATGTTGTGGTTCTCTCAAGGACTATATTTTTTATCCTCCTTAGCTTTGATCTTTGATGCTGAGCCTAGGGTGTAACTTTCATTTATTCATTAAGTCTTGTAAACAAACAAAAGCTACTACATGATTAAAAGTTTGACCTTCTGAGTAACCAGTGCCAGATCTCTATAAAACAACTCCCTTGGTAAATGGCCCAGATGAACACAGAGTGAGACCCTTCAATGAATGATCTAAATTCTGTTGTATTTTAAAACCTATTTGATAGTAAAAATACAGCATACATACAGGAAAGTATACAGAACAAAATGTGAATCTATTAAATATGGTGAACACATCTAATGTCTCAGATAAAGATGTAAAATATTGTCAAACTCTTAAAACCACTTTTCTTCAATAAACATAGACGTACAGGTTTCCTTTTGAATATGTATTTTATGTGATCATTTCACTTATATGTGTAATATAGAGAAATCAAACAAAAGTGTCAGAAAGAAAGACAAACTTTGAAAGTTGATTGTAGATCTGAGACATAGAGCAGGGAAGAGGAAGGAGAGAGGAGTCAGCCTGGGGGAGGTAAGAGCACAAGGGACTATGGTGATGGACCTGGGTTGCCGTGATGATGGGAGAACCGCAGGAACTATAACAGAGGGGAGAAATCAAATACTATCCAAAAATTAACAAAGATGTAAGAAAGTTAATGAATTAATTAAAATAAATAAATACCTTCCCCTCCTCTCCCAATCCCACTCTTCATTTTTTTTTTTAGTTTTTTTTTTTTTTTAAGAATTTTATTTATTTATGTATACAAACTGGGGTACAGGCCAGAGGCGCGGGGCGGCGAGAGGGTTCACCAGAGACAGAGTGGGGAGCAGAACAGGCTGATCAGAAATACACTGCTGAGGGGCGCAGCGGGCGAGGCAGAAGAGGTCTGCCCACCATGTGGGATTCTCCCTGGCTGGGCGTCGAACCGGCATCGCTCGCGGCCGACAGCTCCACAGCGCAGCGCCCAACCGCTGCGCCACCGGGGAGGCCCCACTCTTCATTTTTTTTTATAGGTAACCAAATTTAAAAAAAAATAAATTCCTTGGTTTTTATGGTAATCATTTTAGTTTTGTTACAAAATGATATATTCTTAAGCATTAGAAATAAGTTTCCAAATTTTTAAACTTCAAAGGAACATACACTACATCATTCATCAAATAGTTTGCTTGGTATTTTTTCTTATTGTGTTGAAGTTTCTGATTACTTATCCATTGTTGGATATTTTTCTATTTTGTTGCACATTAAGTTGTTTGTTGATGATGACTATTATGAGAATTGCTTTCTAAGCACTCCAATGTTATTTGTGCATGTCATTGTACCATTCTTTTGGAAATATTCCTTCATGTGGACTTGCTAGATTATAGGATAAGTGTATTTACATCTTTAGTAGACAGTGCTGAAAGATTTCCATAGGATTATGTCAATTTACATTATAACCAGCAATGTATGAGATTATCTGTTACTCTATGTATAATCTTCAACTTTTAGAATTTAATAACCATTTTTATTTTAGATATTGTGATAAGTTACACAAAATATCTTATTTTTACATTAATTGACATTTCCCTGATAATTAAACTATTAAGCACATTTTCATATATTTGTTGATCTTGTAAAATTATCTTTGTGAAATGTTTATATGTATAAATTTTAAATTAAAGCAAACACCAATAAAGTACCTATTTTATTGATGTGACTTCTATTTAACATTTGATTTAGACATAAAATACCACTGTAAGGAAAATTTGAAAGGAAAAAACAAAACAAAACACTACACCCCCTCCTCCCAAAATAAAACAAACAAAAGCCACATTAATTCATGGGGAAGAGCTAAGATTTTTTTCTAGACTGATGCTAAAATTGCCACTTTTTTTCTGGCAGAGGTTTCTGGAATATCTTAGTTGGGTTTAATATTCTCCAGATCATGGAATTGGAGAGAACCCCAGAATGACTTCATGGTGTCTCTGGATGCCCTGAAAATTTCTGCAAAATTTTCTATCTGCATTTTGGAGAAGGGATGAAGAATGGAACAAAGCCTCAACTTATATTTTCATTGTTTCAAGTCTCCTGGGTAAAAGTATATTGTAGAAACAATGAAATTGTTCACCCACAGCCCCAAGCAAAAGGAACTGTTGAAAGAACTATGGCTTTTATAATGCTGTAGGGTTTCTTCAGGTTACAGAAAAAACTCTGTATTTGTTAAGATGATTCTGAATTTTGATACCTTTCGTGTCATTGAAGGAATCCAGTATGGTCAATCATCCTTACTGGCTCTGTGTGGAACATTAAACTCCTCACTTCAGAGAGAATAAAGATAAGTAAATGTTTAAAATAGTTAAGAATCCATCATCTCATTGATTAGAATAAATTATGTTGTATAGGTCACATATGATTGGACTTTGAAGATTTTCATCTTATTTATTTTCAAGGCAATTTTAAAACTTATCAATGAATCTCCCCCATGTTCATAGCTCTATATTGATTTCCAATTTCTTTTGATTTTTAAGGTCAGTATATTATTTCCTTCTTGACAGCACCATTCATTTTAATATAATCATTATTCTTACATAATTTTGTTTAGATGGAATAGCATGTGTATATTAATGTTCTAGTTCAACAAATATATTTATTTGATTCCCTATTCTTATATAACTTATATATTTCTCAGAAATCTTTTGGCTCAATTTTAACTCATATAGTATACTAGATGAGTAATCTGCAATGCTATAATTTTTTTAAAGATTTATTTTATTTATTTACACATCCAAGAATTTGGGTGTAGGCCAGAGATGTGTGTGTGGGGGGCAGTTGAGAGGATTCGCCAGAGAAAGAGAGGGGAGCAGAACAGGTAGATCCACTGAAATACACTGCTGAAGGAAACAGCGGCCAGAGAGGAGAGGTGGGTTAGTATCCTGGCCAGGGATTGAACTCAGGCCTCGGTGGCTGGTGATAGCTTGATAGCGTTGAGAGTCAACCCTTGTGCCACCAGGGAGGCTCTGAGGTAATTTTCAAGTATTTTACAAGCTTGAAATGTCTATCACTATTTTTCTAGAGCAGGCGTGTTCGATGGAATATTTTGTTATGTTAACAGAATATTGGTTATTGTATGGCAAGTGAGAATTTAAAATATGAACACGTGACTGGTATAACTGAGGAACTTTAAGTTTTATTTAATTATTCAAATTTAAATAGCCACATTTTGCTAGTATGTACCACTTAGTGCAGGCCTAGAAACCTATCTGCATAGAAAATTTTATGGAACATTTCCTGCAGTTGTAGGAATTATATCGACAAATTGTCATTCTTTTAACATAATGACTATTTTTGAATGTTCCAAATTCTACAGAATTTCCTGCAACATTATACTGATATTTTTTAAAATATCATCTGTTGATTTATTTATATCAATTATATTAATATCTAGTTTCATAATTCATGCTAATAGAATGTCCTGAAAATTTGTTTATTAATTTTCTCATTCAATGAGTTTTCAAAGTAATTATTAAAAAAATTCAGCAAAAAGTTTCACTGACAACTTGGTGAAATTAATTCACTAGGTTTTACTTCTATATCACATCATCCTTTTTGCACAGTGTAACATTGTTACCAGTTAACGATTTTAGAAGAAATCTTGCTTTAAAATTTGGTGACTACATTAAAAGAGATATTTATTCTTTGTTCAAATATTTCCCCAGTTTTGTCTATTATCTAGTCCATGACAGTTTGCTATCTCGTATTATTCATTCTTCCATTTCTGAAAAGTATGATTTTTTAATTTAATAACATTCTATCTTGATAGTGGACAATTTGAACCACAGGCAGTGTGTCTCTGCTTCAAAATTGACCTTTTGATACAAATAATATACAAATCTGTTTTTGAAAATAATCTACTCAATTTCCTTAAAAGTAAATATCAATATTTTCCTATTGCTTATATTTTCCTTTTCAAAAATTGGTGACCATGCTATCATATAAGCATTCAAATTTTCATTTATTTATCTTAATGTTGACTTGTGTTGTGATCAATATTTATTAGAGCTAAATTTTTTATACTCATTTCTGTCTTCAACTTGAAGTCAAATTCAATGTTCTGGTTTGCTTTGTGGGTCTAAATAAATTTGTTTAAGGAAGCAGCGCTACCTTAAATTTTCATATTTGCCTCTATATTTTATCATAGTAAAACATTCTGTAAAGTTTTGTGTGGAAAAGATAATTAAAGTTTTATGGTATTTGCACCTACTGTTTCCCAAATCTCATTAACTAGACATGATAGTTCCTATACAAAATAACTATATTTCTACTGTGAATGCTAAAAATATATATTACACAATTATTAAATTGTTGGAATATCAGTTTGCATCTTTATAGAGTTAAAATTATTCTCAAACATTAATTTTGTAAAAGGGTAGAGCATAACTCTAAATACTTAATAGGAATAAATGCTGAAAACTGTAAGCAAATAAGATTGAGAAATAAGAACAGAGATGAAATGTGAATTACAAAGTATCAAAGTATCGCAGAGGATTAAAAAAAAGAACATAAAGTTTGTAAATATTGGTGATTTTCCAAGGTTTTAGTTTTGTATTGCTTTGTTAATTTCTCCTGTTTCTGACACTTATCCATATTAAAACATTTAATAATATTATCAATTTATTAGTAAACTTTATTATCCTATTTCAAATACTTTGAGAAAATGTAATTAATAGACAGGAACCACTTACCAAATCAGACAAACAAGCAAACTTTTGCTCTAAGTTAAAAACACTTTTTAGTGTATAGATTTTACATTTATTAATTGTAATATGTTTGGGATAGGAAAATCAGAATTATAGCTATTGTAGCAATGACTCAATCAAAACTTAAAGGCTGTATATCATAAGTCATTCAGTAAATTGGGTATCACTTCTCTGTACTGTGATAAATTGAGAATGTGCATTTGCAAGATTTTGTTTTGTGTTAATATATGATCCATGTTTATGCTTAATATATATAACTAATTGAAATAACAACATGGATTTTAATCCTATCATCTGTTTTTCTGCCTAATTTTAATTTTAAATACACTCAATCTGAACAAAAAAATAAAGCATCAATTTCTATTAATGCTATTGCTTTTAAAGTAGATTTATGTTTTTAACATTTTTCTTTAATCCTGAGATGGAAGTGATGGGCTTCCCCGTTCTCATTTTGCCTCATTCATATCTCCTGTTCTTTTGAAATCTGTACTCAGAATTTTAGAGAAATAGATCTCAGAAACAAAATTACTAGAAGTCATTATGTGAGAAAAATAACATACCACAAACATCGATCTCTCATGAAGGGTTTCAAAAACATTTTCATTGAAATCATTTTTTTTTCTCCCTAATCATCTGAATGTATAAAGGTTGAATTATTTAAAATTTAAGTACTGGTTTAAACTGCGCTGGGATTTTTTGAGAGTAATAAAATTTTAATAAATGTCAGAACTTAGAACTTAAGCAACTAGAACTCCCAATAATTTCATGTTAACATTCTTTGTGTTGTTAAAGGCAACAATCAGTGATAATGTTGGCAGCTAATCGCCTAACTGGAGATTTCACATCGACCTCTGACAGCACATTTTAGCTTCCATTTATTACTAAGACATCAACTAACAAAGATAGGAAGGGACAATCTACCCTTCCCACTCTAACTTTGGTGTTTTACAGCAAAAGAAAATTGATTTAAGTGACAAAGTCTCAAATAGCACTGTTCTTTTCATGGAGTATTTAATGGATTCTAAATCTGTGCAAAGAATCATGCTCAAACAGCATCTAATTCTAAATAGCATCCTAACCATAAAAATGTGACTCTTCTGTCAGCACAACACAGACCTCCTATGGAAGATTTTAAAAGAACCATGCACAGTGCTGCAAATATTTCATTTCAACTTCCATACCATCCCATGCTGTGATGTTTTCCCTGTTCCTTATGTGCAGGTCAGTCTGCATATTTCCCACAGAATTCCCGCAGTGGACCTTTGACATGTACACGAAGTTATAAAAACATTTGGTTGAGCCAGGCTGCAAAATATGGAGACACATTCCAAAACTTTACCCAATCCTACAAAAATAGAGATGGAAAGCTAATTACCTGAGCGAGAAGTTGCCTTTATTTGAATTCTTTATTATATTATAACTTAATATTTCTGCAAATACTAGTGGAAACTTCAATCAGCAACTTAAAATGAAAATACACATATTTAAACATAATTTCATTTTCTACTTCAGTGACCTGAAGATGGTAACAGGAAAAGGCTGCTAGGTTTTTGTTTGGGGTGATCTTTAATTGCACGAATAGAACTAGACCATCTAAACATGAAGTCAAGTGTACTCTTCCTACTTTTCAAAATGTACCCTTGAAGTAAGTGTAATTTAGTATGAACAAAAGGCTGCAGTTATTATTTGATATTTATTATGTGGATGCTTGCTTCTTAATAGTGAAACCAGCATCTTTTATAAGTAAATATATTAATTAATGAATTATTTAGAGATAAGCCAGTGCAGCACTTGTAATCCAAGAATATACAACGACATATAAAATATGCTACAATTGGGAGGCACATAAGAATTCTTCAAGAATCTCATCTCCAGGACTAGAAAGAATATATTTGCATTATAACTGATTCTGTTTCAGTTTCTTCTCTTAAATAATAACATTATTTGTCCATATTACTGATTTATCTACTTTTATGCTGAATATAAATTATTTTTAAAGTAATCTTTAGTTTTAAAAACAGTTTTAGATTTACAAGAATTTGCAAAGATTGGGCAGAGAGTTCCAATATACTAAACACCTAGTTTCCCCATATAGTTTACATCTTCATTAGTGGCATACATGTATTATAACTAACTAGCAAATATTGAAACAATGTGATTATCTAAAATCCATGCTTTATTCAGGTATAAGTGATATTTTTATAGGAGAAAAAGTGAAGTACCTTTGAAGAGTAAAGAAAGTTGTAAGATTTTAGATCTAAACTTTAATTAATGTTATTAAAGTGTTTTGTGACCATATTCACTTTTTGACCTCAATTTCTCCATCTGTTAAATTTTAAAGTTGAGTACTATGAACTCCAATCTATTTCTTCAATATAAACTATCTAATTTTAAATTCTGGAAAATACAAATAACAGACATTTAATAATATGATAAACAATAGATAAATCTTTTCTTGTTTTTTAAATATAAAAGTATTAGAAATGATCTCGTTGAAAATTTTAGTCAACCTATTTACCTCTAATCAAATTATCTCACTTAACAAATATTTACAGAGTGTTTACTATGTGACAATTGCTTTCAAATCACCACAGAAATATTAATAAAATAAGCAAAATTCCTTGCCTTGAAAGAGTTTACATTTTACCAGAATAGTTTATAATTATGCCCAATAATTTTGTTTAGCCCACTTGTTTAGATGTAGTTCTTAATAGTACTCATTCTCACTATGAAAACTGCCTTTATTTGGATAATAAATTATATGTTTAATATAATATACCCCCAAATGAGGAGTCTGTGCTAAAAGTATCTGTATTCACATTAGAGAATTTTCACAAGCATTTACGAAAAAAAAAAAAAAAATCATGGGTCAATCACAAGGAAGTCAATGCCTGATCAGATTTAAGTTATAAATAGATAATTTATTTGTAGTAGTAATACAATAACATTTAAGAGGCTTGTTTAGTATGGAGGCCAAAGGAGATCGAGGAATCCAGAAAGACACCCAAATTTCAGATATGGGTGTCAATCTTGTCATCTGTGGTTACTGATTTGCCCAAATCATGCACACCAAAGTCATATTTTATAGAAATATGCTAATTTTCAATAAAATTGCTCTTAGACTTTTATTTAAAAGCTAGATATAGCTTAATTGCAAATAAAAAACCTAAAAGTAAAATTAACAAATCATGTTTCAAGCCAATTAAAAATGTGTCACAGAGTGTTTTTTGTTTTCTTAAAGTCTAGTCATTTAAATCTGCTCTTAATTGTATTGACATGTATCACTAACTTAAAAAGGCAAACTGCAGGAATTTTGTCATTTGATACAACAGCTTTTTGAATTTTTATATAGAATGACTAAATATAGTACTAGATTAGGGCTAGTTCTCTCAGTGTACAACCATGGGCAGCGGTGTGAGGAGATAGAGCCTTGACTGTCCAGCTTCTTAAGCTAATTGGCTTTCCCGGGTCTTTTCTTTGAAAGGGAAACAGTAATTATTTGGCTCAAAGTGTCTGCCAAGTTTTCCAATGTTAAAATTTATGAGACAGTAGCAGACTCTTCTGATGCTTAGTACACCTGTCTAGTATTCTTTCGTAAATAACTGTTCTCTCCATAAAGTTTGATGAAAGATTTCCCAGTTGAAAAATATAACTTAAACCTATGACTCTGAAAAATGTCATCCTCTTTCCCAACTTCCTACAGCACTTCCTATAGTTTTGAAAAGCTCTGTATGTATGTTACATTGCTTAACTTCCAGATGCTCTGAAAATGCCAGAAGACTTGAGGGAAGAGGGTACCAACCAAGGACAAAGACTAAAGTAATCAAGGTTACCTTTATTTCTCCCATTCATTTTTCCTTTCACATTAACTTTATTCTCTTTCCTTAAGTTCATTTTGTTTCTTTGATTTTCTACCAATTCCCAAAATTTCCAAAGATTATTATAACATTCTATTTATATAATAATTTGTTCAAATTAAGGGAAACAAAGTTTGCATGATAGCTTTGTATATTTTCTCATATAAAAGAAAAAGAAACATGCATAAACTCACTTTTATTTTTCTTTCTGTGAAGGAAATCTAGTTTAATAATTTGGCTGTTGCCTCAAATGAAAAATTTTACCTCACCACCAATAATTAACTTTCCCTGGAACTTAGGAGACATAAATGGAATTGTTCTAAAAATGTCCTTTGTTCCTTAAAGTATAATTTGTCCGATAATCATAATTTTATAATTTTCCTTGATGTTTGTTGAAACTCTATCAAATGGTATGGTGTGATTATGAACTAGTGATTAAGAATAAGTTATTGTATACTGAATATTACCTCTCCTCTTTTTCTTTCACCAATATATGTTTACAACAAGGTATATTATTTTAGTTAACCTACATAATGACATATTGTTGTTAAATGAGTATTGGGAATAACTTTTAATGTGAGGAAGAATGTGGTATTCATGTAGTATTTATTCACTATTTCAAAAAAAATTATTGATCAATCACACAGATGGCCTGGCCCCTGGTTCCAAGAAGTTTGCAATTCAATGATGAAAAATTTAAATTCCTCAGTAATTAAGAACTAAGGCAGATAGAAATGTTATAAATGAAGTTCAGGAAGATCTGTGAAGACTAAAGTGTAAGAAACTCGATTTATGGTTGGGAGATATTAGCGTTGTCAAAGGAAATGCAATAGCAGGTGAGCAAGACCTGGAAGAATGGATAGAAGCTGAACATGTGGAGGCCAAGGGAAGGTAAATATTCAATTGTAAAGACAAAGTGGTGAAACATTTGCTCAGCAACAAAGCAACCTGTGGAAAAAGAAATGTTCTGTATGGAAATGTGTGGAATTCCAGCTAAAACAATTGAACTGGGTATTAAAGAACCGGAATTTCAAAATTATGTCTCTCTGCAAGTTCAGTAAGCAATGAGGAACAAATAAATGCTTTAGAATTAGAGAGGTAGTTTTATTTACAAAATAATACTACTTAGTGATCTTAGATACCATTTTAATTTAGAAATAGGTGATTACCTATCACACTGGATGATAGCTGTGAGTTAAAATCTCATCTTTCATTTAGAGAATCAATAGTTATTATCTTTGGTAGGTAAAACAAGTAAAGAAGAAAACAGAAAATATTTAGAATTATGGAGGTAAACCACAAGAAAAATAGAAATTAGAAACCTAAAGGGGTGACCTCAGGAAAATGAAAATGAAGGTAGTAAGGCATGGAGATGTGCTTGTGCCACAAATAAATTCTTAACTGGAGGAAGGTAATGAGGAGATGAATGACTGAAGTTTATGTTTTCATGGAGGTACAGTCACATATACAACTGAAGTAAGAGCAGAAGCTTAAATGTCTCAACATAATTAAAATAAAATTTCTATGAAACTGGGGCATTGACTCTCCTGTTCTTTAATTCATATCTAATTTTTGCCTTGTAATAATACCTGTTGATAATAGGCTGTGCACAATAAACAGAATTCTCAAACTTAATGTATTCATAGCAAAGCCATCATTTCTTTCATCCAGATGGCTTCCATTACTCTTAAATATTTTGTACCTCAAAGCTTTCACAATGTAGGGAAAAAATGTTATAACAAAAATTTAATAAAGAATACAAAAATTTAAGGTACTTTTCAAGTATAAAATATTATATTTTAACCATCAGTAATTTTCTTTTTAAAAAAATGATCAATTATATTTCAAGTTTAATTCCTGTTTTTTAGATGTGTTTATGTTATTTTTATATTTATATGTGTATATATAGATATAGATAGATAGATACATACATATTTGATTGCGATAACATTGGTTTACATTGCTATAAACTAATAGGATAGGATCTCTTTCCTTAGGTGTTACCATTCTGCACCCACCATCAAAACACCATAGCTATTCACCATAGTCTACTGTGATCCCTCCTCACCTTGCTCTCCCTCCTTCCCCTTCCCTTATGGTAGTTCAGTTCTATAGTCAGCTACTTATTAGTGTGGCTTTATCTGACACTTTTGTTGCTACTGATAGTGATCAATGAACTCCAAATCAAAAGACTTGGATTGATTGATCACTATCAATAGCATCTTAGCCAGCATGATTTCTTGTTTCATGACCTAATAAACTGAATGGAGCATGAAGCAGAAAAAAGAGAAAACTGTTTCCTGGCAACCAGAATCCAGAATCCCTTAAAAAATTATGGTAACAGGATCACTATTTTCCTCTGGAGGTTAAAAAGACCAGTTTTCCTCAGTTAGATAGAGTTGGCAAAATTCTAATCTTGAAGTCGGGCATATGGCAAGAACTACATTAAAACGATGTTTGTTTTTTACTTTGGCACTAAATAGAATCTTAACAATCCATCTATAATGTTGGAAATACAAAAGGTATTTTCAAGGAATTAAAGAATAGAGAGGGAAAAGGAAAGGGAGAGGAATGGAAGAAGGGAGTGAGGGAAAAAGACATGCAGGAATACAGAAATATGAGATAAGAAAAAATGGATATGGGTAATATCATTTCATTCTGGATCAAGCATGAATTGAAACTCTGTGTTTCTCAGTTTCAAACACCATTACATACTTGTTCGTGTTTGAGCATATCAGTGAATTAGGTTTTCTGCAACTTGCATCATCCCAAATATTCTCACATTCATCCTTGTCTTATTATTTTCCACGTGGATATAAAGGTGAATAAAACAGATCTCGAATATGAAAAGGTCTAGGCTATAAGGTAGGAACACAAACAGTAATTAAGATATAATATAAACATAATGAGAGATATGAGCATTTAATACAGAATTATTCTAGGAAAGGATGAACTCAATTTTAATGGGGAAAAGGCAGTTATTTCGGTGACAGTAGAAGAAAATGGACATTTTCTAAGCAATAGAGACAGCAGAAGCACTGACATGAGGGAATTGAAAGGCATGGTATGTCTAGTTTTGCTGATGCTGGTGTATAAAGCATTTGTTCTGTTAAGTTTTCTGCAATAACTTGTTTTGATATCAACCTACTCCTCCTGTCTACCACAAACATCTACTATTTTTTATAATAATTTTTCTTCATGAATCTGTTTTCCCTATGGACCTGAAGCAAATATTGAAATCAATTTCTTCCTAATTCATGCTTTTTGGATTATAAAATACTTGAAGAATGACTGAATAAATGATCAATAAATCCAGTACTCAGGAAGTTTGATAATCAATTAATAGAAATTGAATGTATGGTGCATTTGACTTGTTCAATTGTCAAGATGCTGATATCGCTGAGAATTACTGAAAATACCCTGAAAAAATTTTTTTAAATGCTTTTTCATTATTCCTGAAATCTTTTCCTTTAATTTATTTTTTATTTCATTACTTTTAAAAAAAGATTTCAAAACAAGGACATATATCTGTGCTGGAATCAAATAGAGGTCTTTCGGTTCTCAACATACATATATCTACAATTTATTAAGAAAACATCAGTAATTTAATGCTTCAGCTAGCAAAGTAGCATGTTCAAGAACATGCTTTCACCTTATTTTCTGTTCGCTTCTTCCTTTAGAATTCATAGGTGAAGACATAAACATGAGTTCTCCCAAACACTCAAAATTACATTGTGAACATTTTATATTGGTTTCATTTGCATTGAGTACCAAAATATTTTTACACTTTTTATTGAATTTGTTAGTCTTTTTATGTATTTTTGTTTTACATAGCTATGTAACTCTGGAGTTTCATTTTTACTTTTCCATATGTGCACACGCTTCACTTACTCTCTACCACACTTCAGTGCTGATGCCCTATCCCCTTCTTTCTACTGTCTCCTCTGCCCTTCCTCTTGTGCCCTCTGATAACCAGCATATTTTTCACTAAGCTTATGATGTGTTTTTACTGTCCTTTGCCAGCACAGATATTTTTGGTTATTATATTCCACAGTTTAATAAAACCATTCAATATCTGTCTTTCACTTTCTGAATTATTTAATGATAATAACCACCAGGTTCATCCATTTTATGCTAAAAGGCATAATTTCATCTTTTTAATAGCTGAGTAGTATTCCATTCAGTATATATTTTTCACAATTTCTTTATCTAGTCATCTAATGATGGGCAACTAAGTTGGTTCCATAACTCGGCAATTGTGGAAAGTGCTGCTATGAACAAAGGTGTATATAATTTTCATATTAGATATTTTATATTCTTTGGGTAAATGCCTAGCAGTAATATTACTGTATCATGTGGAGTTTCCTTTTTTTTTTTTTAAGGTATCTTCAGAAGGTTATCCAAAGATTCTCCACCAAATTGCATTCTCACCAACAGTGAATTAAAAAACATTCAAAACTTTATTATTAGCTAAAACTCATGTTCCTTTAGCATTTATTTATTTATTACTTTGTTTCTCAGATAGCTCTTAATTAATTAATTACAGTTTTTCAGGTAACACTGGTTTAAATCTTTGTTTGTGTTTTAGAGGTATAAGATCTTCCCCCTTAGCTGTTGTTATTACACCACACCCACCTCCAAAGCACCCATAGTTCATCTCCTTAGTTGATTGTGCTCTTATCTCCCCCTTCTCTACTCCCTCTAGCAGCCTCAGTTCTGAGGTCAGATTTCTAGAGTTTGTTTTAGTTTGGATTTTCTGAAGAAAACAAAAATATTGCATTGATTATCCATTGTATGTCTAATACCCAAATATAGGCTTAGCTGGCTTTTAGCAAAATACTGAAGTGTGTGACAACTTAAGACATCTTTTCAGATGTTTTATAACTCTGCTTGGGGAGTCCCATTCCTACTTCCTTGAAATTGCCCATGTGCCTGTATTTCAGGGTGGGTTCTGTGTCCTTAACAGAGGCAGGATTCAATTCTCTCAACTCTTTCTTACCTAACCCCAAAATATTATCTTTTCATCAGACCGTTCTCCTCAAACTTTATGACTGCTGGTGCCAGTGGGAACAATAGAAGGTATACATTTAATTTGGGAAAGTATGATGTATGTCAAACTCATAACTAGCTAAATAGTTAAGATCTCTGAGATAAACAATCTTTGACCCACTTCAAGTACAAAATCTTAATAAGTGCCTTAAGGCATGATATTAAATGGTGGAATATTTCAGCATAAAGGCAAACCAGCAGAATAATATAGAATAGATATTTTTAGAAACATTTTTGTTGTCATTTAAATTATATCAGTAAAATGATTTATTCTGTTTCTACATGTAATTAGGTCTTTCCCATGAAAGTCAAAATTGTGCAATGAAAGTCAATATGAAAATTATTGACTAGATAAATCATATGTTAATGTAAAGATTAAAGATATTTTAACTCATATTTTGGAGCACATTTCAACTCACATTTTTGTAGAGCTGCTTATTTTTTGTGAATTAATAATAATTTTAATAATATTTTGTTTTCTCATATCAACTGTTACTGAAAAAACTAAAAAAATAATTACTTGGTTCCAACGAAAATAAGTATCTGTATTGACAAATTCTAAACTATGTATGACTAAGGAAAGGTTGAGGGAGGAATTGTGGCTAGGAACAGTTTCTACTCAGACTGGTCATCTATAAGCCTGAATCTACACATTAATTCTCAGAATGTGAAATATTAAAAATTAACTTATTCTTTCATTCATGGCTATATTCATTCTTTTAGGCTGTGATTTTTTTCACTATCCCATTAGTTATTTAATAAGCATTTTAATTGCAAAGACATACAAGAGCAATTGGTCAACAATTCATAAAATCACTACTGTGTACTCCAAGGCAATCATTAAGTTAATCCTCATACATCTTTACAACCACACATTTCTTAACGTCATTGCTTCTTTGAAGTTTACGTATCTAAACACTTATTCATATTTCCATCTTATGGGCCACCTGCAAATTTTCCAGACCAAAGTGTGACACATGTTTTATTATACAACTGATCAATGAGAAATGTTTTTAAAATTTTATCTTACAACTTTTTACCAGACTAGTCTAGCTTTTATAGTACAATTTAGTATTATGTGTGCAAACCTCTAAAATAAAGCTACCAAGCTGAATTATGTTCATGTCCCCTATGATCTGTAGGTTCTTTACTGTCACAATCATACCTAATTAGTCATTCCCTGTCTTGTCTGTATCCTTATTTCTCCTTACAGTAGTTCATTCTTTATAGCTGACCTCAGGATTTCCATTATTTCTGACTACTCTCCCAACGTGTTCAGGTCAATTTGAATTGTAACCTTCTTCTCTAAAGGGTTAGCGAACCCATACAGTTATTCTTCCAGGTCACTGATAAAATACATAAAACTGTACTTGATTCCAAACCTATGAAATATTTCTTACTAATTCTGTATAATCCAGTGTTTACTGGAAACATCTATCATAGACAGCTAGATAAAGAATGCCAAGCTTTTAAATCTAATCTTACAACAACCCACATTGGCTTTCCTACACTCAAAAATCTGACTATTCTCTGACCTTGGTCCAAACAACAAATACATGTTCAACATTTAAAAGTTAATGTTAATGTCAAAGAGCATTAAACATTTTATTGTTAAAGTATATAGTCCTTGGCCTCCCCGGTGGCGCAGTGGTTGACCGCTGCGCTGTGGAGCTGTCGGCAGCGGCGACGCGAGTTCGACGCCTGGCTGGGGAGAATCCCACATGGTGTGGCGGACCTCTCCTGCCTCGCCCGCTGCTCCCCTCAGCAGTGTACCTCTGATCTGCCTGTTCTGCTCCCCACTCTGTCTCTGGTGAACCCTCTCGCCGCCCCACGCCTCTGGCCTGTACCCCAGCTTGCATGTATAAATAAAAAAAATTGTCTCTTTAAAAAAAAAGTATATAGTTCTTTATAAGTCAACATACCTAGCAGTATCAAGAAATGTATTTAATATGAAGCAAAATGTAGACAGCCAATGCCAGTAATTTAGACTAATTATGGTCACCCAATTCTAAGTAAGAGCACTATAATGGGAAGTGTGAGTTGAATTGTTAAAAAGGTGATACAGTAATTTATCCATTTCATCAACCTTATTCTTATTGTAAGTAGCAATCTGTAAAATGTGATTTGAAATTTTCAACTTGAATTTTTTAAGATGATGATAAAATAATTTTATGAACGACATATATTTTTAAAACAGAAGTCATAGGTTTTATTAAAGTAGCTTTTTTTCTCCCTGTAGTAATTCTGGATAAAATTTTATATGCTAGAATATTAATACAAAGTCTAACTAGAATTTTTTGTCTGAAGATTATTCATACATATGTGAAGTTGCCATTTCCCTTGACATATAAGACTTGCTTGTGGAAGAATAAACTTACCTTCTAGATCAACACACATTCAGAATGTTCTACTCACTGAATAGAAGAAATTTTTCAGTCCCTTCTCATCCACCTGTCTTTTTTTTTAACATTTATTTATTTATAAATACAAGCTGGGGTGCAGGCCAGAGGCGTGGGGCGTTGAGAGGGTTCACCAGAGACAGAATGGGGAGCAGAACAGGCAGATCGACGGAAACACACTGCTGAGGGGAGCAGCGGGTGAGGCAGGAGAGGTCTGCTGCGCCATGTGGGAATCTCCCTGGCTGGGTATTGAACTCACACCGCAGCTGCCGACAGCTCCACAGCACTGTGCTTAACCTGTTGCACCACCAGGGAGGCCCCACCTGACTTTTTAAAGTCCAGAGTTCAGTCTACTGGCCTTATCTATTTTTTATCAACATTCATTTTCATAAATGTATCTAATCTAATGGGATTATATATATATATATATTTTATATATATATATATGTGTATATATATATATATATATATTTTATATATATATAATATGTGTGTATGTACATATAATTACAATAGGTTTGCTAAATATCATATCTGTATATCATCCATCCACCTATGTTATCCATCTTTCGTCTACATCTAAGTTAAAATGTTTACTTCACTCCTCTCAACCACAGCTACAACTATTAACTACTACTGCCATTGCATCCACTCCATTCAGACCTTCTTGAAATTCTTTAAATACTCAATCATACCTAAAACTTAAGAATTTGCATTTATTTTTCTCTTGACCTGGGTCTCTTATACCTCTTCTTGCTAATATAATCATCCTTCATTTTCTCTATTTCTCTAAACTGTGAATTCCATCAGTCCCCAGGACCTGGTCTCCTGCTCACCACTATGCACCGACAGTCTGGCACTCTTCCTGGCATAAATAAGTGTTTAAATTGTTTAATAAATGACTGGATATGCGTTCAACAGAGTGGCTGTTGATACAATTTATATCTGAAATAAATATTGAGCAAAAACTTTGATCCTGGTTTATCTTTAAATTGAAAAAGGATAAGCCTGAAAACAATGGTCCTTGTCTAAGTATCATGTAGATATATTACCAATTAATCAATGCTGAAAACTATTTAATATTTCTTATAATCAATAATACATTTAGTAACTAGCTTGAAAACATTTATCAAATAATGATTTTATAAGATTTACCATGACAAATGCAATATTGCCATTTGACGTTATCTCTTCTCCTACGATATTTCATATTCCTTCACTTTAGCATTTCTTTCTAGTAGCCATAATTATGCTTCTAATCATTGGATGGTATTACACTTTAAATTTCTCAAATCTTTTTAGGTGAATGTTCGAATTAAAAAATGTAATATATGCACTCGCTGTGTGTTGAAACAAAAACGTCATTCATTATTCCATTGTTTACTTTCTCTTATTTCACATATAAAAGAATAAATACATGTAAGATATCCTCAGATGAAAGATTTCTCAAATTATTAGAACATTTCCTCTAGTTATGAAATAATAGGTTATTAAAACAATTTGGGAATTTATAATACTAGTATTATATGTAATAATTCAATATCATACCTATATATACATAAATGTATATATTTATATACTTCTCATCCACAAAATAGCACATTAAATACTTAAAATTTGATATGGACTAACACATAAATGATAGAAAGAATAGGATGCTTTTTTGATGATACATGATTATAAATGTATAGAGAAACAAGCAAATTAGACATAATAAAGAGCTGAGTAATATACCTTCAATATGAAAATATTGATACATGAGAGAGATGAAAATAACTCAGTAGGGAAAAAATGGATTCCTCAGCAACTTTGCAAGCAAATTTTGATTATTATATGAAAAAACATCTATTTCCAAGCATTGAATTGGATTATATATACTTATTTTATATTTACCACATGTAAAGGCAAAGGAATAATATTTAGATATATAAATAAGTTAAATTCATTTTTATAGTTTTAAAATGTAAATATTAAGTACCTTTTCAGGGTCAGGCACATTTCGAAGGTCTTGGAATATACATTTTTTAGACTTGTTTTGTGACCTAACCTACAACCCAAAGTGAACTATGTTCTGTGTGCCTTGAGAATAATGTATATTCATCTCATTTGGGGTAAGTGTAAGTCTTTTAAATAGCAGAATGTAGGATTTTTTTGTTTTGTGGCACTGCAAATATGTTTCTTCATATTTTATAGATATAGTAAAAGTTCTTTTACTCTACAAGTTTAAGTTAAATTTAATTAAGTCATCGTCATGATTCTGCGACACTTTCAATTCTTTCTCATTATGAAAATACTCTTTCAAATAAAAAGTATTAAAGAGTATTGATATATAGAAGAAAATAAAAAAAAAAAAAACAACAACAACCCTGTAATCCTATAGGACTAATCATTGCTATTAGTTTCTGGTTTTCTATGCAATCTGTGAATAGTATCAATGTTTCTACTTCATAAAATAATATGTAAGGTGGCAATAATTGGTTTTATAAGCAAAATTTGATTCATATCCTTATTATTAAGGTCTTAAACATTTATTTGTGATATATTTTTAGATATTTAATATTTGGGCCAAGGTTTGACCATATCTAAGTCCTTGTGTAATAATAAATTGTTCTCTTGAAATGTATCAACTTATTCTCATTACAAATATATGACAGGGCTCATTTACAGAACACATCTGCCAACACTGGATATTATATTTCATTTTTTCCCAATTTATTGGTCATAAAATGGCATACCATTGATTTAATTTGAATATGCACAAAAACTGAACTATTTTTGAATATGCTTTGTGAGCATTTACACTTTTTTCTTTTCCAATTTCTTCAAGTTTATTTTATCCAAATTTCTCTTTATTATCTTAACTAAAATAGTCTTAACTGAAATAGTCAGTGGGTCTCATTTAATTTCAATTTGATTTTATGCTTACTTATTTAATTTTTTCATCTCTGGTTATGTCAAATTAGACTAGTATCTCTCCATCACTTTTCCTCCATTGATTAAAAAGATATGCAAATGCCCCTGCACCCCTAACTCATAGGTTACTCTTATGCATTCTACAATCATTTATTCTTCATTTCCATTTAATTTTCAACTTATGAAAGGAACTCATATACACTATGGCAATATAAAGAAAGGCTAGAATATGCTTTCTTTCTTTCCATTTCCTTTCTACTTCCAGATTTCATAACATGAAACAGCTACTTCTAAATTTTGCAATATATTTTTGATACTACCTTTATCTCTTCACAATTGATTTTTTCTAATACAATTGTCATCATACTCTATTAGAGTCTCCGTTCTACTGCTTTTTATGAGTACTCTCAATTCATTAGCTATTTTTTCTTCTCCCTTTCTTCTTCATGCTAAAATCTTCTTTTCAGTATCATTGCAACATGAATTCTTCATTGACACTCTTTTTATTGCCTCAACTGTCAAAAATCTAACACTAGATGAATGCATTTCTCCTTGTAATTTTTGTTTTTGCTTATTTCTAGGACTGTCAAATCTACTGAAGAATGTCACAACACAAGTATGCATATATTGTAACCCTATAAAGTGTCAATTATTAACCTCAGCTCTTACTATGATTCTTGCATAATTCCCATATTTATTATCAATCATAACCATTTCAAACCTTCTCCAATTTCCTAACACATCTTAACCACGCCCTTCCCTGTATTTTCTCTCATTTTACTTTATATTTCTCTGTGAAAATAGAAGTCATCATATCTACCAACATGCAATCCTACACCTGTATGTGTCCATCCTGTTCTTTCTTGCTAAAAATAGAGTAATAGAGGTTTCCTTGGAAAACAAGTTATCTGTGCTGAAGATGCCTATTCACATTGGTTAGGTTATACAGCCCAATCCTAACTCTGAAAGAAGTAGGTCTAATATCAATCTTCCACTTTTATTTTTTGGTCACAATGTTTTATAAATTTTATGTTAGCCTTAACTTTACTAGTTCATCTATTTCTCTACAGATTGGTGACAGTAAAATTCCATGTTGGTTCTATTAATATGGTTAAATGTTATCCCTTATTATTGTTCTCATTGAGATTCTTTCTTTCTTATTATACTTTTATGTCTATTCGAAAAAAGGAGACCAAAGGCTCTGTTAACATTATCTGCTATCGCAACTTATATTGTTCTATTACATGTTTTACTTTTCATCATTAGTAATAATAATTAATAATGGTAATGATAAGTCATCATTATTATCTTAAGTGGGTGCCTAGTGTGAGTTAACCATAGGAATAAGCAGTTTATGTGTGTATAATATATATGTATATATATAGCACATACACACTTACACTTCTATCAACCTTTCAAGATTATAATTTTTGTACGTATTCTGCTAATGAAGAAACTGGATTTCAGAAAGATTGAATGAATGATAATATTACAAAACTGATTTTAGTGATAAAGAGGGATTCCAGCTGTCCCCAAAGTGTATATAATTTTCACTATGTAGTGTAGCCTCCTTTTAGCCTTTTTTGTTTTTTGCATAGAAGAACTGGGATGTAGGCCAGAGGTGCAGGGGGTGAAAGGTTTCACCAGAAACAGAGTGGGGAGCAGAGCAGGATAATTTACTGATATACACTGCTAAGGGGAGCAGTGGGCAAGACAGGAGAGGTCTGCTGCACTATATGTGGGTGAGCTCCCTGGCCCAGGATCAAACTTAGGCTTTAGCAGTGACAGCAGTGTTGAGACTTACCCCTAGGCCATCAGGGAGGCCCCTTAGCCATTTCAATACCAATGCGCTGGTATGTGAATGCTATGCTTTCTTTTTAGAACTCACGTATTTTTGTCAAATCACCTGTACTCTTATTCATAGATATCAGCATTCATAATAAACCAATCAATACATTTAATCCAGAGTATAAACAAGCCATAATTTATCTATTTGTTGACAGAAATCTATTTGCTGTAGTATTATTTTAATTTATTTAGATGGTAATTTTTGATTTTTTTTGCTTATTTCTTTTATTGCTACTTATTTTCAGTAAAAGAAATTTCTTTGTTTTAAATGTTTGCAATAAATACTTGTATATCAATGTTTTCTCAAACTTAAAAATTTTAACTGAATAATGTTTTTCATAGCATTTATTCATTTTCTTGATGGAAGCTTTTTTAATATAACACATTTTAATTCCAGAAAATCAATTATAACTTTGTCACATTTTCAGGTGCAGATAGATTCATGTTGCAGTGATTGTGAATGAATAGGATATTTTATTTCGGAGAGATAAGTGACCTTTTGGAAACAGCAATTAAAGTTAACTTGATATGGTTAATAAGCCAAAAAGAAGAGAAAAAGTTGAGAGTGAAGAACTCCTTTCCAAGTGATCAAATACACACAATCATTGTTAGAAGTGTATTTATTAATTCCTAGAATTGAAATTACTTATATATGAGAATTAGTCAAATTCTTTTAAAATAAATGTTAATTGTTCATTTTTATATGTGTAAGGGATTTGTTTAATATTTCACAGAAATAAAAATCCAAAAAGAAGTAATTACTTTTTTTTTTTTTTTTAAAGATTTATTTTTTATTTATACATACAAGCTGGGGTACAGGCCAGAGGCGTGGGGCGGCGAGAGAGTTCACCAGAGACAGAGTGGGTAGCAGAACAGGCAGATCAGAAATACACTGCTGAGGAGAGCAGCGGGCAAGGCAGGAGAGGTCTGCCGCGCCATGTGGGATTCTCCCCGGCCAGGTGTCGAACTCGCGTCACCGCTGTGGACAGCTCCACGGCACAGCGCTTAACCGCTGTGCCACCGGGGAGGCCCAAGAAGTAATTACTTTTTACACAATGTGCTTACATTAGAATGACCAGCGAGATTATGTTTATTGAACCTGAAATTTAAATATTAGCTTGTAAGATGGTATTCTTTCCGTTAATTGATTGTGTGAATGATTAGAGACTTAGTTGATAGAAACTTTGGAGTATATACCTGAAAATGATCTCTCTTTATTATGACTCCATTCCTGTTATGTAAATATAATTTCATAAGCCTATTTATTTGGTATTTTAGATTGACATATTTTTTAAAAAATTAGGTAGGAAAATTGCTGACTAAAAAAAGATTGTTATGTTAAAGAAACAGTTTTGCTTCCAGTTATATAGAAGTCATTATCATAGTACCACTAAAACTTAAAAGGTATATATATATATATATATATATATATATATATATATATATACAGAATATATGTATAATATACATGTATTTCACACACATATATATGTGTGTGATATATATGTATAATATACACATATTTTATACACACAACACACACAGATATATGTGATATATATATATATATATATATATATATATATGGTAACAATCATAAGCAAGCATCAAAAGAAGCTCAACATGTGGGTGGAGATGAGAACAGTGAGTCATATCATACCACAGATTTAATTTTATAATTTGATCTTTTAGCACATGAATTTTCTGAGAATTGTTTTCTTGTACTATGCAAAATGCAGCCGTTATTTTGTAATATTTTAATAAAATAAAAGACAGGAGCTTTTTTTTAAAACAAATTCATGGTCAGTGTTAATTCAAGTAAACTACATATTCAAAACTCACAGACCTTAGAGGAAATTTTAAGTCAAAGAGAATGGAATTAGATATTATGCTTTAAATTTGAGATAAAACTTGAAGGACTTACATGTGCTAGGCTATTAGGTTTGTTAATTTTTATCTATCAAGTTTAATAATACTAAGTAGAAATAATTATACCTGAACTTTTGGGGAGAGAGGGACACTTAATGATGACGTACTAGAAGTGCAAAGTTGCTTCCTTAGAGCTTTCTTGGAAGAATGATGAGAAAATTATTTCTCCAACAAAGGAAACAGACAACGTGCCTGTATCTATCACTGCCACATAGGAAATAATGTTGATTCTAACAAAGAGAAAATATTTCCTTCCTTCAAGAAGAGATGTTATTTGGAAAAGAAAACAAACAAAAACAGGCAGCTATTCAAAGATCATAAAGGAAAAAAAAAAGGAGTTTTCAAATTAAAATAAAATTCACTTAAATTCAGCTCTTAGAATTCATTACGAATATATTAGTAGCAGCTCTAAGACAAAATAACCACTAAAATACAATAAAAAAATTTCAAGTAGGAACATTGTCAAGGATATTCAGGAAAGCAACAGCAAAACTTGGATAGGAAAAGAAAACAGGACACTAGACCACAAAGATGATAACTCAGCAACTGGAAACATAATATATATGGTTCTTGTTATAACAAAGTACTAAATTATATTCTTCTCACTGTAAAATCTAGTTTCTGCATTTTCCAGAAAAACATATTTTTTCTTAAATATCCTGTTATTCATATCAAGTGTTATTATTGCCTATAGATCACTGGACAAGGGAAATGAAGAGCAAAAAGTAAAATGAAAACAGTCAGTTTCCAGATGACATGAGAGAATGGAAACACTGCTAGAAATAATTTGATATTATGTAGAAAACTATTAAGTTTTAAATCTTACAATAGAGCAATTTCTCTTCTGGAATGGACTCTAAAAATATAATGAGGTTAAGAACAAATATTATATGTCTTAAGATAGTCATTGCTGGGGCCTCCCTGGTGGGCTTAGGGGTTAAGTCTCAGCTTACCACTTCGTTGGTCTGAGTTTGATCCATGCCAGGGAGCTAACCCACAGGGCTCAGCAGACCTCTCCTGTTTTTTCTGCTGCTCCCCTTAGCAGTGTATTTCAGTAAATCTGCCTGTTCTGTTCCCCACTCTGACTCTGGTGAATCCTCTCACCCTCCTCTGTACCTCTGGCTTGCACCCCAGTTCTTCCATGCAAAAATAAACAAGGGCCTCCCTGGTGGCGCAGCAGTTAAGCGCTGCGCTGTGGAGCTGTCTGCAGCGGCGACGCGAGTTCGACGCCCGGCCAGGGAGAATCCCACATGGTGCGGCAGACCTCTCCTGCCTTGCCCGCTGCTCCCCTCAGCAGTGTATTTCTGATCTGCCTGTTCTGCTACCCGCTCTGTCTCTGGTGAACCCTCTCGCCGCCCTGCGCCTCTGGTCTGTACCCCAGCTTGCATGTAAAAAAAAAAAAAAGAAGAAGAAAAAAATAAACAAAATCTTTTTAAAAAGATAGTCACAGCTGTTTTCAATTATGAAATACTGGTTGTGATGGTCAGTTTTTATAGTAACTTGACCAGACCATGGGATGCCCAGATATTTGGCTAAATATTACTAAGGGTGGGTCTGTGAGGGTGTTTCTAGATAACACTGACATTTAAGTGGGTAGATTTAAATAAACCACTTTGCTTCTCCCTCTGTGCATATCTTATCCAGCTAGTGAATGTCTGAACAGAATAAAGAGGCACCATGATAAAGAATTCACTCTGCTTATCTTTGAGTTTGGATGTCAGTCTCATTCTTTTGCTTTTGGACTCAGACTTGAGTCAGTTTGAAACTTAAACTTTGGCTTCCATGATTCTCAAGCTTTGGACTCAGACAGAAAGTATCCCACCAATTCTTGTGGGTCTCCAACTTGGCTATTACAGGTCTTGGGACAATTTCACGCTCTATATTCACATGAGCCAATTCCCTATTTTATAATTTTATTCTATCGGTTACTTTTATCCAGTTGGTTCTGCTTTCTCTGGAGAATCCTAATACCATTGGTCAATCTAATTTCTCAATAATAGATATGTTAAAAATTTACATTGTGGGCCGCCCTGGTGGTGCAAAGGGTTAAGTCTCAGCACTATGAAGCTACCGCCAGCCACTGTAGCATGAGTTCGAACCCCAGCCAGGGAGCTGACCCACATGGCACAACAGACCTCTCCTGTCTCACCTGCTGCTTCCCTTAGGAGTGTACTTAGTCAATCCTCCTGTTCTGCTCCACACTCTGTCTCTGATGAATCCTCTCACTCCCTCACACCTCGGGCCTACACCCCAGCTCTTGTATGCATAAATAAATCCTTAAAAAAATTTACAATGACTAGCACAAACTTTCAGCAATGCTAGAAATTAAGACTGCCTTTCAGATATTCTATACAGTATAATGTAATCATACTATAAAAATGAAAGTTTTATACAGTTCTCTCTATTTTAAATGAGACAAGTTTTTACTGTATTCCCTAAAGAATTACCAAGACTATGTTTACTTGATCATTTTCATACCAACTGTTGTGGATTGAAATTTACCAGAAATTTGTCATTATCTCCTGAGACATGCAATCTAATTCTTCAGCCCACTCAACCTGGGTTTTATCTATATCTTCTGTGACCAACAGAATATGATGGAAATGATAATGTGCCAGTTATGGACTTATTTTTGAAGCAGCTTCTCAACCCCTTTGTATTATGGTACCAGGTAGTGAGGAAGCCCAGAAACTATGTGGACAGGCCTCCGATAACTAGGGACCTTATCTGAACATCTCCTGAATTTCCAGCCTGAATCCATTTCCTGAATTCCACTCAGCCATGAGTGTGAGTCATTTTCAAGTTGATGTTCCAGTTTCAGTTTAGCCTACTCAACTGAGAAGGTTATTTAGAACAAGAATGAACTATGGTTAGTCTTTTTAAGTTATAATCCAAACCCATCAGCATGTTAGTGATGGTCATCCCAACATAAGCCTATAGCTTCTGAGCTATTCTGGAGAATTACAGTGAACTTCCAGGGGTTCCATGGGGACATTTGAAATTTTAGAGAGAAAAGCACTACTTGATACCTGTCAGATATGCATAATACACTAATTTCTTTTTATATAATAAATTTAATTTACTCTTTTAACTGTGATAACATTAAGATTCTCCCCATCAAGTAACACCAGCACAGGGTACTCACCACTAAATTGCCCATAGTCTACTTTCATAGTCCTTTGTACTTCCTTCTTCTTTCTCCCTCCCCCTGTCTTTTTATTTCTTCCCCACCCCCCTTTGAATACTTCAGTTCTATATTTAGTTTTCAAGAGTTAGTTTTCAAGGTTTTCTATCTCTGGTTCTTAGTTTGCTTTCTCTATATTCCACGTTAGTGATATCATCCACTATTTATTTTTTTTTTCCTTCTGACTTATTTCCTTTGCCATTAACTCTTCCAACATCATCCATCTTACTGCAAATGGCATGAACTAATTTTTTTGATTACTACGTAGCAGTACAATTGAACATATACCATGTCTTCTTTATCCATTCATTTTTCTTTGGGCATTTATGTTGCTCTGCATCATGGATATTGTAAATAGTGCTGCATATTTCCTTTTGAATGAGTGTTTTTATGTTCTTTGGGTAGAAGCCTAGGAGTGGAATTGTCAGATCATATGGCAGATCCATCTTTTGTCTTTTGAGAAATCTCTATTCTGCTTTCCATAGGGGCTGTACCAGTCCTCATCCCCACCAGCAGTGGAAGAGGGTTTATCTCCACACCCTCACCAGCACTTGTTTCTATTCATTTTGATGTGTGCCATTCTCACTGTTGTAAGATGGTATCATTGTAGTTTTGATTTGCATTTCTTTGATGATAAGTGATGATGAACATTTTTTCATTTGTCTATTGGCCATCTGTATGTCTTTGGAGAAGTGCCTATTTAAATCTGCCCATTTCTTGATTGGATTTTTTGTTGAGTTGTGTAAGAGAAATGGGAGAAAATATTTCTAAAGAATATTTTATCATACAGAGGACTGATTAAAAAGATGTATAATGACCATATAATTCATTAATTTCATGTAGTTCAGTTTCAACATTAGAATGGGCTAAAAATCTTTCAGTTTCAACATATATTCACAATGCTGAGTTTTTGGCTGTTTTAGGAAGAACAGCAAAAATTGTATGAAGATCAGTGTGGAATAAAAAATGAGGATGGTTGTGACCAGTATAATTCCAAGGTTTGAGGAATAGCAATGTCTGCCCAAAAGTTGAAGATCCCATTTATAAGTGATATTTGTGATTATTTAGGAATGAAATACTTTCCTCTGTTTTATGTGCATTGTTTTTGAAATGGTATCACATTACTAAGGATATAAATACTAAATTGTTTAATACTATTTTCATAACAAATAAAAGCTTTTTTTTCTGGAAGTGCAATGAAAATACTGAGACAATAAGCCCCACACATTGAGGAAATTTGGAATGTGCCATAAATACTTATATAATAATATTTTGTACATAAAATACAGTTTCTTGTGAAAATGCTTATGATGAAATTATTAAGTGAAAAATAGTTTTCAAAATAGGATACGTAACTTATGGTATTATAGTATTATATGAAATTTACCAGTTTTATTTATATATATATATACACACACACATATATTTATTCTATCTATCTATCTATCATCTATCTATTTATTTCTTGTAAAATAAAGAATGAAAATAGATATGCTTGAATGTTTAGTGTTTAACTCTGGATAATGGATTATGGACTATAGAGAGGTGATAATTATAAGCTCTGATATCAAACTTTTACTCTAGATTCTATTAATTACTATCTGTTATTACATATACTTTGGATAGGGTACTTTGCTGTGCTTTAGTGTCTTAATCTCCAAAACAGTTATATGAATAGATTTTGGAGTATTTGTGGGAATGAATTGTTTAAATTATTGATTGCAATGAGTAGCATAGCATTTAATAAATGTTCACAGGTATTATTATAAAGGTTACTTATTTCTGAACATTTATGCTTCGTGAAATGAATTACTATGTAACATTAAATATTTTTAGAAGTGTTGTTAAATTAGAAGAATGTTGCGTTACTCATTTCTGGGCTACAAATAAAATATTTTTTCTAATTTGTTCCCTTATTCTTACCATTTTCCATGGTTCTAATCTTGCTTGCAGCATCTGACAGAAATACAGTGGAGGTATCACACGCTCCCATGGACTCTACTGAAACTGCATATTCTAAAAACAACACTGAATCAAGACTACTTTGTTAAGGGCCTTTCTATGATAAAAATTGAAGTAGAAATTAAAGATTAAGCCCAGAATTTAGGTAGGAAAGGTATCAGTTCTAACTGTAATTGGAAAAAATTAGTGGGAGATGTTAAAAAGTAAGACAAATGAGTGATAGCAAGTGATCTAGGACTGAGGGTGATGAGAGATTGCGCATACCCACCTTGTTCAAGTGTGTACCTTTTGTGTTTTAGTTATGCGTGTTCTTGTGTGTGCATTTGTGCATTGGTTTGTGTGTGTGTGCATTTTTATTGTATTATTTTGTATTGAGGTAACATTGGTTTACAACTTTGTACATAATTCAGAGTTACAGATTCATGCCTCTTCAAATGTATGTTACCACACCACACCCATCACCAAGGCACTTATAATCCTATACCACATTGAGTTCCTCTCAACTCTTCCTTTATTGTCATATTATGCGTGTTTGCTGCACTTGTAAGTAAAGAGATTATAAGTAGAGTTATAAGGCTCATGGATTTGATAAAAATGGATTTTAAATATTATCTAGAAAAAAAGTAAAATATTTTTCACCTAATTATAAGTAGAGTTATAAGGTTCATGGATTTGATAAAAATGGATTTTAAATATTATCTGGAAAAAAAGTAAAATATTTTTCACCTAATTATGGGGAATAATTACTTTCGATGTATGGTGCGTAAGTTTATTTCATTAAACTGTTGACCACATCTTAAAAATTCATGATATAGTAATATAGTAGAATAAAGGTAAAGTATTTGCTTCACTTTAGTACAAAGAAATACTGAAATTTTATCTATAATAAGTATGTAAAATTTATTATTTAAGTTTACAGCTATAATGCAACAAAGTTATGAAGCTGAATTCCTAACTGAAGTTTGGGAAACATTGCAGCGCAGTAAAGGAAGAAATTTGACAAGTTGGAGAAACGGGAGCAGGAAAGTGACCAACAGTCTGTTTTGAATATTTTGATAAAGAGTTAAGCTTTATTCTTCTCCTCATTACTTTACTTTCCTAATTTACCAAACAATAATAAAATCTATTGTTTCTTGCCTTTGACATGTGATACTGTGTATGTGTCAGAGTAAAGGGCAGCTCTTGATTTGTGATCTTATCCAGATGACTGGCAAGGGCACCAGGGGTTCCCACCACAGCTTGCATCAGTCACCCAGAGGGAACACTTTCCTGCCACTCATCAGATAACATTCCAAATCTGATATCAGTCCTCTTCCATGCAGGGTACATTTTCCAAACTGAATTTTTAATTGTTATAGGAAGGCACCTCTCAACATGTACAATATTTGGCATTGTACAGTTACACTCATACAGGGAAAATTAGAGTGCATCACAATCCAAGAGTCATTTTCACTAAAAACTTGTATTATTATTCTTGATAATGTTAAAACAGCTATTTTTTGAAAACATGAAATTGCTTTATGCATAACTAAAATCCTGAGTTTTATATAAGTAAACAGAATAGTAAAAAAAAAATAGCAACTCTATTTCAAATACTTGTGGACATATTTGAAAATTGGAAATGTTCAACTTTCGTTCAACTTTCCGTCCAACTTTTCGTCAGAAATGTTCAAACTCGTCACAACTCAGACACTTCCAATAGTTTAGTATTTATTGAAACTTCAATTTGTATTACTTATCAAGTAGCATTAACATCTATTTAAAAGACATTTATGAAACTTTCAAGATAAATGGAGAACTATACCTCATAAAATCTTTAAATAGGAAACTTCAAGATAATAGGAAACTGTATCTTTTAACTTCTATGTCTATGTCTATGTTTGTTGAAAGAAAGAAGAAAGTATATGCCCTGATTCACTAGGTGTATCCTAACAAAATGTTAGTTTGTGCAGGAGTGTTGGTGGAGTACAGCTATTTCACAGTTGTTCTTTCTGTGTTTTATATGAATTCTTCATGTTAATAAGAGGAACAATGTACCTCAATAGTAACCACCTTTTATATCTTCCTCTTATCTCTATCTTTTATTAAGCTTATTAAAAAGAACAAATAAAAATTATGGCAAAGCACACAAATTCTGTTTTTGAATATTATTTATGAAAATTGTAAAATGCTACTTGTGAGCCAATAAAGGTATCAGAATAAAGTCACATAGCTTTTTATTATTTTGTAAATTTAATAACTTTCCTAAAAGTTATTTCAGTAAATAAAACAGCTTTTAAGTTAATGTGTATTTGACTCTAGAGAACTATTTTCTTCATGTCTGACCCACAAGATAGACATTATCTATGGTATTCTTCCATCAACCCAGCTGTTAATTAATAACTTTAAATCACATTACCAAGTAGTTTTTAAATGTTATGAAATTATACACATTCTTTCAAAATAATGTAACTTTGTGTCAGAAATACTTATTATAGAAATAAGAGACATTTAGTAAAAGACTAAAAGCAGCTTAGCATCTCTTTGTGTGACAGAATTTTGTTAAATATAGAAATGTTGTCATCAATTTGTACACTCTTTTAAGCTCCACCCTACTCCACCCAATGCTACTGGTTTCTTCAAAGGAATGAAATGCTTTATCTTCTTGACAGAACAAATTGACTGGAAAATTACACAACCCCCTCAGCAGATGTTCTTTCCCACTTTGTTTGGGAATTTACACTGCTGTACAGTTTTTCCAAAGCCCATGTGGTGATAGGCTTGCAGAATGTAATCAATGTATACAGAGCCTACTACAAAGTATACTTTGGCTATATTTACTCTTTGTGTAGTCAAATACTGAGTGCTAAACAATAATATATTTTAATTTTGTAAAAAAATTACTAAACATCTAAAAGATTTAAGTTATTCAAATCTGTCCTACAAACACTAAGCATTTTCCCACCAAGGTGAAATGTCAGGGTCCAAATTGTAAGAAATGTGTTTGCCATAATCTATGAAGCTTAGAGTCAAGAATGTCAGGTAACAAAGAACAGGCAAAATAAACTGATTTTGACTTTCAATCCCCTGCATCATGTTGTTATCAGTCTAGCATACTAATCTGTGCAAGTCAGGTGGCATCTTCAAAATTATAATGCACACCATTAAACTAAGCATCTGTATAACAATCTGAATTGTCATTCATCTCTCTGTGAACAGTATACTACAACTTACTGTCATTTAATACTAAATGATGTCCATCTACATAATCTAACATGGTAAACTTATCCTTGAACTTCCTCCTTTTACTTTTCAGGCTTTGCAAAACTATATTTTGCCAACCAGTTAAAATTTTGAAAAGTAAGGCAACCAGCCCTCAATAAAAGGTTATCAAACCGTTCAATAAATTGTCTATAAAAAATTCCAAAGTAGATGTTTTCATTTCCAACACATTGAAAATTATTTGCAACTCTGTGGAATACATTGGTATTTTAAGCCTAAGAGATCATTTTTAGAGAGGAAAGGGAGTAAAGCACTCCAGAAGTAGAAGAAATGGTTTTAATAGATATTCCAAAAATTACAGTAAGAAAATCATTCAGGATAATATTGGTATAAAGGAAAATAATGATTGCCATAGTAGCATGATTTGTAGATAGGGAACATCTCTATTCATAACTTTCATTACGAAAGCTCAGTTTCTACTGCAGTTGCTACTGATTCCTAAAAAGTTACACTTCATAGAAATGCCAATATTCTAGGGCCTCCCTGGTGGCGCAGTGGTTAAGCTGTGCTGTGGAGCTGTTAGCAGCACGTCACTCATTCAACACCCAGCTGGGGAGATTCCCACATGGCGCAGCAGACCTCTCCTGCCTCGCCCACTGCTTCCCTCAGCAGTGTATTTCTGTCGATCTGCCTGTCCTGCTCCTGCTCTGTCTCTGGTGAACGCTCTCACTGCCCCATGCCTCTGGCCTGTACTCCAGCTTGAATGCATAAATAAATAAACTTTAAAAAAAAAAAAAAGAAATGATCATATTCTAAAACATAGTGGTCAGAATTTTCTAGTGCAATTCAAACATTTTATTTTAAATCCAGCAAAAAGGCTATTTTTTCACCACTTTTTTCTTACTTTACTGAGTCAAGGTTTTACATTGATAAAGCACTAGTCCTGTCTCCAAAACACTTAAATTCTACTTGAGGCGTTTCTAGTAATTACATCTAATTCATTGTTCAAGTCATTCTTTGGATGCCTTGCTCCCTATCTATGAAATTAGCAATTTCCTGGTTCCTGACAAAGACCTGTCAGACACAATGGAGCAGAATTTTGGACAGGTCTGCAGAAGGGGTCTTTGTGAAGGTTTTACTCTCCTACCAAGTAACATGGATTTTATCCTATAGACAAGGGGCTCAATGATTTCAACCACAGTAGCAACACCAATTATCAATGCTACGGGGTTAGAAGTCTGGAGAAAATCCAACAAAGTAAAATTGACTTATGAAAGTTATAATTACTAAATAATAATGGCAAGAAAAAAATCAACTTTACATTTTGCATAAGGTTTTTAAATAGATTATGGTGAAAGAAAAAAAATCAACTGGAAAAAAATGAAGAAAGTAGTTTTCTATTTGATATACTTCATTTCCCATGATAGCAAAGGTCTAGAAATGGTCCATTTTTTCTTTCTAAAGAGGAAATACTTTTTTGAGATGTGATTTGGTTTTACAAAATAATCTGCTTATGAGGTCACAATTTGCAAAAAACAAAAACTTTCAAATTATATAAAATTATTGATGTTTCTAGTTTTTAAATACATACTAAATTACCATTATATATTAAACAGTGGAATTTGGTGGAATTTTGAGAATATATATTAAAATTAAGGTTTCAGCTCTTCCTAAATAGACTCAGTTTAGGAGTTAAAGCTTTTGAATTTCATAACAATAATAGGATGCCAGTAGACTGGTGAAACTACTGCTGATAACTGAATTCTGAATTCCCTTCTTTTTTTGTTAAGCATACTATCAGCAAGTTAAATATAGTATACAGCTTTCTGAGTAATAAGGACATCTGGTAGGGCTATCTTTTTTTTTTTTGGAAACTGAGAAATTATGCAAACAAAGTTCTAATTGATGCAAGTTATTAAACACCCCCATTATTATTAACAATGCAGTTGCTTCACAATTTAGAAGTGTTTAAGTCAAACATGTTTGTGATGAATATATAAACCCTTCAATGTTTTGCAAATACCACTTGGACAAAACAAATACAAGTGCAAAAACAAGATCTCTCTCCCCCTCCAAAAAGCATAAATGAATTGTTTCAAAATGATAATATATCAGAAAATATCTATACATACTTGCATAAATTCATATGTTCATATAAATTATATAGGTATGTGTTCCTTTCCTCTTTATTTCTAAAATACTGTCTTTTTGTCATCAAATAAATATGATTCAATCCAGTTTATATATATGTATAGATATAATCTATTACAAATGTTTCATGGGATAATCATGTTGTTTAGATAGTTTATAATAGGCAATAATAGGCACAGAATGGTAATTCCCAAATTACAATTATTATTTCAAAAATAATAGTGTGGGTGTGATATATTCCCATTTTCTCTCAAAGGTAAACATGTTTAGCTATGTAATAAAATTTTCAGGTAAAATACAAAATAACATTGAAAAGGATGTACAACAAGGGTAGAATATAATAAAATTTGCCTGACTCATGAGATAAAAATAGATATTCTATAGTCACATGGCTCTTTAAGGCTGCAGTCTACTACATGTGTTTCAGCAAAAGCAGTCCAGCTTACTTAGGGTTCCATTCACTTATACCCTGTTTCTCTGATTTAGATTGCATTACTCAACTCTTTTACTTGAATTACATTATCTATCAAATCCTTTTCAAATCAACTGACTGGAATGAATATTATCTATTTTGATATGTGCTCTTTCGTTTTTAATCCACCTCTATTTCCATACTCCAGCCTATGTGTTTGTTCAGCAAACCTTGGTTTTGTCTGATCATCAGTCCAATTATTTACACATCATTTAAATTTTAATAACTTAAATCATAGGAATTTAAAGAATAATGGGGCTCAACAGAGGTTAGTAAATAGTCTTTTGCTAGAAGATTCACACATAATATAACTTAACTCTCCAAAGCCCAAAGCTTATGTTATTATGATATAATTCACAAAATTCTGAAAGTTGACTGCTTCTTGTCTACAACTGATAACAACAAGAAAATTAAGACTGAAATTCTTAATTCTTAAATTCTTAAGAACTACAACCCTATGTATCAGGGACTCAATCTATAACAGTTTTAAAAATAGATTAACGTTAACATTTTTAACCACTGGAAACAAAGCCAGTACCACTATCTCCCTTTATTTTACCACCAATGGAATCCATTCAGCATTTATAAAATACATGCAACTCTCCACAATTTGAATAGGTCATGATTTTTCCTTATGTGTAAACTCTCAATTTTAAAATTCTAGTTTCAGGCATATTCTGGAAATTTCTTCATACAAGTCAAAGGTACTGGTTCTCTACAAATCACCACAGTGATTTTCTTTATTACCATGAATTTACTGTCACTATTGTAATTGTAAATTACTTTCTAGAGTGACTAGGGTTTAGAAGAAGTAGGAGGGTTTAGGGTTTAAAAATGCACTTCAGAAAAAAATGTGATCTCAGTTTTATGTGCTCACTTAATCTGCAAGGTAAAAAAGGCCTCTCGAAAAATTTGTCTTACTGTAAATTGTGTTAAGACTCATTACCACTTTTCCTTTAAAAAAGGAAGATAGTTGGGGCCTCCCTGGTGGTGCAGTGGTTAAGCGCTGCACTGTGGCGCTGTTGGCAGCAGGTATGCGAATTCAACACCCAGCCTGGGAGAATCCCACATGGTGCAGCAGACCTCTCCTGCCTCGCCCGCTGCTCCCCTCAGCAGTGTATTTCTGATCTGCCTGTTCTGCTCCCCACTCTGTCTCTCGTGAAGTCTCTCGCCACCCCACACCTCTGGCCTGTACCCCAGCTTGTATGTATAAATAAATAAATCTTAAAAAAAAAAGAAAATGAAAGAAAGAAACTTTAAAAATAAAAAAAGAAAGATAGTTGGACAGGGCACATTCAGTACACACAAGTCCTCTTGAGTTGAGTGTATGTTTAGATGTACCAAGGCTTCTGTATTAATACCAATCCTCATTTGATTATAAAAACAACTGTCACAGAAATTGAGCGGATAATTTTGTTGCATAGAAATATTGAATATTCTGAAGAAAAACACATAGCAAAATATTTCAAGTAATAGAAATTCTGGTGGTATTAATATGATATCTATAGAATTTCTAAATTAGTATTTAATTGGATAGAAAAAGCACAAAAGGTACTGGTGTGTGTGTGTATGTGTGTGTGCACATGCGTGTATTCAGGAGTAAATTAATTTTAATGATCCAGGATATGGGATAAAGATAACAAAGGTAATATACTAAAAAGAAAAAAAAGTGTTCTGATTAGTGATAGACAAATCAATTAGTTGTTCAGAAAACTTGTTATGATTCTAACACACACTGTTGAAGTTACTCTATGGCTCGTGCTTTAATATATCCATTACCGCCCTCTTAAATGAATAGTTGACAATTATGTTGAAAATTATTCCAGTATGCATAATATAAGCTCACAAGTGCATAAGTAGACACTGAATATTATTCCACAAATGAAAACACTTTGGTGGTTTTATTCTCAGGACATTTTTCCCTCCCTGAACATTACTATCATAAAAACTCATTAATTCAAAAAATGGAATATGTGAAAAAGATCATTTAACTAATTTATTATTATTAAAGCCCACTTTTGTGTTAACTAAGAAAAACTAGCTTTTTTCTTCAAAGGAAACATATTCTCAGGTGCAGATTACAGTTTGAATAGATCAATATATAAAATGGAGCACTGTCACTTTAAATGTTATATAATTATAATTATTGATATCTTCAATTTCAGATAGGTACTATATTATTAAAGAAGTAATAATGAGCTTTACAATTATTGGATGATTCTAAATATGTGAATCTATTTTTTTAATATTTGTCTTTTACAGCATCATTTATTCTTCTGGATATAGAACAAAAGCATTTGGTTGCTATTAGGACCAAGAGAAATCTCTTTTTCTTACAGTGGTATGTCAAGATTCACATGAGCATAATTATATTTTGCAGATTGATTTAACTAAGTAATTATAAAAGCTGGAAAAGAATAAATATTATGTATTAAATTTCAAATATTAGAGGTCATTAAAATTTTTTCTGGCTTCTACATTTTCTGGACAGTAACATTCTCCATGAAAAACAGATCTTAGACAGTGTGAATTTACATACTCTTCTTTATATTAAGCACAGATTTGCATTAAATTCTCCTGAATTTTTTTATATTTAACATTCTAGCACTTTTAAAAAAGTAAAAAGTACTTAAAATTATGCATTAAATTACTTTAACTGTCCAACATTATCAGCACTCAGCATGTTGAATTAAGTTTAAGTTAACCTAAAAATTAAAACAACATTTTAATAACAATGTTTTTCATGTCACAAAACAAGAATTTGACTTGTGCCTTAAAGTTGAAAACAGAAACACACACTCTTCAGTGTGTCCAATTTCCTAAATGTGTCAAGCAGAAAGCATTTGTAGGCGCAATCTCTAAAGTTAACTGAACGGGTAAAGTTGCTCATATTACTCATAAGAGCAACTTGCTTCTCTTATGTTTTATTCATTGAACCAGAAAGTGGTCACATGACCCTAAATTAGATAGAGAGGACTTAAGTTTCTGTACCATAAGAACTCAAAGTATAAATATGTTGAAAAGGACTAAGTGAAAGGAAGGATCATAGTATATTCATGAGTATGAAATCCAGCTTTGATTTTGTATATAATTTATATAGAATAATAAGATTTTCATTTTCTGTGTTTATTTCTTTAGCGTCCTTGCCAGTGCTGCAATAAAAAAATCTTATTAAAGAACCTTGATAAAGAAGGTTATTATTATTTACTAAAATGTGCTCTGTATAACACTGGTAATGAACATATTCCAGGAAGAACGGAATTTTGTATTAAAGTGTATGAAATCCTGTAATTTACATATCATGTGGAGGTTTAATGCACATTTTCATCTGACATTGCATAACACTGGTCAACACTGAGATAGTTACTGACTTAAAAAGGTTCAAATCTGTAGTATCTTGGTGTGCTGAACATGAATATAACCCTGAAAATTTTTTATTAGCTCTTCTTTTGAAGATATTTCATATAATTCATTTTACATGTTTGAACGTGTAAATTTATCCAGTAGGACTGCAACAACATCCTAAATTGGCATAGAATGATGTAATATTGCATCGCATTGCATAATACCATCATGCACACATCATCCAGAGTTGATTGCATCATTTTCTGATGCAATGCAATACTATTGCCAGGAGGCTGCTGAAGTATGCTAACGTCAGCAGTGCAATATAGAAATCGCTGTTGGAAGGGTTGAGCATTGAAAATATTTCAGACTTTGTGCGAGGCAGTTTAAGCTACTGTTCCATAGAACTGTTCTTACTTTATCCATTTAGGCATAATACAGAATAGTAATGCCTCAAAAGTGCGTTATTAGTGTGGACAATTTCTGCTCTATTTGTGGGCAAGTGACATTTGCCAACCAGAAGAAAAGTATAACTTCTCAAGTGAAGAAGGCTTATCAGCTTTCCTTTGGATGAAAGGTTGGTGACCAAGACAAGCCTTAGGCCCTGCATCTATGCTATGTTGTGTGTACAACACAGCTTTCACAATGATTCAACGACAAAAGACCATCAATGCCCTTTGCAGTCCCCAGGGTGTGGAGGGAGACAAGAAACTACATAAAAGACTGTTACTTCTGCTGGGTTCCTCCTCTTTCCAGTGGAATAACAAAGCAAAAGAAGTCGAGAAGTGTCTAACCAAACATTCCGTCTGCATTGAGACCAGTTCCACATGGTGAGGGACTTCCTATTCCAGAACCTCTAGCAGAATATTCTCTTGATTCATTGGATGAGGACAAGGGTGAGCCAACCTGTTCTTCTCCTGTTCCATCAGTGTGCAGTGATCCAGATTTTCACTGTGGTGCATCATCAACCCCACACAGACTAACACAGGAAGAACTAAAGACCTGGTTCGTGATTTGGACTTACCCAAGTATAAGGCAGAATTGCTAGGATCAAGACTTCAACAATGGAATCTTCTAGAAGAAGATGACACAATTACTTTCTATCGAAAGCACCACCAGCAGTTGGAGCCTTTCTTCAGAAAGGAAAGTACTCTGGTATTCTGTTCCCATATTGAGGGCCTCATGAATGCCTTAGAAATCACTCATGACCCACAAGAATGGAGACTATTTCTAGACTCTTCGAAACTGAATCTTAAGGCTGTGCTTTTGCACAATGGAAACCGTCTTCCATCTATTCCAGTAGTGCATGCTGTCCACATGAAAGAGACATACGATAACTTAAAGCAGCTACTGAATTCCACTGAGTATAACAAGTACAGCTGGCACGGCTGTGGTGATTTGAAGCTAGTTGGGACTGCAGCAGGAATATACAAAATACATGTGTTTCCTATGTGAGTGGGATAGGCAAGCAAGTGAATTGTACTACTTGTGGAAGAAATGGACTCACAGAGAAAATGTAGCAATTGGAGAGAAGAATATCCAGCAACCAGCTCTGGTCAATGCTCAGAAAATCCTCTACCACCCCTTCACATCAAACTAGGTTTGAGGAAGAATTTTGTGAAAGCCATGGACCGGACTTCACCAGCTTTCCGATACCTGTATGAAAAATTTCCTCGACTCAACAAAGCAAAGATTAAAGAGGGAGTTTTTGTGGGTCCACAGAATCGAAAGCTCGTCAAGATCACCAGTTCAACAACTTGCTGCAGGGTGATGCGAAACAAGCATGGAATGCTTTTCGCCTAGTGTCTACAAACTTTCTTGGAATGTTAGGGCAGAAAACTACAAGGAACTAGTAGAAGATATGCTAATGCAGTATCAGAAACTCGGCAGCAATATGTCTCTAAAGACCCACTTCCTTCATTCCCATCTGAATTTCTTCCCTGAAAACTGTGGTATGGTTAGTGGTGAACATGGCAAATGTTTTCATCAAGATATTGCATTGGGCCTCCCCGGTGGCGCAGCGGTTAAGCGCTGTGCTGTGGAGCTGTCGGCAGCAGCGACACGAATTCGACGCCCGGCCAGGGAGAATCCCACATGGTGCGGCAGACCTCTCCTGCCTTGCCCGCTGCTCCACTCAGCAGTGTATTTCTGCTCTGCCTGTTCTGCTACCCGCTCTGTCTCTGGTGAACCCTCTCGCCACCCCGCGCCTCTGGCCTGTACCCCAACTTGTATATATAAATAAAAAATAAATCTTAAAAAAAAAAAAAAAGAAGATGCTCATGTTAAAAAAAAAAAAAAGATATTGCATTAATGGAACAAACATACCAGGGAAAATGGTCCACTGCAATGCTTGGCTGACTACTGCTGGACACTCCCCAGAGATGCTCCTGAACAGCTGTACAAAAGACACGTGAAGAAATCTAAGACGTAGTCTATGACTTGATTTTTTTATAGGTATTAACCGTAGGCCTATTACTATTGGCATCCATTTTGTGATGTAAACATCCATTTATTGCAGATTACAAAAAAACTGGAGCCAAAATTAGAACTTGACTGTCATGTTTGTGTTGAGTACATAAAAACTGATAAGAAATGAGTAATTTTATTTCAGTAACATGACTTTTGTAAAAATGTGTTGACCTGTGTAATGAGCATATTTATATTCCATTGACTAATCCTTGAAAACATTTTTTTTTTAAATTGTATAATCAGCCAATGTATAGTTTCTCTATAATTTATCCATTACTCCATATTAACATAAGGATTTTCAATAGTTCGTTTTATTAACAACAAATGTAATTGTATATATAAAGTTTCATGAATATTTCTGATGGATTTTATGGAATAAAATGTTAGAATTTTATGTAATACTATTTCATAATGGATGAGTGTTATAGAGTTCCTGACAAGTATTGCCAAGTCGCCTTCCAGAAAGTTGTATCAATATGAGTGTATTACTGCATATATTCCCAAAGTTACACACATAAGGGTTTTTACAAATCAACATAAAAATACTCAAAGAACAATGAGCAAAGCACTTAAAAATGGGTACAATCCACTGGCTACAAATGGAAAAAAATAATGTGCAAATCTTAATTAAAATATCGCAAATTAAGTCAATTACTAAATATGCGTAAAATATGCTTAATCTGTTACATTAACCAAAGTAATTTGAGAATGAAAATATTACTTTAGATATTCTCATAGGCTGATAATGTTTTGTCAACTTGGCCCAAAATTTCAAGAAAGCAATTTAGCAATATTTATTATGGTCCCTAAATTAACTCATTCCCTTGATACTTTTTAGCGAATTAGAAGTATGGATAGAAAAGTTTTGTCTAAGAGTGATCAATACAGCCTCATTAATAACAACTAAAAATAAAAAATAATAAAGCACAAAAGTGGAAGACAGGAATAACTTTGTTGATATTGCTAATATTGTTTAATGATTTATTTTCTCCTATCTCTTTATTAAAACAAACCTGGATGTTAATTAATATATAGTCATGTAGAGTAAATACTGAAACTCTGAGCTTTTCTTTCAGCCAGAGTGGTTACATGACTAAATTCAAGCTAACTGGAGATAAACACAAAATTAATAGGCAACATCTGTGGCAATAATATGAGGGATAATTTCATCACTCATCTCTCCTTGTGATAATGTGGATGATTAGAATGTGCTGGACAATCACCTCTACCCATGAGATGGGACCTTGATGCCAGAGAAACATGGTAAATGGATTTTGGATCTCTGATGATTTTGATGTCTCAGGAAATATCTGAACTATTTACTTTTGAGATTTATATATTAAAGATAAATAAAGCAAAGTGTTAAAATATTTGTTTAAATTATCTTGTTTAAGCCACTGTTGTTTTGGTTACTTTTGTTACAGTAGTCAAAATTACTCACTTACATGATACTTCCATGCCTCCTAAAGGAGTTAAATAATGTTGCAGAAAGAAAGCAGAATTAATATTATTCCAGTTGTCCAACTTATAGATATTAAAAGAAAAAGATTTTTAAGATGTACTTCTTATTGCAGTCTTATTAGGAGGAAAGCATCAGATAAATCCCAACTGAGGGACATTTTACAAAATATATCACTAGCATTTTCCAATTGTCAGATGAAAAATAAGAAAAGTCCAGACTGTTATAGTCAAGTAGAGCCTAAAGAGACATAATGGCTAAATGCAATATGATCTCCTGGATAGGTTCTAAATAGAAAAAAAAAATACATAAAAACTAAGGGAATCTGAAAATAACTTTGGTTAATATTAATATTTGTTCTTTAATTGTGACAAATGTGCCAAGCAACGTAAGAGATTAACAACAGAGGTAACTAGGTCTGGGCTACATGGGAAAGGTGTGGCATAACACATTACACATTGCCAACGTAGGACTTCAACTACATGGAGTACAGCCAAGGTCATCACAGGGCCAGGACTAGATGCAGACTCACTGCATCTTCATATCTGAGTCTCCAAGGAAGACACGACACAGCCAAGGACTGGATGGAGCAACATTTTTAATCACATAGAGAAAAGACACAGCAATACAAGTTCATATCTAGTGGGTGGCCCTGCAACCCTTGCACAACAATTGACCTACTTGTACCCTTCTAATTTCCTGCAGGACACTCACCCCTCTCCTATGGTGTTAAATGCTGGAAGATGGGGACATGCCTAAGGACCACTGACACACGTGCCTAAGAAAACAAAGGGTAACTCGGAGAGCTTGAAATAGGGTAAGATATGCCCACACAAAGTGATAAGTTTGGGCTCTTTATTTCTTGGTAAGGAAGGTTAAGGCCCTAGTATTAATCCTTCACATCCAAGAAAAAAGACTGGGTTTATGAGACTACCTTCCCCAAAAGAAAGTCTCTTACTGTATTTACAAGTTTTCTGTAAATACAAACCTACTCATAAAAGAATTATTATTTTTAAAGTGTTCCAGATACAATTGCAGGTCACAGACTTTGCTACTGACTGTTAGCTCATTTGTTCTACTTGGGAGGAGCATGCAGCTTCTCTAACTTCTGCCAGAATTTCCCCTTCTGGCTCCTCTGATTCCTGAGCCAAATGCATAGTTAGGCCCATGATGGCTATCAGTGTCTCCTGCATATAACACACTATTGAAATATGTCCACTGAAAATGGACATCTGGAAGCAGAGATTAATCAGTTCAGGTCCCAACATTTTATTATGGAATTCAGTTTGCCTTTACCCTCCCATACTTCATATCCTTCTTACCTTCCCATCTCCCCTGCTAATTTCAGATCCACCACCAGAGGCTGATGGCAACAGACAAACATGAACTGATTAACCAGTTCCCAAACACAGAAGGTAAAATCCATAATAAATCCCATTTATTATATCAGTCTAATTGTTATGTTATGTGAGCTAATTTTGCCTGCTCTACCTATGTAATCTACTATCATTCATTGAAGATCTTTTTATTACTTTGTTGCTGTTGTTGAGTAACAGCCTCACATCTGAATTAGAGGTATAAGATCACACCTTTAAGGTATATGTTACCATATCACACTACCACTGAAGTACCCATAGTCTCCACCATCATCTCTTGTGTCCTCCCCTCATTTTGCTCTCTCCCTCCCTACCTGGCCGCCTCAATTCTGTAGTCAGATTTCTAGGGTTTGTTACTGGTTTGGAAAATCTTATTTATTGAACCCTAATTGCTTTATTTCAAAGGCTGTCTCTGAGTCAATCAACCACTGCAAGACTGAAGACTAGAAGGTAATAGCTCCTTGAACTCTAATACAGTATCTTGGAGCTTTCTTAAATATTGCCATTTTCCGGGCCTCCCTGGTGGCGCAGCGGTTGAGCGCTGCGCTGTGGAGCTGTTGGCAGCGTGCACGATGCGAGTTCGAGGCCCAGCCAGGGAGAATCCCACATGGTGTGGCAGACCTCTCCTGCCTCGCCCGCTGCTCCTCTCAGCAGTGTATTTCTGATCTGCCTGTTCTGCTACCTGCTCTGTCTCTGGTGAACCCTCTTGCCGCCCCATGCCTCTGGCCTGTACCCCAGCTTGTATGTATAAATAAATAAATCTTTAAAAAAAATATTGCCATTTTCCAAAATTAATCAAGATAATCAGCAATTTTGTTGACCTCTCCATTGAAGAAGTAATAATATTAATGGAATCTACTATCTAGTCAGTGTATATTCTAGCTCTGTTCTACTCTCAAATTCATCACATCTGTAATGAAAATAAAATATATTTTTAGTCATCAAGAGACATAAAATGATTAATCTCATATGTACTAGGGACATTTTAAAAAGTACCTCAGCCCAGGATTGTGACACTATAATCATTAAAAATCAGATTCAATTTTAAAAGATACTAATCTTAGACTTTATATTGCTGGCAGAAACATAAAATTATATCCAGTAAAGCTCAGATGCTCTGGATAATGGAAAAGCTCAGTTCTATGGTGCTGCCAGAAAATAATATGCTCTTAGAAATTCTGCAAGTTGAGTAGGGAGATAACTGATCGGAATATGACAAAGTGATGTTACAAATTGTTCAGAACAGAAAAATTCCAGATCCAAAGAAGTTTTTTTTTTTGAGACACTGATTGAGGTCCAAGAGCAGCATAATGGTACCAAATGGATAAAAACAATAATAAAGTCACTTCTCATGCATAATGCATAGACATTCTCTATTGGAGTCAATATCACCATCTGGTGTCTAATTATTCCCGCCTCATACCACACGGTGGTATGCACCTAATGGAATGACTGTATATTATAATAATTCAGTACACAGACTCTTTGCTGCTAATTATAAGGTGCTCGTTGTTGTTGCTGTTGTTTTAAAGATTGTGGAAACCCCAAGGACTTTGGTGTTCATGGCTTAAAATAAATATTTTGTAGTGTGTCAGTAGAAAAAGACACCTCTAGATAATTTTAATTTTCTAAATCGTCTATTATTCCTTTATATTCAGTTAGTTTCTTCTAACATCTACATCACAGAAATTAAGGTCTTGTTGCCCTATCTTATTTAAATTATCCTGTTTTCAAATTGTATCCTTTTTTAAAAATCAATATTTTGGTGTTTTTTTTGTAATTTGTTTTTGCCTATGTTTTTCACTCTGATATATTCAGTGTCTATTTGCAAAAAAAAATTATTTATTCTAAGGAGGCTTGAGAGTTTTGGTAACATGGTTTCTAATCCTCAATATGATCAATAATATATTCAACTACAAATTACTATGTATAAAAATTTCACACACAAAATAGCTTGTGATGAAAATATGTATTATCAGCTGGTGGGTGTTTGTTGTATTGTGTGTATATATTGCAAATTAATATTTAGAATAAAATAGGTAAAACTGGAGGTATAATTACATATGTGTGTGTGTGTATATATATATATATATATATATATATATATATATATATATACATATATATAATATTTATTTAGGTACCAAAATCTACATTGTGTCATCTATTTGCTTAAATATTAACTTTTTATAGCTGTTTTTTCTATTTTGTAAACTCCACAATGGTAATAGGTCCCCTACTTAAAACACAAGGTTGACAGTATCATATGTATTCGATGTGGGAAACAGTTATGAAAGTCATGTCTGAAAACACCTGGGTGAAAAGTCAATCAGAAAACTCAAATACACCATACTAGGTCAACTGTAATCATATTGGAAATTTTTCCTATGAGTACTTTACTCTTCATTTTTTTCTGTTATCCTAGGAGAAAATTACATGAAAGTAGATTATACTTATACTTTAAGACAATTATTTCAAGACCATTTGAGAGTACAGAAGAAGTACTAAAGAGCTATTTTAAAAAATTACAGTTGTATTTTTTAGAAGGTTTCTCCATTAACATTAATTATGTTTCCCCTAGGAAATCTTCATGATCTTAGGAGCCTTTTGAAAAGGCATATTCACCCACCAACAGGTGAATGCTGTAAGTTTTCAATTCATAATCATTTAACCTAAAAAATTTAAAGTCATTTCAGTTTTTCAAAAGAAAGCTTTATTGAAATATATGTATCAGAAATTTTGTCCAGTTGGAGTTAGACTTCAATGAACTTTAGTTTGTCTATAGAGTTTTATGTTCATTACCATTCATTTACAAAATTTTCTTCAGTTCAAAAGATCCCTCTTGCATGTAGCAATCACGCCCATTCCTTTCACTCTCACTACCCCAGCACTAGGCAACCTAATTTTGTGAAATTTGTCTTTCAATTTGGATGGAAAAGGGGGTGGGAAGGAAAGCATTCTCAAATTATAGATAAGTGATAACCTAAGATCACAAAGCCTATATCATCTGTGTTAGTGATATTAACGACCAGGCAACGTACCTCATCCTTTCCTAAAATATATTTTGATACCTATTCTTAGCCCTAGAAATTCTTCTTTTCTTTCAACTTTCCTCAAATGGTTTCTGATAGTCACCATTCTAATTTACATGAGCATTTTTGTAAGTCTTCTTCCAAATCCTCTCCCATCAAAAATACAGATACCTATAAAAGTTTTATATTTATTTTCTCACAAATAATCTCTCTTCAGGCCTCTGATCTACATCACTGTGGCTGATTTGTGAACTCACCTTGCATGATTTCTTTTTTTCTCTTTTACTCACTGTTGCCAACAATAACATTTCATTCCTTTAACTTAACCCTCCTGTAGGTTCCTGCTTTTCAATGTGTTTCAATAAGATATGTCTTACATAACCTAATGTAATTGATATCCCTAACAATTTATATTAGCAGTATTTGTGTCATTAGTGACAGCTGTCATGTTGTTGAAATAAAATAAATTTATGTGCATTTTCCTGGCACTCTTTATATGGCACAATATCATAAAGTGATCAAAGACATGGATTCGGGAGTCATGTGATAGATATAAGGTCACAATTCTGACTCTTCCTAGTGATTTGAATTATCTAAACTGTAGTTTCCTCATCTCATTAGTAATTACATTATTTTTATTGTTAATATTCATATGCATTAGGACTTTTAACATTTTTGGGTAAAATCCATTCAAAATGTATTTTTTTTCTGTGAAAGTAACTTCCAAATAATATATTGAATATTTTTCATAGCCCAGACTACTTGAATCTTCCGGAAGACTTGCTGTGTAAAAATAACATAAATGTTAATAGATGATCTAGTTGATTCTCTGTCTTTACTCAGGAATATTTGCATAATTCTTAAATTTTTCCACTGAATGTGATGTGATTTGACTATTTCTTTCAAACAAAATGAAATAATTTTTTTTCTAAAATACCTATTGGCCATCAAAAATTTTATTTATTTATTTAAAGATTTATTTATACATACAAGAGCTGGGGTGCAGGCCAGCGGTGTGTTGGGGGGGGTGGAATGAGAGGATTCACCAGAGACAGAGTGCGGAGCAGAACAGAAAGACTGACTGAAATACACTGCTGAGGGGAGCAGTGGGTGAGGCAGGAGAGGTCTGCTGCACCATGTGGGTATCTCCCTGGCTCAGGATAAAATTCGTGCCACAGTGGCTGTGGACAGCTTCACAGGCTGGGACTTAAACCCTTGCACCACCAGGGAGACCCCATCAAAATTTTTAATTATATTTTAGGGGGAAAAAGGTGGGGAAAGGTAAAACAGTGTGATATTGTCATGCCATTACGGAAATATTCCTTATAAGTCTGAAAGAATAATATATAATCTTTATGACTCATCGTAAGTTAAATTTTATCATTTCCCCCCCAGGGAGCATATACTGTTTGAAATTAAAGCTGATAAATTAAGATATAAGGTAATAAGGTGTTAAGGCAAAGTCTAGAATACCTTTCTTATTTAAGTTGTTTTTTTTTTCAGCTCATCTCTAATCTTTTTATTTAGTATTTGTGTCTTTTACATTACTGCATATTCCATGTAATGTAAAACACACACACACACACACACACACACACACACACGAAAAAAAAAATGGTGATGAGCTGGGGAAAAAAAAAAAAAAACCTAAATAAGAAAGGGATTCTAGACTTTGCCTTAAGACCTTATTACCTTATATCTTAATTTATTAGCTTTATTTTCAAACAGTACATGCTCCCTGGGGGGGAAAATGATAAAATTTAACTTACAATGAGTCATAAAGATTATATATTATTCTTATTTAGGTTGTTTTAACCCTCCCTTTCACTGAAAATCTTCAACAACAAACTTTTGTATTATACTGATTCCTCTATAGACTTGCTTTCATAAATTAAACAGTAAAATCTTCATTTTCTGTAGTCCATTTTCACTCTTAGTTTGTAAGTTTCCTGAAAGCAGGCACTTTGCCTCTCATACATTGCGGCATCTGCAATAAATTGTGGTTAAATGAATGCATAAAAGAGAGAATTCAGTAGGGTATTTTACACTTATTCGCCTGGAAATAAAGCTCAATTCCAAATTGATTCCTTTGAGAAGAACAATAAGACACTGATATCAGAAATCTCAAAATGTCTTTTATTCAATATGTAAATGTGCATGGATATATATATATTTCCCATGGCCTTGTAAAGTTCAGTCATTTGCATACATAACAGCAAGATGGGGCAGAGTCTGATTAATGATTATGCCCCCCCTTTTTTTTTTTTTTTGCCTTGAGAAACCAAACTAGCTAACTAGCATTCCTTACAGCTTTCTGCCTAAATAAGCTTACCATGGCCTCATTCGAGAAGGAATACAAGGATAAGTTTTGTGATCCACTCCAAAAATAAGAGCATACACTTTTTAATCTGTATATTCACTGAAAAATTTAGTTTAACAGAATATAAGCACATGTAGCTAATATGATTAAAGATTTTAATTGAAAAGGTTGGAATGCAATTTTCTACTATAATAATATAGGTATAAAATAACTAATAGATAGTTCTAAAATTGGAAAATTAAAGAACACTTAAATTATAGAACATTCCTGCTTAAAAAAGGGAAAGCTATCAATGGATAGTGTCTTCTAAAAAGATTTTCTCGCATTAGCTTTTCTTAAACCTTTGGCACCTGCTAGGAAGTAAAGGCAGATGACAAAATGAACATCCAGCAAACGAATACCAACAGAAGGACTTGGAAGTAGCTGATCATGGTTCAGTTTGACAGCCCTTTTCTTTCTACTTGTAATGATTTAGTTTGCATCTATACTGACATAGTGATTTTTTTTTAAAGATTTATTTTTTATTTATATGTACAAGCTGGGGTACAGGCCAGAGGCGTGGGGCCGCGAGAGGGTTCACCAGAGACGGAGTGGGTAGCAGAACAGGCAGATCAGAAATACACTGCTGAGGAGAGCAGCGGGCAAGGCAGGAGAGGTCTGCCGCGCCATGTGGGATTCTCCCCAGCCGGGCGTCGAACTCGCGTCGCCGCTGCCAACAGCTCCACAGTGCAGCGCTTAACCGCTGCGCCACCGGGGAGGTCCAGTGATGTTTATTTTTACTAGCAAAATTAGTTTTATATTTACATCATGAAATTATTTGCCAATATTTCATGGTATAAATAAAGGGAAAAAGAAAAGAAAGGCAAAGGGCTAGCTGACATTCATGATCCAGGTACTACACCACCTGGCTCTGTCTGAGATTCACTGGGAATATAAAATGACCACATGTGTATTATTACAAGGCAAATGCCATGAAAGCAAGAACATTTATTTTTTGTTCCTACCCCTATACAATGTCCATCCACCACAAACCACAAACTACCCTCCACAGACTGTTTTTTGAATACGTGAACAAAGCAACACCTGATATGGCTTGGAAAGTATCAATATACCTCCCGGGAAAGTGAGTGTGAGTGTGAGTGTGCGTGTGTGCGCGCACATGCAGGAGAGAGAGAGAGAGAGAGAGAGAGAGAGAGGAATTAATCTGAATAAAAGTCTGATTTATCATTTTATCTTTCTTACCTAAAATATAAAAAAAATCAGTCTTGACTCTTTTGGTCAATATGTACTTAACTTAAAATTTTGATAAAAGAGTATAATTTTTCTTTTAAGAGAGTGCCCTTATTTCTCTATCCACACTTTTAAAATGTGGGTGTTGGCAGCAACTGGCAAGAAACCCAACAGAGATTTATCTATAGGCACCAGCTGATGCCCAGGCAAGGCCTCACAGGATGCTGTTCTGGTGGTGGCCATAATGGCTTAAGGGCTGAATTATTGCTTTTAAGTTCAGAGCATGATTTGGTTGCTATAGTGAAATGTGTAAGTTACTCAGAACCTACCAGACTTATTAAATCACAAGTGATCCTCCGGGACAACTGAAATATTTGTAATTTTTGCTAACTCTGACACTCATTCCTTCATACAAAACTTCTAATAGGAATACCTTCTCCCAAGTATCTGACAAAACTCTTAAATCCTGGCAGACACAGCTCACATACTAGCTCAGCTGCAAATGATACCCTGAGTTTAGGGACCATGCTATTTGCCCAACTGCATCCCCTTATATTAATCAACAAATTTCATGTTCCTTTGCTTTTCTGTTAGCCTTTCTGCCTCTCCTGTAAGGTTAGTTTGTCTTGTGTCTGGGGGAATTAGATCTGTGGTCTTATATTTCTATGTCACTGATAATGGACAGAATTTCTTGAGTGTCAATAGCCAAAAATATTTTTTAAAAGAATCAAGGTAGAAAGAATGAAAAGATGAATGCATAAAAAGAACTAATGAATTATTAATTTGCATAGAAATTATTTAAACAAATTATTTGCCAACATTTTTATTTATTAAACAAATCATTTTCTCTAGACATTTGCACAGAGTTTGGATCAGAATATAAGGAAGTAAATTTGGTCATCTTATTGCAACAAAGGAACAACTGGGAAAGTGTGATGGTCTAATAAATAAATAATATATAGTAAATATTACACACACACACAAACACACATATATATCTCTGCTGTAGTGGTATACACTAAGGAGGGCATTTACTACTTCCCTAGAGTTTAACAGAGAAGCTTTAACAGCTTCTCTCCTATACATCTTTTCCCAACTTATATTTTTAATCAGAGTAATGCTGCTGGTGAAGTTACAGGCTGATGAAATTTGCAGACTTTCCTTTTATAATTTTTCACCTTGGGATTCAGTTTTATTGTATGTATATTGAAAAAAATATTTTTAAATATTAAATAATGTGATATTTGTAAAGTACTTAGTCTAGTGTCTGGCACCTGATAAACTCTAAATATTGCTAGCTAAATAAAAATGTAGTCATATTAATTTTAGGTGAATTTTTAACCTAATGTACCATTCATATAATGTAGGTAATTTTTCCAAGGGTTACTGAGTGACCATTAAGGCTTTGTTTCTTTATAATCTTATGATACCAGATACATAAAGTTTATAAGAGAAAGCACTTACATATTCACAATTCATCTTTTATAATATATTTTAGTCCATATAATTGCTTCTGGTTTGATTGGCCTACAAACAAAAAATGAACAGTTTTGGAATACAGTAAAAGTAGAATCAAGTTGCATAAATGAACTACTGTACTGTGCCTCCAATTCTGTAAATTAAATTTTATCACTTTTTATAACTCTATTATTCAGCCTTTTGAAATTATTTTGAGATGTAAATTATATTTAATTTTGTGTGTGAAGAAAGACACTCTACTTTTATCTGTGCCACTAAGTATTTCTGTAATCGTGGCCAGTAAATATAACTCTCTAGATTTAGTTTTCTATGAAATAAGTGAACTGAATTAATTAGTTTTTGAATTTGTTTCCAGGTATAAGAGTCTATTGTTTTATTCAGGGATGGAATATTATGAGGGATATGAGAGACTTCATAGTTACCATTAAATGTCCATAACTACATGGCAACATTTTTTCAGGATAATTTCCCCCTTGATAGATACTCCCTAATTGGGCAACATTCATTATTTAAATTGACACCTGCAAGCTCAAAGCTCAATTAAAAGTGATTAGAAGTACATTAGAAAAAAAGTATGTCTATATGTAGTCACTTTTGAGAAAACATTAATCCTTCCAGACTGGATTAAGTCTGCATTGCAAATGTGTGTTTACTTTTCTATATCTCCCAGTAGAATTAACACATTCTGAGGTAAAGGAGCATATATTATTCATTTTTGTTTCTTTGGTCTCATAAATAGGATGAATATAATACCTGTTGAATGAATGAGTGAATAGTGTATAGAAAGTTTATATAATTCATGTACATATCTCATTTGCTTCTTGCTATCACTTGGAAATGTATAAGCAGCTTACATTATTACAATATTCCATATATGAATACCAAAATATAAATAACTCTGTGAACAGTTGAGAAGTAGGCCAAAACTACACTTAGTGTCTCCGGGACTCTTTTTGTCCCAAATTGCTTGGCAACATTCCCAGATACCAGCTATGTGTTCTGTCATATCTTCCTTCCCCCATTCATAGTTAATTTCATCTCAACTGGGGTGTGTGTGTGTGTGTGTGTGTGTGTGTGTGTGTGTGTGTGTATGTGCACACACACATTGTGCTGAGGATGATGGGTGGACATGAACATGTCCAATAAAGAAGGTGTTGATACATTTTATTCAATTATATTTATTTGGGTGCACATTATATGTTAGGTAAAGAATTAAAAAACATGTTACCTACTGTTCTTCAGATCCAGTTATTTTATTATTATTTTTTAATCGAGGTAACATTGATTTACAGCACTCTGTATGCTTTAGGAGAATAGATTCATACCTACTCAGATGTATGTCACCAACCACACCCACCATAGAAGTAATCATCCTTTACCAAAGACAGCTGCATTTTATTAGACTTCACATAACACTAAATATACAGATAGGTTCGTGTCCTGATGGTAATTCTTGCTACATCAGGTGTCCACTCAGTTTTTACCTATAACTAAACAAAACTAAACATACTTTGTAGTCTAATTTCTACTTCCTTAGATGAATACAGTCTGCCTCACTGCATTTGTCAGTGAATTCCACAGCATAATCAACACAAGTCTACTAGTTATGCTGCTTCTGTCAGTTCTTGCAGACACTAGAAAGATTTCAGACAGTAAAATGGCCATTGCAATCAAAATGTTTGAATCATAACAGCTAAGCAAATGCTAATTTCTTTGGAAAATTATCCATTCTCTTTTCAATTGTAAATTCATTTTAAATTAGACAAAAATGATAGATATTTGCAAATCTTATCAAGCCAGCGAAATAATCTATATGCCATTTTGGAGGTTTCTAATGTGAGGGTGTTATAAAACTATCCTTATGCATCAATTTGTTTTAGATTCTGAAAAATAATAGAGGTCCATTAAAGAAAGAATTTCAACTGTGATTGTAAATTCAATTTATAAAGAGCTGCAGAGTTTCTCTGACCAAGACAAGTCACTATTATTTTAACATGGATATTGTCCACTGGTACATTTCTAAAAGCAAATTAGGGACCACCGTGCTCCTACACACAATCTCCCTTACCTTCCCCTTCTCCCTCTGCCCCCTTGATCCCCCCCGGCAAAAATGAGTATGTGTTGAATAGTGATTGTCTTGAAAATTGAAGTTACTGTTACACAGAGAAACTAATTTAGGAATAATATAAAAATCCTATTGCCTTTAGCAATTGCTTTTGATGTAGAACAGTTTGTTCTCCAACTCTTCCTTTGCCAATCCAGAAGAAACTTGAGTGTGAAATTTCCATTTTTGTTTTTTTTCCCCCCTTTTGCTGTAGGAATACCTATCACCCTCATAAGGCTGAGGTCAGATCAGGGAACTTTTGTAACAGTGCACATCAGGTTTGCTGTACTTAAAGAAATGAGCAGTTTTAAAATAAGCATTTCTCATCAGCATTCTGTACCATCTTAGCATGAAGAAGAAAAAAATAAGACAGTGAACTAAGAAGAACTGAAGATAAAAGGCAATGACTCAGGCGGGAGGAGGAGTTTCTTAATTGAGCTTAAAATCAAGAAAAGAGAAAAATAGTGCCATAAGTTTATCTTGGTGAATTATCTTTGGATCATTCTGCAGTAAATATACTTGTATGTCATCCACTTTTAGTGCACCAGATGGAGTATAGTTAGATGTAGAAAAAAGACTTATGGTATTGTGGACACAGGCACTGAGTGCCAAGTGAAGGACAGAACAATCAAAGCTACTCAGTTAAAGGTTAGTGTCTCCTTGTGATAAACAAGTTCACCACTTGGTACCACTGCATAGTCTAGACACTTGGAAACTATTCTGATTCCTCTCCCTTGTCTCTCTATAGACAAAATTTTAAATCTGAAAGTTCATTTGTTGTTTCAGTAGTTGTTTTTCCTCTTTTTTTTTTCTCAAAGGCAAAATGTAACATGAACTCAAACTCTAACTTGGCAATTTTATTTCATCAGTTGCAGCTATTTTTCTAACAACTTGTCCTCTCTAGCTGAAATCAATCAATGAAATCATAATGCTCTGAAGATGTTGTCTTCTCAAACATTAACTTATTTATGCAATTTTCCAATTTAAGAAATGTCAAAAGGTTTTTGTGGCATATATAGTCATGTCAGGGACAAATAATATTTTATGAGCTCATTTTTCATTCCCCTCTTTTTGAGAAAGATTGATCTTGAGGAAAATCTTTTAATTTTTCACCAAAGCTGATCACTGCTGTAATTGATAGAGACTGGAGAAGGCTAAAACATCTTATAAGAGATTTCTAATCAATCATCCTAAACCTTAAATTCCCATTATCTTTTTCTCCCTTTACCTCTGTTATCATGAAAGCGGGTAGGGGACGGGGCACAACTGCCCAGGCTATGAAGCAAGAGACACCAAAAAGCCCCAAAAGGCCAAAAGGCCCAAAACAAAGGACAGTGCCTGATGAGAGGCCAGGTCACCATCTGTGGGTTCTCACCTGTGTGCACAATTGCAAGAGACTTCAGGTACAAAAACAACAACAAACATGGGGTTTATTTTACAAACGGGGGAAACAGAGAACTTACTGCATCCTCAAGTGGTGGCCACCTCACCCAGAATACATCAGTGATGGTAGTTCTTTGTGAGGTATTGAGTTATACCAACAAACAGCTCTTTGAGACACCAGGCCCAGGGCCTCTGGTGCTCCTTTCAGGCAACGTCAGAGACAGGACCGGAGGCCCAGTCTCTGCAGAGTCCTTCAGCTTCTCTTCCTGTTCGGAGGGCAGCTGCTGGATGCTTCTTTTATTCTTTCTTCCTCAGAGGCCAGGAATGGACTTCTTTCTTCTCTCTTCAGAGTCTGGAACCGTCACCTTTCTTCTTCTGCGGATTGGTGTCATCGTCGTCTTCTTCTGCTCTTCTCTTCCGGGGCCTCCTTCTCTCTCTGGGGCTGGCGTCCTCTCTTTTTTTTCTCCCTCTATTTTCCCTTCCTTGGGTTCCTCCAGCCCTGGCTTATATCCTCATTCAGGGTACCATCCACAAGTCTGATTGGACCATTTTTCAATCCTGGAGCTGATTGGACCTACCCATCAGCTCCTAGAACCTGATTGGTCCATTCAAAATGGCAGTTACTGGACAGGAGCAACTGCCACAACTGCTCTTGGAGCAGCAGGGTAAAAGGAATCACCACTCCTGCCGGCTCCCACTGCTAAGGCAGCTTGGTTACGGTAACAATCAGACTCACTTGCCTGTCAATAGTGGATTCAAATTGGAGACGTGATGTTGGGTAAGAACTGCGAAGGATGACCCATTCCCTAAGTAAAGTGAACTGGACATTATCTTTTGGACATTTGCCTGTGATTTGGGCATCTACAGACACATCATCACTGTTGAAGATACTTAAATCTTAATTTAGGAAGTTTTATTATAAGATATTTCACTTCCATCCACATCCTATTTGTGGTTTCTCTTTAGTGTCTCCCCCAAGATTCGAAGTAAAACTCTACATTATTTGTCAGACATTCTAGATTGAATCTTATTTGTTTCCCCCTCGTGCCAGGACAGAAATTGGTTATAAATCAGACACCAACTGACCCAAGGAAACCCAGTGATACTCATCTGTTATCTATAGTCAGAAACTTTGAATCTCAGGAACAGTTTTCAGCTGCTCCTCTGATTAAATCAACATTCAGAAAGCACAACATTGCAATTTACTATGGTGTACAAGTTGTTAGATTTATGATGCAAATAATTGGAGAATGGCCTGACAGGAGCCTTCATGGTACTTGATATCCATTTAAAAGTAAGAGGTAGTTATGTCAACCATTCTTTAGATCAAAATTGAGGAGATGCATTCTTCTAAATTGAATATTTAAAAATGAGAAGCTAGGTATATACCATGTTACATATGTTTAGTGGATTGAGAAAGAAATACCATCCTGATGTTGTCATAAATATTCTTAAAGCAAGGAAATCCTTCCACAAAAGGAGAAATAAATATGGAAAATTCAAGATATTTGTGAGGCTTCCAGTTTGGTGTTGATCATCAAAATTCTGAGTTCAAGTAAATGGACACTTGATTTGAACACATACTCCTAAAAGAGAGAGTTGCGGGAGAGCAGAACCAATAAGAGAAAATAAAAACTTGTGTCTTAGGTAGAGCTGTTCCCAAATTATTACTGAAGTTAATTAAGGATTGGGGAGGTAGGGTTAAAAAAAAAAGGCTTATAGGTAGAAAAACAATGGGAATTAAGTAACAACAACATTAGAAACCTCGATGCCTCTATTCTCTCCTGGAAACTCTTAACTCAATGATTCTCAATTCTAGTTGTACATTATAAACTCCTGGGTGATCTCTAAATTAAAAGAAAGATCAATGCCTGGCCCCCATCCCAACTTAATTAAATCAGAATCAAGGGGGATGTTGCCTGGGCATCTTTATTAAATTTTGAAAGTTCCTCAGGTCTTTTTTCTTTAATCTCTTACCATGTATAAGTTACACAAAGCCCAGAAGTTACTTCCCAATTATACCATTCCTTTCAAAGGAAAGAAAAATCAAAATCCTTTTAAGTGGAATATCAAGTATGATTCTTTTCTTTATTTTCCAAATGACCAAAATCAAAAGGTTTAGTAACTGTGAAGAATGTTGCAAAACAAAAAAATGAAGAGAGATTGGGATAGTACACAGTGAAATTGTCTTTACTGAGAGGATTTCAATGACTAACACTTTTATTGAGAGGTGTTGGTTACCACAGTGTAATCTGTGGTATGCTAGAGGTAAAATGTATTAGCATTTTATATAACCATTAAATTTGAGGGGATTTGAAAAAATAATTTAATGTTTTCCATTAAAAATTAATTCTCTACAAATTGCAGCACTTTGCAAATATCCTATATATTTTAATTTTATGTTTTAAAAGATTTATTTATTTATGCATACAAGCTGGGGTACAGGCCAGAGGCATGGGGTGGTAAGAGGGTTCACCAGAGACAGAGTGGGGAGCAGAACAGGCATACTGACAGAAATACACTGCTGAGGGGAGCAGCGGGCGAAGTGGGAGAGGTCTGCCATGCCATGTGGGAATCTCCCTGGCCGGGAGTCAAACTCAGGTAGACGCTGACGACAACCCCACAGCGTAGTGCTTAACTGCTGCGCCACTAGGGAGGCCCTCCTATATATTTTTAGAAAATAGTTTCCATGACTGCAAATAAGTCCCCTTTGTTTGATATCACTGTTTATAAAATAATTTAAGCAAATTACAATACAATTTCATCAGCAAATAATGATAGTTTCACTTGATCTTTTCCAATATGAAATCCTTTTATATTTCCACAAGTTGGTGGATCTTTATTTATCAGTGTTATATTTTGTTGTTTACTAGACCCTTAGTCATTATATAGTATCCATCTCTGTTCTTTATTACCTGTTTCTAATTAAGATTATATATCGATATTATTTGTAGGAATAGAGCTGTTCCTGTCTTTTTCTTTGGACCACAATTTGCTTGTCAGATTGTCTTCCAGCCTTTTAAGTTTGTACTTATTTTAGTAAGTAGATGAGATTCCTATAAACAAAAGTTAGTTTGTTTTGTGATCTTTAAGTCACTCTATACCTTTTAATTGGTGAATTCAAACCTTTGAATTTTAAAGTTATTAATAAAATATATGCATACATTGCAATTACTATGTTTTCAATATTACTACTAGTATTTCAATATTTTATTTTCTTTCCTTTTTACATAAAACAATACCATTTAATTGTGGGATCTTAGATGTAAAAGTTGGAGGACACAAATACAAATAACACTTTGTGTTTTGCAGGGGTCTTTGTTTAAGGACACTTCATTATTTTTAGTTTTTATTGAGGCATCACTGGTTCAAAACACTGTATATGCTGTAGAGTTACGGGATCACAAGCTTCATGTGTATGTTACAATACCACACCCACCAACAAGATACCTATAGTACTTCAACACAGTCCTTTGAGCCCCCTCCCCACTTTGATATTCACCACCCCGCCACAGACTTAGTTCTAGTCAGATTTCTAGGGTTATTGTTACAGGCTTTATCTGATCTTTGGTTTTGTTTCTTTATATTCCACATATAAATGACACTATCTGGTATATTTCTTTCTTTCCTGTGACTTATTTCACTCAACAAAACCCCATTCAGTTCTATACAGGTTGTCCAATGGAAAGAGCTTAGTTTTATAGTTGTGTAGTAGTTCATTGTGTATAAATACCACATCTTCCTAATCCACTCATCTGTCTTTGGTTACTTAGGTTGTTTCCAAAACTTGTCTATTGCAAATAGTGCTCAAGGAATATAGGAGTACATATATCCCTTCAAATTAGCATTTCTGTATTCTCTGGGTCGATACCTTGGAGTGAAATTGTGGGATCATATGGTAGATCTATTTTTAATATTTTCAGAAATCTCCATACTATTTTCTATAAGGGTTAGACCAGCAGTTTAAATTCCTACCAACAATCCATGAAAGTTATTTTTCTTGGGCTTCCCTGGTGGCCTACAGGTTAAGTCTCAGTGCTATCACCATTACGCCTAAGTTTGATCCTCAGACAAGGAGCTAACCCTAATATGGTGCAGCAGAAGTCTTCTGTCTTGCCTGCTGCTCCCCTCAGCAGTGTATTTCAGTAGATCCACCTGCACTGCTCCCCACTCTGTCTCTGATGAATCCTCTTACTCCCCGCACTTCTGGCCAATACTCCAGTTCTTCTACCCAAATATAAAATAAAAAAAAAAAAGTTATTTTTTCCACATCCTCATCAATACTTCTTGTTTCTGGTTTATTGTCATAGGGAATTCTCACAGGTGTGGGGGAGTATCTCATCTTGATTTTGTTTGGCATTTCCCTAATGATAAATGGTGGCGAGCATTTTTTTCATGTTCCTGTTAGCCATTTGTACTTTTTTTCTTGAGAATTATCTATTTAATTTTTCAGTCAATTTTTTGCCTCACCATTTGAATGTTTTTCCCTAGTGCATGTCCATTTCTTCATCTGTTCTTCTAAGTGACTCTGTTCTATATTTTTGTTCTGTGGTAACTATGCAGTTTATATCATTCTTTACAGTAGTCGTTTGTGTGCTGGTATTGACTCATCATCATTGGACTAAACAATTATGAATCTTTTCTTTCCTTCATTATTGTTTTGTTTTCTCATTTTATTTTTATTTATCTTCTGATATAGTATTGCTATTAGTCAAGATTTTGTGTTCTTTGATTTTCTTTTTCATGTGGAAGAAATCCTTTCAGCATTTCTTACAGAGTGGTTCTGGTGGTAGCATACCCTATTAACATTTGTTTCTCAGGGAAATTCTTTATTTTGCCATAGTGTTTAAAATGAATATGTAACTACTCTATATTTTTGTTTGTAGGTTATACTGATTTTTATATATGATGGTGTATTCTTATGATTTATTAAATGCTTTGATAACAAACTTGTTTTGGTGTTTCACAATATTATTTTCTTCCTCCTTCACACTGAAAATTGTGTCTATTACTTCTATATGAAATTCATTGTTATTTTTAACAGTCCCTTTAGTATTTCTTTCAAGACCAGATGGTGGTGATGTATTCTCTCTTTCTTTCTTTCTTTCTTTTTTAAATATTTATTTATTTATGCATACAAGCTGTAGTACAGGCCAGAGGTGTGGGGTGGTGAGAGGGTTCACCAGAGACAGAGTGGGGAGTGGAACAAGCAGATCAACGGAAATACACTGCTGAAGGGAGCAGCAGGCGAGGCAGGAGTGGTCTGCCACGCCATGTGGGAATCTCCCCTGCTGGGCATCGAACTTGCGCAGTCGCTGCCAACAGTTCCAAGGTTCAGCTCTTAACCGCTGTGCCACCAGGGAGGCCTGGTGATGCATTCTTTAAATGTTTGGGTTTTTTAAATAAAGTTCCTTATCACCCCGTTTATCCCATCATAAATTATAGTCTACCTGTATAAAGTATTCTAGCTTGGAAATCCATTTTTTCCTGAGGATTTGAAATAGTTCTGCCATTCCCATCTTTGTTGCATTCTGCATTCTGATAATATAATAGGAGTTTCATCGTATATAACTCTTAGCCTTGCCTTGCCACTTGTTTTTAGCAGTTTGATTATAAAGTATTTTGGATATATCTGCTTGGATTATTTTGTTTGGAACTCTTTGGCCCTCTTAGGTCAGGGTATCTGTTTTCGTTCCCAGATTAGCATAATTTTGGGGTACTGTTTCTTTAAGCTTCAGATGTTTTTAATGTGTAATTAGGACTGAGATTCACTGACTGAACTTGAAAGAGCACAAGACAATGTTGACTGTTGCCTTATTTTGAATGAAGCTTTGAACTATGAGTTCTGGGGGAGTCAGGGGAAGTAAATGCTTTATCTATCTCTGCAGCCATATAGCAAGGGGTTGAGGAAGAGAGCACAGAAACAAGATAAACTGCAATATTAAGTAAACAATTCATCCATATATGTTATTGAGCACAGACATCATCAGAGTACTTTTGATTGATAAATTTTGAAAGAAAATATTATTCGCTTAATATACACAGAAAAGACAAAAAGTGAGACTTCAGGGAAGATTTGAAAACTGGGAGCAAACCATGTATGATTCACTCTTGAGGTCAGTTTTTTTTTTTTTTTTTTTTTTTTTTTTTTTTTTTTTTTTTTTAATAATTTAGGTCTTAAAAGTGGGCATAGGCATATTCCAAGTCCTAAATCAAACAGGCATCTTGAAGTCAGCTGGGGTCTATCAGAGATTATTCACTCAGCTGCACCTGGCATTCTTGTTACATTGCTGAATCTTATTTCCTTGCTCTAAAAATGAAAGCTACTATCAATGTTGTTATCATTTAACAACTATGTGCTTGATAGAACACAAAATTACTTTAGAAAAGTCTGACTTCTTTATGTTTTATCATTTTCTATGCTATTTTTTGGTATTTTTACTATTTTGATAAAATGGTTCGGCCTTTTCACCAATTTTTCTTGCCATGATAATAGATTTATTAGATAGCTTTAATTCTAACTTGCCAACTGATTTGATGCATTAATTGACTATTCATTGATTATTTTCCACCTTAGCATTGAATCAACTTTTTTCTTGTCAACTTATTGACAATACAATACAATTGTATTGTATATGAGCTTCTATTTCTCAAGCTTATTCCTTGTTGAATTCTTAATTTTCACATGCCTTGTCTCGTCATCTTTTAATTTAATACACTTGTTACATCATAAGACTCTTTCAGTACACCACGCTGCTAAGCATTGTGAGGGAAGATCAGGGAGCAATTCCATTAGTATTAACTGAAAGTCATGATTTTTATGTAGTACCAAGATTCTCCTTTACTGGTTCTAATTTTCCTGATTACATTATTTTATCAATTCTCCTAAGCTCTATCAACCTTTGAATCACTATCTATGACAGCTGATCAGCTTGATTTTGATTACTTTGACAGTTTTCATTAATTTTCTCATGATTCAACAGAGATATGTGTTTTGGTGCAAAAGACAATGTAAATGATAAGACGTTTTCATCAGATGAAGGGGCACATATTTATCAAGATAACCTGTCACTGTCAATGCTAATGTTAGTCACCTAGTTTACATTTTATGGTAGTGTATATCAAATTTCTCCACTAAAACTTACTGTTTTCCCTTTCCACACTCTAATCTCAGAATTGACTATGCGACACCCACAGTTACAGGATGGCCAGTTAAGCTCCACATCTTTGAGATACACTATTTGGAATTCTTCAGCAGAGTCTGCAATACCCTCTGTGATCCTTGATTCTACACACAGAGGTCATTTTAAAGCAAACATCTGCCCTCTATTTAAAACACTCCATGGGTGCCCATTGATAAAAGGATACATTTCTAAGTATTAAACTTAACATATAGAGCTCACTATATTCTATCTACTCTACACCATTGAATGTCAATGTAGGTTCACCTGGGGATCACCAAGACTGGATCATATGGATGATTGGCCCTACTCTAAAACTCTCCAATTTTTTAATGAAGCATACCTTTGAAATGTTTTAGTACCTATTAATTTTGTGTAATATCTTTTGATTATTATAAAATATGTATTCTCACACAATTATTTTTATAAAAGCCATCATCTCAGTAATTATATTTACTTATTATATTATTCGTTAATTTTCTTTTTTTTTTCACTTGATTATTTAGAGTCAGTGATTGCCTTTTGATATTTCAGAAGTACTTAGATACATGTTATAAGCATTTCAATTCTACATTTTCAGTAAAGTGTTTCCATGGTGCGGAAAAAATGTAATTACTTTATAATCAAGAAATGTATTTTAATGCTCTTACAGACCTCTAGAGCAATGAGAACTTCTAATCTAAGATATTCCCCAGATAAGTTACATTATGAAGTATCATCTGCATATGTTATTAATTTTCTTTTTATAATCTCTGACCTCTTTTACCTATAGTAAATTAAATTTATCATTTATTGGATATTATTCTCCAATACTATTTGAGAATATTCTCAAATTAGTTTAGTAAAAATAAACTATGAATAACTTATAGTATGCTTATATATAAATAATAAAATCAGAGTACATTATTTAATATTAGAATTGTAGAGTATGTTATTTAATATTAGTTATGCAACAATTTGATTTTAAAAGCATTTTCTTTATACATTAATAATTTTAAATTTTAAATTTAAAATGCAAACATTCATAGATCAATGTTCAACCATCGATCTACGGTTGAACATATATTTTACTATAAAAGGAGCAATATTTTTCTTTAGTTATATATATGTATCTTTAATATTCAAGGAATATTAGGAATGTTAATGTTTATTTGGAATATGATTTGATAACTCCTTATTTTTTTCTTTCTGTAAATAACTTTACTGGTATTTCTGATTATTGAAATAAGGTTTGTTTATTGTCAAAATAAGAAAATTAGAAAAGTGTAAGTACATCTCTTTAGAATCATATCATTCACATTTGTTATGAAAAACTATCTTTGTAGACATATATGTCAGTACACACAAAAATGAGCATGTGTATATGTATATAAGTATATTTGTGTTCATATGTAGGATTGAATTGTGTACATATATGTGTTCTATGTGTGTGTACATATATATCTATATCTCCATATTTATAAACATACGTTAATAAAATAAAGACAATTTCCAGAAAGCCCAATACGTGATCACAGAGAGTAGGGAAAAGTCATAGGCCCATCATCATGTCAAATCAGACCTAGGTACTGAGCTCGAGACTATAGAAGTATGTTGATCAGAAGCTGTATTGCCACTTATCCTTTACTCAAGGAAGATTCAGAGAGCCAGAGGTCTGATATTTGATGAAACCAGTAAGCGTGTGGCAGGGTCTGTTCACTGAACAAAAAGGGAGCTAGTATTTGGTGTCATGTATTTTATTTGCACTATCTCATTAAATCCTCACATAAATAGGATGGCAAGTAAGCTTGATGCAGCATATGGCAAACTTTAACATCATGAAATGATCTCATAATGGAAATCCAACTTAGAAATGAATTTTTTGTTTTCTACACAGAAGCTAACTTATATAAACAAGGCTTCCAATGTATGGCCCTAGCCAAGAAGAGAAACTTCTTGCAGTAGAAAAGAAATTCAAAATACACAAAGCAAATATTGACAGACTATAAAGAAAATTTACAAATCAAACATTTTAGGTTGATATGTGACTTGTATCAGTAAGACAGATGTAGTGGGCAAACATTTCAGGAAAGATATGTAAGATTTGAATGGAAGAAAGTGTTTTCTTCCATTCATTAAAACTATCATTCTTCCAGGGATATAGGATCTGGCAACATAGATTAGTATATTTTTTTTAAGGCAATGGAAACTTAGTGATAATAAAGTTTTTTTTTCTTTTTTTTTGATATTATACCTCATAAAGAGTATAGTAATTACCTCTACTTAAAAAGACTGAATAGAATAATTTGCAAATATTTTACTTATTAATGATACTGGCTTCAAAGTATTTACAATATATTGCAAAAATTTTCCAAAGGGAATATAGGAAATGAGCTAGTATTTGGTGTAATGTATTTTATTTGCACTATTTCATTAAATCCTCACATAAACCTGTGAGGTATTATTTCTTCTTCATTGAAAGAAATTTATATGGCTTGAGGTACTATAACAAAAAGTTATCCAGCACTACATTGCTAGTAATGAAATGGGGTAATATGGAAATCTAGGTCTTCCAGATTCTCTTCTTTTTTTCAATATGCTACAAACATGAAGAGCATTTAATTGGATGTGTAAAATTAGAAAATAAATATTTGTCTCTTATAAAAGCCTGCACATAAAATTTATTTTTAAGGCTCCTTCTCATAATATAATCTTCACTTGACTAGTATTTCAAGAGTTTAGGTTTCAAATGTCTATCTGCATGAAAGTCATCCTTCCCTAACCTCTTTCTTACTTTCTACATTTTTCTAACTTTCCAACACTTTTGAATTACCTTGTCATGCTTTGAAATTTACCTGAGGAGCCCAGAATGCACATTCTTACCAAAGCAGTGTAACACAGGACTACCTCTCAAGATTCCAACATTTGAATGTCCCTAAATAAATAGTAATTCATTTGGTTAGTAAGGATACTCTATTAGGTTCTGTTTCTTTGACAGGGTGGCAGAACTGATTGAGACTTGATTTCTGGGAGAGGTGGTTGTTAAAATTTTGACTTTGGTCCTAGAATTATGTCAGTGCTGGCAATTTTGGTTGCAGTGAAATTAAGTTCTTGGCAACTAAATATCATAGAGGCAGTAATGCTGTATGTTCCTTTTCCTCTGGTCAGTTCTTGGAGTGCTTTGGGCCAATGTTCCTGGAATGTGACTATTCAGCTACCTTTCAACAATTAACTCTTTTTACATTATAAAAACAAAGATTGCTTTCATTGCTTTCCACTAAAATTTTTGAATAATATATTCTTATATTAAAAATCATAATTAGGGCCTCCCTGGTGGCGCAGCAGTTGAGCGCTGCGCTGTGGAGCTGTCAACAGCTCGCGATGTGAGTTCGACGCCCAGCCTGGGAGAATCCCGCAGGGTGCGGCAGACCTCTCCTGCCTCGCCCGCTGCTCCTCTCAGCAGTGTATTTCTGATCTGCCTGTTCTGCTCCCCGCTCTGTGTCTGGTGAACCCTCTTGCCACCCCGCGCCTCTGGCCTGTACCCCAGCTTATATAAATAAATTTAAAAAAAATCATAATTAGAAAAGGGCAAAATTGGGGCCTCCCTGGTGGCGCAGGGGTTAAAGTCCCAGCGCTATCAAGCTATCACCAGCCACTGTAGCTTAAGTTCTATCAGGCCAGGGACTAACCCATATGGCACAGCAGACCTTCCTGTCTCACCAGCTGCTCCCCTCAGCAGTATATATCAGTAGATCCACCTGTTCTGCTCCCCACTCTGTCTCTGGTGAATCCTCTCACACCCCGCACGTCTGACCTACACCCCAGTTTTTGTATGCATAAATAAATAAAAATAAATCTTTTTTTAAAAGAAGAAAGTTAAATTGTTATGATCATAAAGCATTGTTTCTTGGAAAACAATGCTGAATTTGAAGTAGCATATTAGGTCTTCCAGTAACTAGTTTATGACTCGAAAATGACATTTAACTTCTCAAAAGTTTTGTTTTCTGAATGTGTGACTAAATATAACGAGACTCCAACTACACAAAACATTTTTCCACCAATACCGTGGGATTTAATAATGAATATAAATTCATTATTATATAGCAAAATTTCACAATATTGATTGCTAAGCCTAGCTTTTCCAATATCTAGTGATGTGGCCTTGTGAAAATTTACCAAAACTTTCTGTATCAGGCTTCCTCTTTTGAAAACTGCATACTTGCAATACATGAGTGATAGGGCTGTTCTGAAGATTAGATAAATTAGAATGTTTGAAGGCCTTGGACAGTGCCTGAAGCTTAGAATGCCTGGAAGTGGTGATGTGTCAGTTATGACTATTGTTGTTGCTATTGTGTTGGTGATGATGCCTATGGAAATAGAGTCTATCAATAAGAAATGTTACAAAAAGAATAATTTAAGTTTTTCTAGCCAAAGGTGAGAAAATAAAAATATACGGATTCTAGGAGTTCAACCTAGGTCAACTGAATTAGAAACTCCAAGGATGATGTTTAACCATTTATGTTAGAATAATTATATATAGTGATTGATTTTGGAGCACAAGTAATGTTGAGAACCACTGGACCATAAATATCTGGAGGCATAATTAATGCCAGCCAAGTGGCAGAAGCTCTGTATTTCAACACCTTGACATGCAAAACATGTCAAGTTGACTAGGCAAAAAGTTATGGTAAGGCTACATAAAAATTATGATGTAATGGAAAATGCCTGAAAAAAAGATTAGGAGACATGTCCTAGATTCTGACTCTGGGACCAATCTCACTATTTGAACTTGAATCCTTGGATCCTCATAATCTTTGTGTCATTCAGTTTCCTGAACCAAAATCAAGGAGGGTTAATTAGGGGATTAATGAGTGTTTTACATCAAGCTTTATTTACTGAGCTATTTTGGATGACTTGATGTATTTGTGTGTAAGCAAATACATATATGTAACAGATATGATTCAGGAATGAGAGCGATCTTACTAAACATTTATTAGAGTTTATTAATATTTGGCCTTAAGTAAGCATCTTACTCAACTGAGTCTCCGCTTAATAAGGTAGGGGTCATATGAGTTTCAAATATAATAATAGCTAAAATAAATGAATATAATTAGAAACTAAATAAACATTAGTGTCCTTTGAAATTTCACAATTTCATAAACATTTATATTAAACTGGACCTCATCCTGTATTTAATAACTTTGTGCACTGGATAGTTAGTCCTAGATGAAAATACAAAAAAAAAAACCCGCTTAATAATAGAAAACACAATAAAATGTATTTAAAACCTTGATAAAACCCTGAACAATTTACCCAAAATTACACTGTAGTTAATTATTTGCAAATGTGCCCTTTCTATTGTATGTTGGGTATTACTGAGTGCTTTCTTCTTTTAACTAATCTCTTACTTTATTTTATATCACTTTGGGAATGATTGTTTTTTATAGAATTGGATGATGTGATGGCTAACCACAGAAAACACTAAATGGTCAAAGGCAGTAAATTATGTTTTTTTTTCCAAACAGAAGTAAAAATGACTTTACCCTTCTGTAATGTTTCACTTTCATGCTTTTTATATTGGTTCAGTCAGGAAATACATCTCATTCACATTGATCATTATAGCACATTCCAACAGGATAGACACAGCAGACTGTTCAAAAATAAATCAGCTAGACACCAATGAACATCAAGACATAATATTTTTTGAGTTCCCTATAGTCTGTAACCCATATTTTAGTGTCAACTTACAGGAAAATATATGTACAATAAGTCAACATAGAATATTTGAGAAAAGAATGTAAGTATAGTAATTTTTTAAAAAAATTCAGATGTTGCTTGCTAAAGTAGATCATTTTCCATTTAATAATTGTAACTGTTTATATATTTTCTTTCCTCTGAGTACAAAATTCTCATCTTCCTTTTTATAAATGTGATTACCTATGGTATTTATTTTTAATATCTTACAGAATGTAATTCAGAATATTTATTACCAAAGAATCTTTAACAGGATTAGCCTGAGTCCTTATACTTTTACAGCCAGATATTTTTGACTCTTCAGATGTTCATGTTATTTTAAAAAATCCCAAGCCTTATTATTCATTTGTCATTAATACTTTTTTAATCCTTTTTTCTTATGATTTCATTACTCTTTCATTAAGCTAACATACTTAAGAGTAAAGGAATCTAATTAGGGATCAGGTGTTACTTGCTAAAACTGCCTTTTTTTCTCTAGAGTCTATTCTTCTTTGAGAATATCTCCCTTTTGTAATTGGTAGCACAGTTTTCTAAATAGGAAAAATGTCTGCAATAATCAGAAACATGTTTCCCCCCATAATTTCATGCAAAATTGGGGGCTTGATTTATTTTATAAAGTTTCAAAAATGTGTCTTGACAAATTTATATGCTAGAGGAAACCTAAGTTTTCAAATCCCATTTACTTTTAAACTCATTCAAATCATTTTTAGCCTCTCAATTTTACAGACTCATTTTCCAGTTGGAAAAAAAGAAATGATTATGATAAAAAATTAAAACTCAAAAGATAAATTTAAAAATAAAAATTTTTCTGGCCTTTCATGTCTTTGACTAATTAGCCCAAACATTGAGAGAAGTTGTATTTTTAGAATGTCACTCCCTACTATATTCCTGTCCTGATTAATACTACTCCTTTAAGATTCAATATCCATGTTGTCTTGTGTGAAGCTTCCCCTCCCATTCCATTGTGCACTGTAATACATATTTGTCTCATCCTAAATAGTCTATTTCTACATTTGCAATATCATATTTAAAAATAAATCAACTAAATTTTAAGTTGTATTAGGGAAAGATTTGTGCTTTTTTAATAGTATTGTCATTGTTAGTAGCACATTGGTAAGCTCTGAGAAGTATTTATATAAATGAGTTAATCAATAAACTAATTTCCTAAACATTTAAGCAGTCATAAGACACTGAAAAGATGCTACAATATTTTTATCAATTACTTTCAAATGTATCTAGTCATACTAGATACTCTGAGTTTCTTTGGAAGAGAGTACAAATAGAAAGAGGAGAGCTTAATTGCCCTTTTCCACTCTTACTATAAAAAAAGGCATTCCCTATTTTGTCACTTTGACTAGGGCAACTTCACTCTTTTCGGCTTATCTATTGAAGTTTTACATAACATTTTACCTTGAGAAGTTATTTTTCTTGTAGGAAAAAAAAAACAGGATCTGAGATTCTGTTTTTAGATGATCAAATGACTTTAATTCAAAAAGTGGAAATTTCATATTCTAGAACTGTGCTGTCTAATATAGTAATTATCAGTTGCATGTATCTACTTAAATTGAAAATCAGTACAACTAAATGGAATTTTAAATTTAGTGTTTTAGTCATAAATCGAGTATCTCCATTTCAGGTACACAATAGCCACACATGTCTACTGAGTATCATTTTGAACACCATATGGTACAACTTTTCCCATCATTACAGAAAGTTCTACTGGACAGCTTTTTTCTAAAACTAAGATTATTGAGACTAATATCATGTAGTGTAAACCCTTAGAAGAAATCAATAAAGGAAGCTAGGATAGACTATTAAAAAATTGTGTAAGATGTTTACTTGACTTATTAAGAGATCTGATCCATACTAGTTTTAAATTGAAGGATAGGAGACTTGTAGATTAGTTGACAGTGTGAAACCTGGAGACTCTACATTAGTAAAACATGTAGCTACAATCAAGTTACATAACATTCTTTGCATTAGTACAGCTTCTGAAAAAAAATCTGTGTAATATTAGTAACTTAGTTCATAAGTATCCTCTGAGGGTGAAATAAGACAACAAATGTATGTATTTAACATAATCTCTGATACATTTTGATAATCAAAGATCATTGTCCAATTATTGCTAGTTCAATTTACTACCATGTTGGTTGGGTGCTCCTAACATATATAGTATGTCTAAGGAGGTATTTTGATAGAGTAACTGGAATGTTTTTGTAGCAAAATAAATTGAATTACTTGAAGACAACTATGGCAACACTATTGGTAAGTATGGAAACTCACCCAAATGAGGGTGTCTGGAATCTACCAAATGATTTATGAATGGTACAGACCTATTATTCCCACCTACACATCTTGCATTATCCAATTATGCTCTCTGAAAATAGATTCATGAGGTCTTAAAGTCTTGTTAGTCATACTTCCATTTCTTTTTATACCCATACTGTGTGTAACCCTACAGCAACATATATTGAACACAGATCATATAGAGGTAAAATTCATTTGTACTCCTGGTATTAATAGCATCTCTTTTAAGAAGCAATTGGATTCCTCTATTTGTGAATTCAGATGTGGTCAGAAGAATCCACATGTACCTAATGATTAATTCATGATGATAATGATGATAACATAAAGATATGTTAATGATACAGGTGATTTTAAAATGCCCCTTTCGAACTCCATCTTTAGACTCCTCATGTAGTTCCTTCCCAAACCGATCACTACCTGTGTTTCCACATTGAGATACTAGTTACAAGAGAGTGGTGTGATAGGTGAGAAGAAACTTTGGTATCCAAATGCCAGAATCTGCCTCTACAACGGGATCCTCTGTGCTCCTTTGACCTACCTCTCTTAAGTTATCTTTCCACTGTGTTTGACACATGTCAAATGTGTTTCCTTATCACTCTATGTGCTGTTTCTATACATCTGCCTGCAGTGGTTTTGACAACAAAATGGTATCTCCTGCTCTCATTATTTTCTAGACTAGCATTTAAATTTTATTCCTGATTGAGTAATTCTCAACTTTTGGAATCTCTACTTTTATTTCAGTAGTTGATAACAATTGTGAGCATCAAGTAAATCACATCTTCTCCCATGTTTGCCTCAATGACCTCCCTAGCATGTATTTATTAGAGTTCCACTAAATTATATTCTCAGTTAATTTAATTTTTCTCACATATTCTTTGAAAGGATCAACAACAAAGTCAAGTACTGGATACCAATAAAAATAATCCTAAACTAGGCTCATTTGCACTTTCCAAGATTTGTATGTAAAGTAATAGTCACACTATTCAGGATTTTAATTTCTTCCTGGGCTTTTCAATACCTCCCATTATATCTTTGTGTAAAATCCAGAGAAATTCATGCTGAGTTTAGTGAAGGGTTTGTAGTTGGTTAAACAAACATGCTGCCAGAGTGTTAATTAAGCAATTCAGTAAATGGTTTTTAGTTAATAGCAGATTTTACTTATAAGATTCTTCCCCAAGTGTCCAGCATAGAAATCACACAAATGGATTTGATATCAGAAAGGTGTGAGGTACATTTTTATAATTAATTAGGATATCTTTAACTTTCACTTAATTTTTTGAATGGACATGTACATAGCTTTTTTATTATTAAATTTACAAGTATGAAAAAAAAGGTGGATAATTATAACTACTGCCTAATGTAATTAGGATTTATAAAACATCAAAATCTAAGTGGAAAGTGCTGCTATGAACATAGGAGTACATAAGTCTTTTTGTATTAATATTTTCATATCCTTTGGGTAAAGACCATTGCTGTATCATATGGGATTTTCATTTTTAATCTTTTAAGTTATCCCCATACTATTTTCATAGAGGCTGTAACAAATTGCATTCCTACCAACAGTGGATGAGTATTCCTTTTTCTTCATATTCTCAGCAGTATTTATTATTTCCATTCTTTTTGATATAGGCCAATCTCACAGAGGTGAAGTTATATCTCATTGTGGTTTTGATTTGCATTTCCCTTATAATAAATGATTTGGAACAACTTTGTATATGCCTATAAGCTTTACGAACATCATCTTTAGAAAAATGTCTATTTAGGCCTTTTGCTCCTAGCATGTATTTATGAGGCATTCCAGTAAGTTATAATCTCAGGTCATTCACTTTTTCTTACATATTCTTTGAAAGGATCAACAACAAAGACAAATATTGGATATCAATAAAAATAATACCAAACTAGCCTCATTTCCACTTTCCAATAAAGTAGCAACTATATTCACACTATTTATAGATCTGTTTGTTTTTCTGTTGCTGAATTGTATATATGTACTTTATATATTTTAGAGATTATCCCCTTGTCAGTTGTGTAGTGTGCCAAGTCACAGAACCAACCAAAGCACCCAATGACAGATGGGACAAATTTTGGCATATATACTCAATGGAATACTACTCAGCTATTAAAAAAGATGAAATAGGCACACTTTGTACAAAATGGATGGAACTTGAGGTGATTGTAATACGTCAAATAAGTCATGAGAAATTAAAAGATAGGTATCATATGGCCTAACGTATCTGTGGAATAAATAATAAAAAATATATACTGGTAAAGCACAGCAAGAAAAATATTCGAGCTAGTGAAAAATAGGGTGGTTACAAGAGGGAGTAGGGGTCAGGAGAAGGAAGCATTTAGGGCACTGACATAGGAAGTTGGTGAAAGATGAATACAGCATATTCACAAAGTTATAGAGACATGTAAATAACTGAGATATTTACAAAATATAAATAAATAAATGGAAAAATCTAAGAACAATCTCCAAAAGTACAAATTAAATGTGCATCCATTTTAGAAAATTAACTTTACAAATATAGTAAAGAGAGACTGTAGTTCTATAGATGTTTGTGTGAAAATATAACTCAGGAATTTCAGTAACTATTAAAACATTGTTCAAAATGTTAAAGTAACATTAACTCATTAATAGTATACTAGTTAAAACCTCAAATATGCTCAGTTTTTCAGTTCTATTTGCTGTGTATTGAAAATAAACACATATTCTAAGGAGGAAGTATAGAAGGAATAGAGTATGTACATAATACCATCAAAATATAATTTGATTAAGTGAAAAGTTATAATCCAGAGAATGGTCACAACATCTGTCTTCATAAGCTTGAAGTACTTCTGGGGTTGTTTTTATATTTCTTTGTTTTCCCCATCCCATAGGAAAAGCTAAAGCAAAAGTGAGAACATTACTTGGAAAATATATATCTAATTAATAGGATATGGTTTTGTATATTTAGAGTTGGCCAAAAATGTGAATGACATCTCACCTCCCCAGTGAGGGAGACATTAAAGGTAATCACGGTTGTTGGAGGAAATAATATTTATTGGAGTAAGTGTGTTGCAAGTGCTACATAAGGGTCTGTGACAATCCTGAAAAGAAACCTTTAATACTTTCAGACCATGTTGTTCAGGTTAGCAATTTGACAGTTGAATTAAACCTTTAAATTATAATCAAAATACTACTTTATGTTATAAAGATGACTACAACATAGACTGTCAGAAGGTAAGATAGTGTAGACTGGTAAGATGGTGGCAGAGGGACGCTGCCAGGCTCTCCTCCATATATATATTCACAAATAGCTCTTGGCAGAGCAAAGCCAATTACCCTAAAAGCCAAACAGACACAACTACAACACACACTAGGAGCAATGTTCCTGTGGAAAGGGGCAAGAAAAATTTTATTTGAACTGTTTGCAGTGATACCACAACAGTACATCTCATTGAGGAAGATGGTTATCTGCCATAGGGAGGCCCTCTACCATTGCTCATTCAGTGGCACATGCCTGCTTCCAGAACATTGGAGACCTGGCACTGCACTAAAGAAGGAGCTGGCATCAGAATACACGCTGCACTATTTGAAAACTATAGAGAAATGCGGAGTGATGATTACTGGTCTGAGCCTAAAACTCCCAAAATAGAACAGCTACAACTCAAACCTGCAGGGATAGCCAGGTCAGACCACCTGTGTTTCCTCAGAGACAAGGCTATTACTTGTAGCTTCAGGGTGTGATATTCAAAACTTCTGTCACCTGTCCTCTTCACTCCCAACCCAAAGCCATAACCACCACAGCAACAGAACTTATTGAAACTGATTACTTTCAATAATCAGTTTAAATACCTGGATCTTGACAAAATGAGAAGCACCCATAGTTAAGGCTCTATACTGGAAAACAAAAGAAAAAATCCTGGCTCATGGGCCAGTTTTCTTTTTTCTTTTTTTTTTTAGATTTATTTATGCATATAGGCTGGGGTACAGACCAGAGATATGGGGCAGCAAGAGGGTTCACCAGAGACAGCGTGGGAAGCAGAACAGGCAGACTGATGGAAACACACTGCTGAGGGGAGCAGCAGGCGAGGCAAGAGAAGTCTGCTGCGCCATGTGGGAATTTCCCCAGCAGGGCGTCAAATTGATTCATATTCACCGCTGCCCACTGCTTCACAGCACAGCGCTTAACCCCTGTACCACCAGGAGGCCCTCATGGGCCAGTTTCATCTATGATCAGCACTGGATCTAGTGCTCAAACAGAGCTGCTACAAGACTATACAAAACACTGAGGCCATGGGAAAGGCCTAGAGGTCCTAGAGGTGGGGAAAACCGGATCCCTGCCACACAGCTCTGATACCCACAACATAGGAAGTTTGAATCCTGATGGTCACAGGAGGCAACCCTTAGTGCCCTGCTGTCCTGTTCCCTTTTACTATTACCCCTTGCTGGTAACAGCCCTCTGGTCATCAGTATAAGAGCAAAGGCAGCAGTCTGAAAGTTTATCCCTATTACAACATATAAAAACTAAAAATGAAAAGGCAGAAGAACATGTTACAAATGTTGGAGCCAAAAGAGTAAAACAACTACAAGGTAAGATAAGAGCACTAAGATGTGCTGACGCTAACTGAAGTAATGATTCTAAGATTTTAATATAGACATTAGATCTCATATGACATATTTAAATCGTCAAAGAAAAGTCCTCCAAACCCACTGTTCTGTTTACTTAAAGAAAATATACTCTATATCATCAGGAAGAGCAGTAGGTAAATTGATATTGAACATGTTCATAGAATAGAAAGAAGGTAAAGAAAGACCATAAAGTCTAAAATCAAAAATTATGCCCCTTTCCCTGATGCTTCAAGTATGTGACAATTTTAATATAAGGTCTTCTGACACCACATTGCTGTTTATCTCTACACACCTTGGCTAGGAGTCAAACATTTAAAGCCTCTGCTGTCTCTGATGTGATCAAGAGGTCGATAAAAAGAGAAATTAATTTATGTGTTTTGCAGCTACTAACCCAGTTCCTGTCAGCTTGCTACTAACTAGCAAGTGCCTCCAACTAGCTGTGCTTCTTCGGTATGTAACTTAATCTCCTGTTTCAGTGTCTTATCTGTAAAATTATAGGATGAGGCTGGCTGTTTTTAAGTATTGTATATTTACCCTCTGAAATTATTTGATTCTGTGTCAATAAAGTCCAAACAGAACCTACTTTTTCAGGGGAATTTTGATAACAAATGGCCTCTACCTTGTACCTACTGTGCCATACCAGGGATGCTTATTCTAGTCTCTCGTCATCCTGTTATGTATAGGAATCATAGCTTTTCATAGGTACTTACCAGAAAGCCTTTAGTCAGTGATTCTTCTGCTTTGCTTTCCAAGAATTCAAGGAATCTGAAATCCAGATCCACCCCCACCCGCCCCCCCACCCCATGGCCTTTTTTAGTTTTGCTTTTTAGCTCTCATGGGAGCCAAGTAAATAAAACTCAAAGGTTGGTGCAGCAGCCTGGGTCCTGCCCTGGTTTGATGGCAGTTTTGCCTTATCAGAAAGCACCCAGAATGAGTTTCCTGCATGATCTCTTTGCGTTTTCAATTCCCACCTGCTTCTTAGGACATGTGTAAAATATATTTTGCTTCTGCTATCTCCAGTTTTAGCATTTTCCCATTTCCCATTTTTAAGCTCATAGAATTTTAAAGTAGCCAATCCTTTTCCTTAATGAATATTTTTAAATAATTTGAATATTCAAAATATAGCAAAATAGTTGAAAGAAAAGTTTTTCCATAAAAACAAGAACATGTTTTACAGACTTCACACTTGTTCCTTTTTTTACTTGCTCTAGTCTAAAATGACTTTGGGTATAGACATAAACCTAGCTACCAGCTGTCTAGAATTCTTTCACTAAATTGTCTAAATTGAATTGTTGTTTGATGTCAAGAGGCTAACTTCTGATATTTAGCATTTTGCAGCAGTAATTTTCTAAATATTTTCTGAAGAGATAGAAATCAATGTAACATTGAAAAAGTCTGATACATCCCAAGAGAACTTCTATACTATATCAAAATCCAAAATTAAGATAGAAACGACACAATAATTTCAACCAAAAAGTTCAGTATAAAGAATTATTTAGTTATACTAGACATGTGGAAAAAATTAACATATTAACAGAACAGTTTTCCGAGAATTATTATCCTTTGACTGACATCTGGAAACCAAAATTTTGAAAGTATTTTTATCATTCCTTAATAAGAACAGCTGACTCTGCTTAAACTGATTATGCAAACAAAATGTTGAAATCTGGAATTTTGGCACCTACGAGTCAGAGTGTACCTATGTGATCAGCCTCTATTAAAAACCCTGGCTGCTGAGTTTCTAATAATCTCTCTGGTTGGCGATACCTCCCATATGTTGTCACTATTTGGAGTGGAAGGAATTAAGTGAATCTATGTGACTTTTTGGTGAAGACCCTTGTAGTTTTCTGCCAGGTCCCGTGCACCTTTTTTTCCTTTGCTAAGATTTCTGCGTATCCATTCCATGTTATAAACAATAACCATTAATACATTGCTATGCTGAGTCCTGTGACTTCTCCCTAGTGAGTCAAGGAAACTGGGAAAGGGAACCACTGACATACTAAATTACTTTAAAAATGTAAAGAGAACTCTGAAGGATATCATATAATACAGAGAGACTAGCACAGAGAGAACTTCAGTACCTCAGTACAAAGTTGGAAAGAAGACCCTGTCTCTAAGACTGGGGTTCTGACCTCATTAAAGAAAATATATTTGCATTCCAATGAGGGACAGAGAATTTTGCATGATTTCTCAGTCCAGGTCTGGTCCATAGTTACTGAGCAAACAAGAAATAGCATTACAGAGGAAATTTGGTGGGCAGACACACAGAGAGCGTGAGTAAACTCTATTGGGTGCTCTAAGTTCATGTTCTACAATGGGAAAACCAAGAGAAACAATGCTTTGAGGCTCAATCAAACTGAGACTGTTGTATGGGAATGCAGAGACAGTCTAGGCCTGGGCTAACGAATGCTGGGTGGTACAATGCCTGTATCAGCAGGACCATGGCAAGGTAATCTCAGTGATCTCTATGGCTGCAAGGTTACTAGGTTGTGCTCCCTCTGGGTTGCAGATGGAGAGAATGCCGCCAAGAAGAAGCAAGAAAAAGCAAACAGAACTTTGGAATCAGAAAAATAACTTCCCCCATTTCTTCCTGATATGCCTCTCTAGCGCCCTCTACTGACAAAGTTTAGCATCATGTTCACAGCAAAGGAAATTTGCTGAAAAGAGCCCCTGTCATTATCTCAAATCAGATACTGATTTGATACTGATACTGATGGGTGAGTTTTCATCTAGAGGCAGTAAGTTGATAACTGGCTCGTACATAGCGAACGTATCTCAAAGACCATTAAACAAACTCCTTCTCTTTTAAGCATTTTAAATTCTCAGCTGATATAAATCAAACAAAACAGATCATATTTCTATTTCCTGCAAATAAATACAAAATATAATGTATTTTATTTGTTTTCTCCTTAGTCCAGGTTTAATGTCTAAGTACATATTCTTCTAGAAAACCTCATTGTTTTCCCAAACATAGTATGTCTTTTGACTTGTTCATGCATTTTTTAAATGGTACATAAAACTTCAGGGTAATGACTTATATACAATTTAAATTTTAAGATAGTCCACAAGTTACTAGTCTTTGTTTCACTGTTTATAGTAAACTAGCACTCAGTGAATGCACGCTAACTAATTTAGGGTCAAATGGAAAAATGCTACTTAATTTTTATTTTGTATTCTACTTATTTATTATTCACATTTTACTCAATCTGAGCAATACAATTAGATTTTAGTTTTTTTCTTCATTTTGTTCTCCCAGGCTACACTGAATATTTAAATTAGAAAATAAGTGTTATTGATTTTCTCTTTTTTTATCCTGAAAATGTTCTTATTAGGTTAGTGAACTTATTTCTTAAAGAACATACATTTCCAACTTAAATAACTTGGTACTACAACCTAATGTCCCATGGAATGATGTTATACCTGTATTTGTGTCAAATCTAATTATGAAGACTTGATTTGCGTAATGTGCAAGAAATTATTTCCACTTTCCTTACCATGCAAACAGATCAATTTTCTCATTAGCCTTTCCATCAGTTCTGATTGCTTTAAGCTTATGTTTTTCATATTACTTTGTTTCTTAGTCCAATTTGATTCTAACCTCATCTATGGAAAGACTGACTACATTTCAGGAGATATGCTGACATATAACTATAAAGTCAGTTACAGTGCAACTTTTTTATGATTTATTTTTAATTACTTATATCGTCACATCATAGCTTTTCTATAGTATCTAATTAGCTGAAGATTTCTTTTTACCTTTGCTGATATCAGAATTCAGAAGAGAACAAATAAGGAGATGAACCACAAAGTAGGCGACAATAAAAGATGAAGAGGAAGTGGGAGGTATAATTCATTTTAGGAGTAAAGCTTTGGATAAAAGAATCTAAGGAGACTTTTTCAAGCTCTTTGTCTTAACAAAAGGAGTTTTGTGGTGGTGCATAATTTCCCACAGATCTTTTGTTCTTTGATGTGTTTGGTGCACAAATAAAAATGTGGGTTGAAAGTTTGCAGAGTGGAGTTTGTGTGTTTACAAAGGGGACTGTAAAGTGAATGTGCTGATGCTTGTGAAGTCAAACATGCTGTAGATAATGGCACTATTAGGAAGAGACACTGCAAAAAGGATTTTCAGGATCCCCTAAGCTTCTATGAATGTCAGGTTTTGTTTCTTGTCTGTTTATTACTGCCACTCACTAAATGCATATTCAAAGTGTTTCCTAATAAAATGCTCTCTACTAGGAGAGTTGATTCTGTTTCATCAGTGGACAAATTGAAGTTGTATTTACATAATAAAATATATGAGCATAAGTTTGGTGGCTATTTTCTTTGTATGTTGAATCTTAAAGTACCTGGTATTAAAAAAAATGGCAATAAAACATTTCTTACCTCCCTCAGAGTTTCACTAGAAATACCTGTATAATTTCTAGTTTTTTTAGTCTCTCTTTACGTAAAGTTTTACATGAAATTTGTATAATTCTTATGAATGTATGTATATGTAGAGTTAGAAGAACCCAAACCTCAAAATCTCCAGTGATATAACCAAAACATTTCATGTTTTAAGTCACAAACTACATAATTCCTAGGATTGTCTACTTCTCTACTCTTTGCTCCCACAAAATCTTTTAATTTTCAGGAGTGGAATTAGAATCATGGTAATGTGAAGAATGTTTTACTGTCAGTTTAATATCTGATGGCCAGCATAACACAGAGTGTGATAATATTTAATAAATATGTACTGCAAGAAAATCAAGTAAATTTAACAATGAATAGCCTTACTGTTCCCACCATAATTTAGAACCTATTCACAAATGAAAATGTTCTGGTATTCCAGGGCCTATCAGAAACAAGTCAAAATTAGAGACATAATTTTTCTTTGATCTGGTCACACTGAAGAATAGCATTATGAGCCTGAATTGATATAGAATAAGTCTCAAATGTTGATAGGGCAAACAACTTTCCTGTCTATGAAGCATAATCTGCAATTAATCATGAGCTTTCAGCAGATATACCTGATAGGAACAGATTATTTACTAGTGCTGGGTTCTCTTTTTGGACAAATAAATTCTCACCTTTATCTGAAGCAGTGGTTAAACCTGTAGCCTTGGATCCCAAAAGTTGTCCAGGGTATAGGGACAGTTTTTACTCTAAGAGTTACAGAGTTACTCTTAGAATAAACATATCCTTTGTTAATCAAACAAAGACTCCACTGAGAGTGGAAGTGGTTCTGATGATCACGACAATGAAAACAGAAGAAAACCAGAATGTGGGAGCAAGTTTGTCAGAGAAGTTTGTCAGAGAAGGCTCTTCTGTGGAAGTAATAACACCTTCACTTATTTTGAGATATTTTATTTCTCTTTGGATTGGCCAGGAAATTATTGACTTTTGATGATATGGTTCTACTTCTGTTTGAAACAAATTTCACACAATCATCAATTGATTAGGTCCCTTCTCCTTGTTTTGTTCTTTTCATGTGGATAAACTTTATTGCTTATGACAAAGTATCCCAAGCCCTAGAATTATGCACTCTAAGTAACTGTTGTTGGATATGTCATACATATTATGTATTTGTATTGTGATACTATTTCTAGAGCTAAATATTGGTTTTCTCTGTTTTTTAAGTGTTATTGTTTTCTTTCCGAATTTTTCTCTTTCCTATGGGACAGACTTGCTGTCTTACATTGGTGCTTAAATTTTTAACTTGAAGTTCTCTCCTCAAAACTGTATTTTCCTCCACAACTACCATGAGGTTCTACCCACATGTATGAAGGTCTGAAGGATACAAATCTCATCCTGGTGGGACTGTGCTGTGTTCTTAGGGCAGTGATGATGGTAGAACAAAAATCAATCCCTCTTTTTCATACCACAACCCTTACAATACCACAGTATGAAGCTGAACTTCAGTAGTGATCCTTATGGAAAATTTGGAGCAAATTAGAATAAATTAGAGTATGCCCTTAAGTTATGTAAATTTTATTCACAACCCCTTATCTGCCTAACTTCCCAGTGGAGAGATTGTCTAACAACTAACATTTGTTAGGGTTCAGATGAATTTTAGGTAAGAACTATCTAAAAAGTCACAATCCTACACACACACACACACACACACACACACACACAAATTTGCATTGTTCTCTTTCTGGTTAGAAGTTGTGTTAAATGCTGGCAAATCACAATGAGTAAGTGAATAGTATTTCGTTGCTCTTGTTGGACAAAAGTTTTTTGAGATTGCCACTGATGTTTATTATTTGATCTCTAGATAAATCACCCTGCTAACAATGAATCTCTGTTGCACTTGGGTACACATAAAAATTTACCACTTTTAACTAATTTCATATTTCAAACAGAAAGTGGTTACTCTAATAGAAGACGCTTGCTCATTGGAAATGCAAAGTTCAAAAGGACTACAATGTGAATATTCTAAAAACCTGAGAAATATAGTTTCTGATTCTGTTATTTGAGTTTGAATATTTTTATTTTGCTAATCACTCTGGGCAGAATGTATTTGAAGGTGATGAATGTGGCCATTATTCTCTAGCCAATATTTTACTGAGATTTTTGTAAAATGTGTCCTATGATCTCAGTTTCATAGGGAGTAGTACACCTAGCTCCTACTTCCCAGATTCCAGAAACAAACACTTGTAACCAAAGGAATGTCAAGTCAGTGCTCAGCAGCAAATTTGGATGACACCTTTTGTTTCATGATAAGATTTCCCAGGGTCTGGATGGAGACAGCTGGAGGCAACTATGGAGATCTAATTCCATTGGTAATAGCAGGATGGACACCTGTTGAGGCAAAAGGAATGCCATGCGGAGCAATAAGGGACCTCTAATTCTTAACGGAGTGTGAAATTCAACAACCACACTTCAGGGCTTCCTAGGAGTTGAGTCACAGTTTTGTATTTTTTTTTTCCATCAGGATTCTAACCTGAATGAGATCTCTATTTGAAATATTTTTCATTTAACAATGAAAAATGAAGACAAATGCCTGTTTAGTAACAGAAGCAGAAGATGGTGACCAAATACTATGTACATATATACCTGAATGACTTGTGGAAGGGCAGATTTATATGCTTCTCCCCATTTCTTTGGGTGGTAAGACCACCATGTGAGTTATTCTGCTGGCCCTGCTTTTCTTCTTCATTCCTTTACCTCTTGGGAAGAAATGTTCATTTTGGAAGAAAAAAGTAATCTTGCTTAGTTCAGATCCTTGCTTGTATTTGTCTATGAGATATACCTGTGTGGTGGAAATGCACATTTCTTTATTGTTCAGTGTAGTCAGTTTTATAGATACAGGGTTCTTGAGAGGGCAAAAGTTTTCCATTTTTACCATAGCTGGATGTGAATATTTCCTCTGGGTCACAATTTGGGCAAGCCCATTTGCTTAACAGACCTAGTCATACTATTAGCTGACTACTCTGTCTTTCAAAGGCTTCAAATCAGTTGAGGAATAAGGATGAAAATGATGCTAATACATATTTGATCCCATAAAATGCAAACACTTCTTAGTTTTTCCCTCTTTCAAAATCATTTAAAGTTCTTAAAAATTATAATATAATTTCTATTACCTAATATCTAAGAGAATTTTATGTGAAATGCTCTGATATCCTTTACCATAGAAGAATACATTTACACGAAAAGCATTGTTTTTCTTACTTGCACATTAGAGTTCAATAACTAGTCACTGTAAATACACTATACATTTTGTATTAGACATGAAGTATTACTGACTTTTCTTATCAGTCTTATTACTGCATTTTTTAATGTTTGAAATCAACAAAATAAACCAAAAAAAAAAATTGTGACAACTTTACTGAAAGATTCAGGTTGACATTTTAAAACTTCCTTGAGCTAAACCACCAAGATACATTAACAGAAAAAAAAAAAAAATCAAAGCCAACTAAGAGCTTATGAAAGACAGAGTAAATCCTTTAGGATGATTAGTTCAGTGAAATGTTAAAAGAATATTTTGTGTGCATGTCAGGTCTCTTGCTAGTCTCAAACTAGTAATTTGGATTCACTTCATTATAGCCACTGAAGTACCTTAACAGAAGCTGGGAAGAGGAGTGAAGAGCCAGAGAGAAAGAGCAATAACACTTAAATGATGGAGTTGCTCTCATAATTCAGCTCCAGATAACTCAAACAAGCACCTTGCAAATGACAGTGCAGGGCTGAGGTAAACTCAAAATGAATGAAAATGCATAAGACACACAAGCCCTCCAGGAGCTCCCGCAATGAGCCTCAAAATGAATATTCGGAAGATGTAACTCATTTCTCTCTTTGTCTCAAGAGCTGATTCTTCCATTTTAAATCAAGGATGCTTTTGAAACCAATAATATCTTACACTATGACTGTCTTTTATGGCAATAAAAGCGGTCATATTTTGCTAAAAACACATGAAATTTTATATACTGGTAAATGTGTTAATGGGAAACTCATATTTTTAAATAAGTATTTAACTATTTAATGCAATTTTCCTATGGCAGTTTTATAGAGTACTGCACTTTTTGAATGATCCTATTATGTATGTATGTGTCTTGCTCTTATCAAGGAAAACTGGATATTAAAATAAATACTGTGATGATAAAAATAAATTTGAATTGTTTAGTAAGCAAAAGAAAAGGAAGGGGACGTGGTATATGGACTCTGGATTCAGTTGGACATGAATAATTCTAGCTCCAAATTTTATTTACTGAGAGACATTAGCAATTAATTTAACCTCTCTGTGCTTCTATATCCTAAACTGTAAAATGAGAATAAATTGGTATTAACAGCACACATTTGTGTGAATATACATAGAAATGATAACAACCTATTGAGTGATATTTAATTGTATAATAAAACCAAGTGCGGTTTGTGATTCTTCTGACCTCTACTCTAAAGTGCACCACACTTCAACCTAGTGAGGAAGTCACTACTAATATTTCTAGCTTCCATTTTCCAAATATTCCCTAAGCGTTTATACATATCATCTCCTTTTATCCTAACAAGCATATGAAATAGGTCCCCACAGTATTCTCATTTTATAGGTAATGTGGTAAAAATAAGAGCACTTAAATAACTCATCCAAAGTAATACATAAGACAGCAGATATTCAAACCCAGGAAATAAGACAACAGAGCTTGTCACTTAACAACCATGAGGCTGCCCTACCATCTGGGTTGTTATCACCAGTAGAATAGTGAGAACTGACCAGCAATGTATTCATCAGAGAAAATGTTTTGAGTAATCAGGGTAAAGAAGAATCTTATACTAACTGAGAGGAATTAAAAAAGAGACTGCTTCTCAGATGGATAACATAAGGCAAAGACTCGGAACGTGTTCTGAACCAGCCATTCCAATATTAGAACTCATTTTTGAAAGAATTAGGGTGTGTGTGTTTAAAAGATAAGATTCATTTAATATCCTAAAATTAGAGAATTTAGACAATAGTCCTGCAAGTTATCTCTTAATAGCATATAGAAGGACTGAACCCTCAGGTGATCATTCCTGAATCTGTATTGGTTTACTAGGGTTACCACAATAGGATATCATAGAATACCACAGAGTAGATGGTTAAACAAGACAAATTTATTTACTTACAGTTCTGGAGGCTAGAAGACCAAGAATAAGAGTCAGCATGTTTGGCTTCTACAGAGGTGTCTCTCCTTGGCTTGAGGATGGCAACCTTCTCATTGTGTCCTTACATGGCCTTTCATCTGTGTACCTTCATTTTTGCATTTTCATCCATTCCTTTAAGGGAACCAGATATATTGTATTACAACATAATTATATTATCCCATTTAACCTCTTGAAAGATCCTTCCGGTAAATAGCCTACTTTTGAGGTACTGTTAGGACTTCAACATGTGAAAAGGTGTTGGTGGGGCAACATTTCACTCATGATAGTATCCTTTCCATGAGTGCATGGGGCTATGCTAAGGTCTGTGGGGATAACTGACTAGAACTGGTCTGATTAAGATTGTGAAATATCCATAGAATAAAGGCAAAAGCCAGAAATGTTTCTTTTTTTTTCTTTTTCATCAATGTTAAAGATGGAGGAAGAAATGTCCATAGTGGCTATATTCTGGATTATCCTCCACTGGTCCCACTGCATGAAACAATTGAGATAAATCAATGTAAGGATTGCAGATGATTGGTATCTTTTGGAACTATTCAGTAATTAGTATTATAATATCCAAACTTGATGCAATTTATTTATTTATTTATTTATTTAAGGAATCACTAGGACCCAGTCTCTTGCAAAGAAGCCTGAATATGGAAGACTATTTTTAATGCCAATTTAGCAGTCATTTTACAACTCTTCCTTTGTTATATCTCTTCTTTTTGAAAGAACACTTCTGTTCAGAAATGTGTAGTCCCATTTTTTGGTAAAGTCTAATATCTTCATAATCTCTTCATGATCCAGGAATGAATTACTAATCATCTAAACTGTTTATTCTCTCTGCCAATAAATAGCTTAGAAAGGGTAACCCTTTATTTAACCAAGTAGACATTAAGGAATATATACGGGGTAGATGTTAGAAATGGGTTTCTTCATTATAAAAGTGAGAAAACAAGTAAAGAAAGTTATTTTCCTGACTCTGTAACCAGCTGTGTTGAGAACAAGATATTTGTAGCAGCAGCAATTTTGCACATATGAGAGAAGGCAGTGTACTAAATTCAATGGTGCCCACCAAAGAATTCATGTCCACCCAGACCTGTGAGTGTAAAATAACTTGGAAAAGAGAGCTTACAGATTGTAATCACATTGAGATGAGGCCATGTTTGATGACAACAGGATCTAAAACAATGATAGTGTTCTTAAAAAAGGAAATGCAGACAGAGAGAGACAAACTAAGAGAATGTAATATGATGACTAAAGCAAAGATTGGATTAGTATAACTTCAAGTTAAAAACTTCAAGGACTTCCAACAACAAGATAGGAAGACCAAAGGAAGGGCATGGCCCTATCAATACCTCGATAACACTGGTCAACCAATTTTTACAAACGTCATATCACTGAAATGAAATTAGTCATTTCCTATCAATTTGCATGTGCTCAACACGAATATGACAGTCAAATTCTAATCTTGGCTCTAGTTTTTTTGTAATCTGCAATAAATGGATGTTTACGTCACAAAATGCATGCCAACAGTAATAGGCCTATGGTTAATACCTGCAAAAAATCAAGTCATAGACTACTTCTTAGAATTCTTCGCTTGTCTTTTGCACAGCTGTTCAGGAGCATCTCTGGGGAGTGTCCAGCAGTAGTCAGCCAGCATTGTAGTGGAACATTTTCCCTGGTATTTTTGTTCCACTGATGCGATATCTTGATGAAAACATTCGCCATGTTCATCACTAACCATGCCACAGTTTTCAGGGAAGAAATCCAGATGGGAACGAAGGAAGTGGATCTTCAGACATATTGCAGCCAAGTTTCTGATACTGCATCAGCATGTCTTCTACTAGTTCCTTGTACTTTTCAGCCCTAAAATTCCCAAGAAAGTTTGTGGATACTAGGCGAAAAGCATTCCACGCTTGTTTCACATCACCCTGCAGCAAGTTGTTGAACCGGTCATCTCAATGCAGACAGAATGTTTGGGTACACTATTCTCAACTTCTTTTGCTTCATTATTCCAGAGGAAAGATGAGGAACCAAGCAGAAGTAACAGTTTTTTATGTGGTTGCTTGGCTCTCTCCACACCTTAGGGACTGCAAAGAGCATTGATGGTCTTTTGCCATAGAACCACTGTGAAAGCTGTGTTGTACATGAGGCACAACATATATGTGGGACCTAAGGCTTGTCTTGGTCACCCTGTATCTGAAGTAAAGATAATAAGCCTTCTTTACTTGACAAGTGATTCTTTTCTTCTGGTTGGCAAATGTCACTTCCCCACAAATAGAGCAGAAATTGTCCATGCTATGAATGCACTTTCAAGGCATTGCTGTTCTGTATTGTGCCCAAATGGATAAAATCATAACAGTTCTATGGAATAGTAGCTAAAACTGTCTCACACAAAGTTTGAAACATTTTCAATGCTCAAACTTTCCGACAGGGCTTTCTCTAGTGCACTGCTAATGTCAGCTTACTTTAGCAGCCACCTGGCAGTAGTATTGCATTGCATCAGAAAATGATGCAGTCAACTCTAGATGATGTGTGCATGATGTTATTATGCAATTTGATGCAATATTACATCATTCTAGACTGATTCAGGATGTTGTTGCAGTCCTACAGGATAAATTTACATGGTGAAACATACAAAATGAATTATATGAAATATCTTCAAAACGAGAGCTAACAAAAAATTTTCAGGGTCAAATTCATGTTCAGCACACCAAGATACTACAGATTAGGGCCTTTTTAAGTCAGTTATGATCTCACTGTTGACCAATGTAATTGAATTTTTAACCTCCAAAATAATAAATGGATAAATTTCCACTTTTTTAAAGTTACCTAATTTGTGACATATTGATATAGCAGTTCTAGGAAACTAATATGATAAACTTGTATACTAGTATACTCTGATAATGGCAGGGAGAGAAGCTATGTCCTTAATGATGATAGTGAGACTGGAACAAAAATATACTTCTGGTCTTGTTATTAAATAAGAATTTTTTCTTTCTGCTTTAACAATTTCTAGTTGTGTTTTGATGGTTTTGTCGATACATTCCAAAGTGAAATGCAATTATGAGGTTTCACAAATATTTGAGAAAGAACTCTCGGAAATATCCTGGTATTCCCTCTGCTAGCCAAACAGGTGGAGACTCCAAGGGTAGAGATGTGGGGGGTTAATATAAATGTGACCTCATGTGTTCTCACAGTCTGGTGAAGCTTTGCACTTACCATTTACATTTTGTTACTTATTGTCACTTCACAGTTATCTCAGACTGGTATGGCCCAGGAGAAGAAGTAAATGACATTTGCATGGTGGCCAAACACCATACAATTCCATTTGCCTTGTATCAAGCAAATTCCATTTTTCTTGTATCAAGATCCTAGCCTGAGCTTTGATTAAAGATAAAGAGATGCAAAAATACCCAAATCACATGCAAGAAAGACAAAATGTCTGCTTCTTCAGATAGTTCTATTTTTGTGTCTATAATTCTGCTCACCAACTGCATGTGTAACCTTTCTTTAAATTTGCAAAATAATTCAGAAGTTTTCATGCTGCCAATTGCTAATCAAACCTTCTTCATCAACATCCACGCCCTCTTCCCATTTGTCATCTTATTCATACATTGCAAACAGTAGCTCATGCAGCTCCCTCTTCTCTTTGCCTCAGGAAAACAACAGGCTGTGTAACCAAGGGGAAGCTTATTAGCAGCTAAAAGCTCATTTTTAATTCTACCTAATCAGGTTGCTGACTCATTTAAATTATGATCCTTAAGAAAAAAATCCTCATTTAATGACTCAAATATCAGTGTGGCTTGTCACACAGTGTCTTTAATATTGCTTGCTTCCTCAATGGGTTCAAGAACTAATCCTTTGCCAGAATAATTTGGTAAACCTGTTTCTTTCTCAGTGCATATGGTGAAAACCTATGAGGTCTGTGTGATTTATATAAGTGTACTTGGCTGCTACTTTATATATATAACTGTGTTATAAAGTAAAAGTAAGGCTCAGCTCCAAGAATAAGGTTTTTTTTTAATATAAAAACTGGACATGTTAGAGAATATGGCATATGCAAATTTCTCCATTATGATTGGGTTACTAAATCAGGTTCATTCCTTCTGCATCATGTTATTTTATTATTGATTTATCCTATAAATTAATGAATGAAAATACAGGTGCTTGAAATTTCATGTATTTTCAATATTTTTGAAGCCTGTACAATTGCAAAGGTATTTTAGTGTTTGAAACTTTTCTAACTGGGCATATGTTTCATTCATCATGAAGAGGAAAACCCGTGACATGTTGGCATCTCTCTGCTTCCTATTGCTAATATTGAAAATCTGATTTAAAATTGTGTGTACCACCAAGTAAAGGACACTATTCATTTCAACATGGATTGGACCCACATGTAGGTCAGACAAATAAACCAACAGCTCAATATCAGTGGCATCAAGTCCATGACTTTGCTGACTATAGAGGAAGCGATTTTGGTATCCAGTTGAGTTTCAGTAACATTTGCAGAACCAGCATCTGACATCTACTAAGGAAGTTTTGCTCCCTCTGGAAGTTTTAAATAGTCCAGTGTCAGTCTAGAACTGTTCAAATTATACATTCTTGGAATACAAGCTATAAAATTAATGTTAGAAGAGATTATAATGACCTGCAATCTGAAAATTAGAGATATTCTAACAACACAGAAAATGACTATTTGGTCTCTGATTGAAGATTCCATGTAGGAAAATTATAGTGATTCCCATTTTAAATTCTAAGGTCCTTCCACAGAGACTGCTGTTCCTTTCTGCAAAATATTTAAAAAAAACTTATATCATCTTCCCTTTCAAAAGCTATTCTTTCAAATATTTGAAGAGTTATGTATTCACTTAATACTTTTCTAGGTTAAATAACCCCAGTACCTTCATCTAACCAGTCGTCTTCTTTTTCATGCTCTTTGACGGTGGTGCCTATTATTAAATACAGTATCCCATCTTGATAAAATCCACATGGGATAAAGTATTATCATACCTTGTGGATCTTATATAGAGAAGCAGAGCACAGATTTTGAAGTAAAATATATATAATTTTGAAACACTTCTCCATCTCTTCTCCCACTACTCACTCCTCCCTGCCTTTCTGTTTTCCTTCCTTAATATTTCAATCTACGGTCAGTCAGGCAAAGCTGATCAAGGTAGATTTCTCATTCAGAAGGAAATGGCAAAGCTGCATGTGTTGCTGGAATATGGCAAGGCAGGGGGGAATGTGTATGTGTGAATAGGAGGGCAAGAGGGGCTCGTCTGCACTGGGGTGGGTGTAGAAGTCTGGGAAGGGTGAGAGAGTTTTCTGTGTGTAAGGCAGAGGGCAGAGTTATAAACATTTCTACATATATTTAGATCTCCTTTTAGCTACCTCAGTGGTGTTTAGTACTTTTCTTTGCGTATATCTTACATCCCTTTGTTAACTTTCTTTCTCAGTATTTTATTTCTTGTGCTGTTCTGAGTAGAATTGTTTTCAAGACTTCACTTGAGAACTTTTTGCTTTTAGTATATTGAAATGCAATTCATCTTCATATGTTAATCTTATATTCTGCAGCCTTACCGTTTTTTAGTTCTTATTCTATGTGTGTGCATGTGTATGTAGTCCTTGTTTTTTTCTATTTAGAGCATTATGCCATTTATATATATGGTTTTACTTTTTACTTTCTAATTGCCATATAACTTTTAGTCTGTTTGTCTAGAAACTCCAGAACATTGCTAAATAAAAGTCGTGAGAACAGATATTTTTTCTTATTTCTAATCATATGAAGAAAACATCCAAATTTTGACAAGTATGATGTTAGTTCTGGGATTTTCACAGACATATTTTATCAGCTTTCTTTTTCTAGTTTGTTGAGGTTTTTTATTATGAATAGGTGGTGGAGTCTGTCAAGTTGTTTTTTTTTTTTTCCCGACTTATCAAGCTGACCATGAGTTTATAATTTTCTTTACTCTATTAATTTGATGTGCTAGGTTGAATATTGGCTCCCAAAATGAGGTTGAGATGCCTACATCCTAATCCCTGGGAGCTGTGAATTGTTACCTTGAATAACAATAGGAAACTAATTCAGATCTTGATACCTGCAAATGGCATGGTGCGCTAACAAATACTGATAAATGCAGTAGCAGCTTTGGAACTGGAAAGTGGGCAAGAACTGGAAGAATTAAGATTAATGTGAGAGAAAAATCCTAGATTATCTTGAATACTGTGAGTGTTAAGGGTATCACTAATGAGAATTCAAAAGAGAAGACATGGTAAGAAAAATCTATAATTTTAGAGAATACTCAAATCTGGCGGCAGAAATGTGAGTGTTAAAGGTGCTTCTGATAAATGTTTACATGTTTGGAAATGAGAAAGATGTTTTTAGAAACTGGAGAAAGGGAATCCTGTCACATAAAGGAAAGAAGCAATCTATAGAGAAAATAGTACTTTTAAGCAATGAACTTAAATGATAAAATTTGGTATTTTGAACAGATAAGTCTAAGGTAAGATCTAGTTTTATTTTGTCAAGATTTATTTTGTTTTATTTTGTCAAGATTTATCTTTGTAAAACCCTTTCATCAAAGGAAGTACTTGAGCTAGTACTGAAGGTCTTAGGATGTGCTGCATGTATTTTGCATGTGTTATCATTTCCCTTGGAACAGAGTGAACAGTGATAGGTTAAATAATAGCCTTCAAGATGCCATGTTCTGAGCCTGAGACCTTATGATATATTACATTACAAGCAATTCCACTCATGATAACTACCTGAAGAATGCAAAAGCACTAATTTGAAGGGACATACGCACACCTTTG
>PVIJ01000614.1:254860-268325 GCA_004024925.1 Scalopus aquaticus
AAAAAAAAAAAAAAAAAAAAAAAAAAAAAAAAAAAAAAAAAAAAAAAAAAAAAAAAAAAAAAAAAAAAAAAAAAAAAAAAAAAAAAGATGAACTATCGCCACTTGTGGCAACTGGAGCTATGGAGAATTGTGCAAAGAAAAATAAGGCAGAAGGAGAAATAAAAATACCAGATGATTTTACTCATATGTAGAATATATATAGAAATAAAACCAGGGAACTGACAAACAAACCCTAGAAATTTGACTGCAGAATTGAGGCTACTGCATAGAGTAGAAAAGTGGGGCTGAGAACAAAATGAGGAAGGTGATTAGTGGTCTATGGTAAAGGACTGTGGGTGCTCTGGTGGTGGGGGTGATGTGGTGATATCCATCTGAGGAGATATGAACCAGTTCCTCTAAATATTATGCTGGAAGTAAACCAATGTGACCTCAGTTAAATTAAGAAATATTAAAATAAGTAAAATATAGTTAAACATCCATTATTTAAATATTAATTTACAGAAATCTGACTTTATACATTTCTTGCAGACACCTTGATATTAATCCTTTGAGAGACTAGGAGGAATTTTCTTGGTAAAACTGGACTATCTCTTCAAAGTTGCCTGAGGCTTCCAATGAAATCAAGATATCTTCTGTCTTTTTTTCTGAGTTGATTTAGTAATTGTCTCTCTCTTAATAGAACTTTACTGAGATTTTGAGTTTTCTTAAATTTGCTCTTCCTACATGCTTTGATCTCTGATAATCTCTGGCCACATTCCCAGGTTCAGTCATCTTCATATAGATTGTTGTTTCCATTTCTATGTGTGTGTAATTGATTCTGTGTTTTGCCCATGGTTAATTCTTTTTTTCCATTTATAGTTTTTCATTCCATGTGTGAGAACTTGCTGAAAATGCAGGATTTCATGGCCTCTGGACATATTTTTTGGTTCAACTTAATGGGCAATTGGATATACCTTGCTCTTCAGTCTCTAAGCTCTTTAATTTGGTCACTCTCTTCTACTGCTTCTGGTTCCATTTGGCACTACTTCACCAATCTCTGGAGATCTTTTACAAATAATGCTGATTTCCTTTCACACATCTTGCCCAGGGGGCTTTTAAATGCTTTTAGGTACATTTTATGGTTGTTTATTCTTAAAATTCAGCTTAGAATTCTTAAATATCAATGAATGGCGTAAAAACAAACAAACAAACAAAAAAAAAAAAACCTCATCTCCTTCATGCAAATGTCATCATAATAACAACATAATAAAATATCACTCATTCAATAAAATACATTCAATATAAATAATTCAGTATCACTATGTTCCTAGTCACTATGTTAGGCCCCTGGATACATAGGTAACTAAACCTGATTTGAACTCTCAAACTTCACATGGTCTATTAAGGAAGAGATGATAATAAGCTAATAGTGGCTATCAAGTTTAAGGAAAATGGTGATATTTTACAAAGTTTAACAACTGCCAAAACAGTCAATAAATGCTACAAACTATAGTGTGGGAGGTTACAGAACTTTATATCCACAAATCTTGTGTCAACAGGGGATTTTAGAAGAGGATAAAGGCATGTACAAATGTACATGTAGAGCAGAGGTTTGGGTCCTAAGAAGTAAAACCTGAGATAATGCTTTGAATGCATGCAACTTAAGTTGGGGAAAGGAGTGACTTATTAAAAAGAACTGAGGGAGAGGGCACAGTGAGAAAAGAAAATGGATAAATGTTAATATAAGGTTTTATTCCTTAGTTGCTGTTGTAGGCAATAAAGACTCAGTCCTGTCAGTGCCTCTGAAAAACAAAGGGAAGTTCCCCACATTGTCCTCTCAATCAAGAGAGTAGAATGTTAAACTCATCATTTCTGCCCACTATTGGTTGTGGGTTAACCAAGGATAGCATCCCCACATTCTCTTTGTGATAGTGCAGGGACCAACAGAGATCCTGACGCAGGGGAGAAAGCAGTTCAACAGAGCACCACATGGCATTTGATGTACTTGAGGTAGTACAATGAGACAGAGTTTGCATAGAACTATTTGTTATAACAGTGAAAGTAGAGTGACCAGATTTGTCCCAGTCACCAGAGGCATTTGCAAATGGGGACTTCAAAATAATTTGATATAGCTAAGACATAAGATGTATCTGTGTGTGATGATGTAGAGGACTGTCAGTGGTGAGCGGCTAGGGATAGGACTGAAAGTCTGGCAGGAATAAGATTATTGATTATTTAAACTATTAAAACACAAAATCTAAATTACTAGAGATAAGCACTGAGGATCAGATAATAATTCATATATAGAAATAAGTTTGTAGTATATGTGTTTGGAAAGGGATACTCAAAAATGTAAACAGTTTGCTAGTGACTTTAAAAAGGAGCAAGACTAAGATAAAACTAAGACTAGATAAAACTAATAGAAGAGAAAAGCACTTGTGACTTTGGAGGGTGATGTGGTTTTGACCAAAAGTGATACTGAGATTAGAGATTAAGGGATATGTAATGGAGATGATATGTAAATAATAGGACAATAACTAGTACCTATGTAGATATGGAAAGTAAAGGGAAAGAGAGAAAACAACAGTGACTTATTTCTTTGTAGATAAACAAGTGGAAAGGTGACCCCAGCAAGGAGAAATAGGGATAATTGCCTTCTTATGTATTTAACTGGTTAAGAGTACCAGGAGGCATTTGGAGCTTGAAAAACAGAAAAAGGTCTCGGTTGGAATGTGGATTTGGAGTTTCTACAACTAAGTAGCAGCCCAATCTGTGACTGTGCATTGATTATCTGCAAATACTATACACACAGAGAAGACACAAGAGCTTAGGACTCTGAGTAAGGCCAATACCTAAAAAGTAAATGGAAAAAGAATAAACGTAAACAAGAGTAGTGTCAGAAGTAAGTGGGGAAAAAGTTCAATCAGGAGAGATTAGTCAGAACATCTAAGAGAAGCAAATTTTAATGGAGAATATATTGAACTGATTTAAATTGCAGGCATTTTAATACTGATCGATATAATTAAGTATCTTGTACATTCAAATAATGTGAGAATAATAAGTGATAATTAGATTTTGCAGTTAGTCTGTTAGTGATCTTAGCAAGAGCAATTTCTGCATAGTGGTGGGAAAAGTCATCTCACAAAGAGTTAAGGAATTAATAGAAGAGAAAGCAATGTAAAGTGGGTAGGATTTAGGGAAGAGAAGGTAACAAATAAAGGGGGTGATATAGGATGAAAATGGGGCTTTTATAATGTCCAGAAACTTGGACATATATGCAGACTTAAAAGAAAGGGTCAGTTAATTTTGGAGAAAGGGGGAAAAATTAAGCAATATCCATAAGGTGAGAGCAATACTTGGACTGTGATGGGTTAGTGTTAGCTATGAAAAGGGACACATCTTTCTTTGAAGTAAGAAATAAATGGGAAAATAGTTGTGTTTAGGTGCTTTTAATTATGAAAACATGTTAATAGTCTGTTTACAAATTTAATGGTAAAATTAGACAAAACAGATTTAGGCTTAATGATGAACTGGTTATTAGAAAGACCTTTTTGTTTATAGAATTTGCTAATGAGTTTGTAAAATTTCTACCCTAGGAGATCTGTAAGGACAGCAGAAATAGCCATCAACCAGGAGTGATTTAGGTGAAGTCTAGCGATAAGGCTCCTGTTGATACCTTCCAGCAACTATCATACTATCAGTAGAACACATCAAACAAAGCTCATCTTGGAAGTGGCAGTTCTTAACTCAGTTGTAGGTAAATGGCACACAGTAGGTACTTAATAAATAGCTATTAACTTAATGACATAACATCTTCTACATTTTAAAATGAAAGATATATCAATAGCTTAATTAATGATTATCTTTGGACCAGAAAATGCTAGCACCAGTGGGGTTCTAATTAGGAAAATTATTAATAGAAAGACCTCCTATCTGCAAGATTTGATTAATTTATATTTGTGATATGCATTTTCACATTTTCAGAGTAATGTGCTTTTGTGATTTTAGTTTCTTTCTTTCAAAACAGTAAGTCCCTGTTTTTTAAGCAAAGAAAAGGCACTACATTTCAAGTCTTGTTTTTAGAAGTGCCGTATCTAGGGCACCATTGGGTCAGTTTCTGATATTACTTGAAGCCTCAGTGGAGTTGATCTGAAGATGAATATCTCATTTGTTCACAATAGGGCTCACACTGTCTCTTAGGTGGGGTCCCTTAAGAGGTGGGAAACTCTAAGAAAAATTGTCCAGTCTACTGTCAACAGTCAATTGTTTTCTCAGCTGAGAATTGTTCACTTGCCCTGACCTACCTTTACGGTTTCTGCATCACTCTACAGCTCTAAATGCATCAGGGAAAACTGCTGCAGAATGCACTTGTCTGCCTATTTGGAATTTTTACTGAAATTAGATGACTCTTTTCAAGTTGACCACAAATCGGCATTCAAAGTACGAGAATCAGATTCATGTCTATTTTATCTAACTTTCAACTCTATGAAAACTTAATTTGTAGTTTTTACTTCTATAATATTTTGGCACAGGATGATTGCTGACTGACATATTCTCATACCTTAGCATTTTATTTCAAATGAGTTATTTGAAGAGTGTTCTCCCTTTAAATAAAACCTAGAACAACTATTTTAAACTTTTAACGTATATTATGTAGATGACATAAAAGATAAAATTACGGTTTCTATAGGAACTATAAGGACCATATTCTTTTATTTTGGTAATGCAAAGAGATAGATCCCTTTGAAGATATACTGAGCAACATTAATGCAAATTTATAAAAAGAAGCAAATAACTCTCCTTCTTGCAAGTTTCAGGAAAAGCAAGAATATACATGAATAAAGGTATCACACAAAGACAGAATCATGTCTTCCTAAGATGTCATTGTTCATAGAATGCTGTTTATCTTGGTGCAATCACATTTTTCAGTTGTATTCTCCAACTCAGAAAGCTGTTTTGACTTTGGAATTAGGAAAAGCAAACAAAACGCATACTAAGAATACCGAACACACACCAAAGGATAACTTACGGATTTCTAAGCATTCTATTTACATATAATCACCTATACCTCAACTATATCATAAATTATCTATGTTATAAGCTATGACTGTCTTTTGGCAATGTCTGCAATAAAATAGTTAGATTCCAAATTATCATAGTCCTGGCTTATTTTTTTTAAGATGTATTTATTTATGCACACAAAAGCTGGGATGCAGGTCAGAGGTGTATGGGGTGGGGGGTGGGTAAGAGGATTCACCAGACACAGAGTGGGGAGCAATACATGTGGACTGACTGAAATACACTACTGAGGGGAGCTGTGAGTGAGGCAGGAGAGGTCTGCTGTACATATGAGTTAGCTCTCTGGCTGGGGATCATACCCATGCTGCAGTAGCTGTCATTAGCTTCACAGTGTGAGACTTAACCCCTTGCGCAACCAGGGAGGTCCCAGTCCTGGCTTTTTTAATATAACTTCTGAGAAAATTTTCAAACACCTGTTTTTGTGGTGAAATAACAGGTAACTTCTTTAGAAACATTCTGTCTTTGCCTTCACATTCATCTAAACTATTTTGTTCAAAAGAGGTCGGACATCCTTTCAAATTTTTATACAAAAGCGCCAATAATACTTGTTCTTCTACCTTCTAAATCATATGCATAGATTAGCACTGAGTAGCACAGAGTTTTAGCACTTAAGGTTCTCATCAGAGAATATCATTTCAGACTACAAATTATTTTCCTATGAATTTAGAAAAATCTTGTTCGACTACAAATGGCAGAAGTATTTACTTTGGCTCAGAAGCCATAAATTGATATCCCATAAGAAAAATAAAGTAAAACACACACACACACACACACACACACACACACACACACACACACACACACACTATAATGTTTAATTCAGCTTATAATATTCAAAACTAATTTCAATTAGAAAACATTAAAATCAAGGGATTCCACATAAAATCAGGATATTTGTCTTTTTGTGGAAAATTGGCATTTTATTAAAACAAGTGTAAGCAGTCCTCATTACAACTTTTTTTTTCAGCCATAGAACTTATTTTTATTTTTATAAAGATAATATTTGTTTACAATAATGTATATGGCTTAGGAAAATAGATTCATACCTTTTCAGATGTATGTTACCATATTTACCCACTTATTCCCTTTACAGCCATTTATGTTTGCAATGCTGCTTAGGAAGACCTGATTCAAAATCTAGATGGATTCATTCTGTGTGTCAACTTGAAAAAAAAAGTAATATAACTTCATTGTACCTCACTTTTCTCATATATAAAATTGGAATACAATAAAGACCTTACTGAATAGTTTCAGTTAATGTAAGATATTTCAGATAATACTGACATTTCCATGATTAATGTGGTGACACTGGGGAAACTGCAGCTAGCTCACTTCACTTCAGATTTTTTAGATGATGAAGTTAGGAAATGATTCAGATTCTGCCTGATATCTGCAGGTACCAGTCCTGATTGGTCGGCCTGCAAGTGTCATTTAATATAATCAAACCTATAATTCTGATGTTAAACAAAAAATATGCTATTTTATGGCATAAACTTTAATTGCCATTGGACATTTGAGGCCTGTTATCAATACATTTTCACTTTACATGATTTACATTAATTGTCAAATTCCAAGCAGGCTACTTTACAATTAGAAATATAACAGCTCAGGTTAGCATATAAACTAATTAAGTCATTGGGTTGGTTGATATGTTCTACAGATACTTCAATAGAAAAACTGAGAATTAGAAGATAGCTTCACAAATACAGAATCACAAAAGCCAGGGAATGAATTACAAGATTTGAATACATTATTAAATTATATTGAAACTATTATTTCAACTTGGAAGGAAAAGTGTTTGGTCAATCACATGCACATCCTTGACTGTCCTTGGTGGACAATGATTATTGGACACTGAACTCTGCTTATTTTATTTTTCATGCTTAACCTACTTTCTTTCTGATTGATACTGATATTGTGTTGGATGTGTGAATCCATGCAATCAGGATTCATTCAAGGCTTGCTCTTCTGAGAGAATCTTGTCTTTCTAAGATAAGTTGTCTATTCCTGTCCAGGTTGATTATATCTTGATTTTCCTGTTTAATTCTCAAAACATAATACAATTTGAAAATCTTTATAACCTTACATATAATTTAGATTTGTTCTTTTTCTCTTAACTCCTTGTAAGTATGTTTAACCCCCAAATTCATTAATCATCTTTTCTACATGTTTCTGTGTGTTGTTTCTGTCTCTATACTGGGTGTATATGTCTCTGTGTACTTTAGGAATCATGCTTAATGAAATCTATAACACTCGTCTTCAAGTTTTTAAGAAAACAAGTACTCATTTTTCTAACCTACATATAATAGGGTTATATTATTTATTGGGAGTCTTTCAATTTTAATCATTTATTTAATGATTATTTTTTAATACTAGAGAAGCTATTATATTGAATGATAAGCAAGAGTTCATAGAACCATTGACCTATATGCCTCAAATAACTTTGCAAAAAAATCACATGTGGGCCTCCCTGGTAGCACAACGGGTTAAGCACAGCACTATGAAGCTATCCAGAGCCACTGCAGTACAAGTTCGATACCCGGCCATGGAGATTCCCCACATGGCACAGCAGACCTCTCCTGCCTCACCCGATGCTCCCCTCAGCAGTGTACTTCAGTCGATCTGCCTGTTCTGCTCCCCACTCTGTCTCTGGTGAATCCTCTCACCACTCTATACCTCTGGCCTACATCACAGCTTATATGCATAAATAAATAAATCTTTGAAAAAAAAAAAGCACATGTACTTTCTAAAAACTATGAAATAAATGACTTGAATTTCTCCAGATTTTCTTGGTAGATTTGAGATATAAAAAAAAATCTACTACAAAAGTGATGCTCTCATTCTCACTTCAAAGATTTATAGAGTTAGTTTTAAAAATTGGTACCAATTTTTTTGACATAATGAATAAGTTGAACAGGACAACAGCCTGTTTCCTTTTTTAATTTAGCAATTTTAGAGTATCACATGTGAATTTTGAACTTTATATTTGAAAGTGTTAGGAGAATATTTCTACGTACATTTCCCACCCTGTAAATATTCATCTCTGAAAAATTTAAAAATATATTAAAATATATTTTAATTACATTACTCTATGTTGTTAATAGCTACAAAATAGTATCAAGTAAATAGTGCTACAGTCTTGTATGGGTGCCATGATTATTAAAAAGTATAATACAGAATAACACATTTTACAATTCAATTTGATCTATATTGATAATAGTTGAGTTCTAATTTATTGACTTTGTCTCATAAAACTCAGGGTCTATTTGTTATTAGGTCAGATAAGTCATGAAGTTAAAGAAATTAAATTGGGCTGTATAAAAGGAAGAAATTTATTTATTATGACATTATTCATATAGCCCACAAATAGAAACAACCTACATGTTCATGAACAGATAAATTAATGCAGAAAATGTGTTACATATACATAGTAGACTACTACTGAGTCCTGAAAAGGAAAGACATGCTGCAACTTGTGACCATGTGGATGGCAATTTGGCTATTATACTAAATGAAATAAGCCAGAGAGAATTATAAAACTGTATTTCAAACCTAGATCTCCCCTTATGTGGTATTTAAATTGAAAGTCAAAGTTATAACAGCAGAGAGTAGAAAAGTGGTTGTCAGGGAGGAGGGTGGTGTGGCAGGAAAAAGGATGGGCTGATAAAAGGGTGCAATTTTCCTTCTAAAAAATACATAAACCCAATCTAATCATGAGAGAACATCAGACATATACAAATTGAGTGATACTCTACAAAATAGAACTCAGAAATCTCAAGGTCACAGTCATCAAAAACTAGAAAGCCAGCAAAAATCCCTTCGCTCCCTACTTAATAAAACATTACTTTTCTTCCTCTCACCTATGCTCAAATCAAGAGGGTGAGAGGGCCTGGTTACAGTAGCTAATACTCTTGCTTCCTATTTACATATGTACTGGTCTGTAAAATAGAAAAATGTGATTCTGGGCCTCAGTGGTGGCGCAGCGGGTTAAAGCACAGTGCTGTGGAGCTGCTAGCAGCTGCGATGCAAGTTCAATGCCCCGCTGGGGAGATTCCCACATGGCACGGCAGACCTTTCCTGCCTCACCCGCTGCTCCCCTCAGCACTGTATTTCAGTCGATTGGTCTGTTCTGCTCCTCACTCTGTCTCTGGTGAACGTTCTTACTGTCCCACGCCTCTGGCCTGTACCCCAGCTTGTATGCATAAAAAATAAATAAATCTTAAAAAAAAATTTGATTCTTCTTGTAAATCTATTCTTATAGTCTTCAAATTTTTCTAAATAAGACATTTTTGTTTAAAAGTCAAGAATTATATGGTTTTGTGTTTATTATTTGTTTTAATTCTATTCTCCTTGTGTAATTTCTCTAAATGCCACATTATCTCTAATATAGTCGTCAGTGTGAAGGAAAATTACTGAAGGAATAAAACATAACCACAATAGGGAAAAGTAAACAATAATCTTACCATGTACATAGCCTTCTCCAGAATAATTAAGATTTTCTCATTATCTACAAAAAAGTCCACTATTAATGAGATTTACAATGTTTCCAAAATTATCATCAAATATATGAAATAAATATATAATAAAACCCCAGTTCTAAAACTGAGTTATCCTCACAGTGCTACATTGCATGATTGTTTCTCCTCTCCTCTATACCTGGGCCTGTGACATTTTCACAGTATGAAATCACATCTTTGATCATATCCATTTTTCTATATTACCTGCAGATTTTAATTTTCACCTTAACCTCCTTTAACTATGCCAGATCATAGTATAACCTAAATCTTCTTTAGTATTATCTGTGAATAACTTTCTTTTATTCTATAATTTGTCCTGCCAAATGACATCTCTATGAAATTATGTAATATTTAGAAAACAAATATAGAACTTTCTTATTATGGTGTCTACATCTATAATACATTAATAAAGGATTAAAGACTTGAATTGGGTGATATGTTTAAGTCACAAAGATGAGAGGCAGCAAGTTTAAAACCAATTCCATAAATTATCCTGACTCCTAAGTTTGAAGCTCATTCTTTTTTTTTTTTAAAGATTTATTTTTTATTTATACACACAAGCTGGGGCACAGGCCAGCGGCATGGGGCGGTGAGAGGGTTCACCAGAGACAGAGTGGGGAGCAGAACAGGCAGATCAGAAATACACTGCTGAGAGGAGCAGCGGGCGAGGCAGGAGAGGTCTGCCGCACCATGTGGGATTCTCCCCGGCCGGGCGTCGAACTTGTGTCGCCGCTGCCTACAGCTCCACAGCGCAGCACCAACCGCTGCGCCACCGGGGAGGCCCTGAAGCTCATTCTTATATAACATTCTGTATTGTTGTTCAACCCTCCAAGTTTTGGACAACTTTTGTCTTCATAACTAGTTTGATGTTAGTAAATGCCAAAATTGTATACCATTACAGCCTTCTCTCTTACCCCTCCTTTACCCATTCCCTTCCATTTTAACCTCCCTTTCCCCTTCCCTCTTTTCCCTAGCCCTAATCCCCTCCCATTTCCTCTCACCAGCCCACACACTCAAGCTCTTACTCTCTTGCTCTCCTTCTCTATCTGGAAGATCTAGAAAGAATTATGTTGTAACTGCCTCTTTCACTGCTTCATACAGACAATAAGCCAGGACAGTAAGTTATAATAATATCAATAAATCCTTATATCATTAGACATTCATAGATACTAATATGATGCACAAAAATACAGTAGTCCCCAACACATTATTCCTCAATTCTAGTTCAGCGTCAATGTGATACATTCTTTGTGCTTGGTTCTCTTTCATCTGCACAGAAGTTTTTTTTTTTTTTAATACATATTTTTATTGTTATTTATGTCTTCTACATTTTGTATTCCCCTTGGATAGCCCACCACCAATTCACCCGTGATCCATCTCCATGGTCCTTTGTGTTCTTTTCTATTCAAGTTTGTGCCCTTTCCCTCCCCTCCCCTCTACCCCCCACCCCCCCGCTGAGTGTCTCTCTCCTATTTGGTTTCCTTATAGTCCTGTTATAAGTGAAACCATTCAATATTTTTCTTTTTCTTTATGGCTTATTTCACTGAGTATGATCCCCTCTAATTCCATCCATGTTGCTGCAAATTGCATGTGTTTATCTTCTTTGAATGCTGAATAGTATTCCATTGTGTATATGTACCACATCTTCTTGATCCAATCATCTATTTTTGGACATCTGGGTTGCTTCCATACCTTTGCTATTGTGAAGAGTGCTGCAATAAACATATGGGTGCATGTATCCTTTTGGATTAGTGTTTTTGTGTCTTTTGGGTAGATTCCCAAAAGTGGTATTGCTGGGTCATATGGAAGCTCCATGTTTAGCAGTTTGAGGAATCGCCATACAGCTTTCCATAGTGGTTGGACCAGTTCACATTTCCACCAACAGTGTAGAAGAGTTCCTTTTTCTCCACATACTTTCCAGCATTTGTTGTTGCCTGTATTTTTAATGTTGCACAGAAGTTTTTGATTGCTAAATAAAGATTCCAAATACTTGTCATGAAACTTAGTTATATATTGCCAATGCAAAATTGTTGAACTTTGTAAAATAATGACACACAGTCTTTTTGAACATGAGCATGTCAGAATTTAAAGATTATGGCTATGGCTTTGAACTCTAGAAAGTATGGCAGTTGCCATGTGTGGTAGCACCAGCCTTGTACTAAGACTCATGCTGTGATTTTTAGCATTTTACAAATTATTCTAGTGCCATGAATAGAATATGAACAGAATTACTGATAGTTAATGGAATAGTGTATGCCCCACATATCACAGGTATTTAGTTCTAATCAAAAATATGAAACAATCAGTAACTGAATTAAGTTACATTATCATTGATATACTTATACAATGAAGTTTCAATTACCTTTTTATAGTATGTCAATGATGTAAGAATGACATGTCAGTAAAATTTCTTGCTCAAAACACCCAATCTGAAGAAGGAGAAATTAAGAGACCCATCCCCTTCAAAATTGAAACCCAAAATCAAATGTCTGGGAATAAATCTAACAAAAAATCATAAAGGACTTATACAAAGAAAACTATAAAACACTGTTGAAAGAAATAGAATAAGATACAAGAAAATGGAAAGGCATCCCTTGCTCATGGATTGGAAGGATTAACATTATCAAAATGGCAATTCTACCAAAAGCAATTTACAGATTCAACGCTATTCCAATAAAATCTCAATGATATTCTTCAAACAAATAGATCGACTACTGATGAAATCCATATGGAACCACAAAAAAACCTCGCATAGCTAAAGCCCTCCTAACTAAAAAGAAAGAAAACACAGGAATTTCACTCCTTGATTTCAAACTATACTACAAAGCCATAATTATTAAAACAGCATGGTGCTGGAACAAAAACAGACACAAATACCAATGGAACCAAATAGAATACCCAGAATTGAAGCTGCATATCTATGAACAACTAATCTTTGACAAAGGAGCAAAGAAAATGCAGTGGAAGAAGGATAGTCTATTCAATAAATAGTGCTGGGAAAACTAGACAGCCACATGCAAAAAAATGAAGCTAGACTACTACCTCACACCCTGCACAAAAGCCAACTCAAAATGGATAAAAGACCTGCATGTAAGACCTGAATCTATAAAATTTATAGAAGAAAACATAGGCAAAACTCTACATGACATACATCTCAGAAAAATCTTTAAAGACACATCCCCCAAAGCAAAGGAAGTGAAGGACAAGATGAACAGATGGGATTACATCAAAATAAAAAGCTTATGTACAGCAAAAGAGACATTAACCAAAACTAACAGACACCCTACCAACTGGGAAAAGATCTTCGCACACAATACATCTGATAAAGGACTGATAACAAAAATTTACAAGGAACTCACACAAGTCAACAAAAACAAAGCCAATAATCCAGTCAAAAAATGGGCTGAAGAGCTCAAAAGGCACTTCTCCAAAGAAGAAAAGCAAATGGCCAACAGATACATGGAAAATGTTCAACATCACTTATAATCAAGGAAATGCAAACCAAAACCACATTGAGATACCACCTCTCACCCATGAGGATGGCACACATTAAAAATACAGGCAACAACAAATGCTGGAAAGTATGTGGAGAAAAAGGAACTCTTATACACTCTTGGTGGGAATGTGAACTGGTCCAACCATTATGGAAAGCTGTATGGTGGTTCCTCAAATTGCTAAAAATGGAAGTTCCATATGACCCAGCAATACCACTTTTGGGAATCTACCCAAAGGACACAAAAACACTAATATGTTCATTGTGGTACTGTTCACAATAGCAAAGGTATGGAAGCAACCCAGATGTCCAAAAATAGATTATTGGAACAAGAAGATGTGGTACATATACACAATGGAATACTATTCAGATTCAAAGAAGAAAAACACATGCACTT
>PVIJ01000615.1:0-66993 GCA_004024925.1 Scalopus aquaticus
GACGCCCGGCCAGGGAGAGTCCCACATGGCGCGGCAGACCTCTCCTGCCTCGCCCGCTGCTCCCCTCAGCAGTGTATTTCTGATCTGCCTGTTCTGCTACCCGCTCTGTCTCTGGTGAACCCTCTCGCCGCCCCACGCCTCTGGCCTGTACCCCAGCTTGTATGTATAAGTAAAAAATAAATCTTTAAAAAAAAAAAAACAAAAAACACAAGACTTAAAAAACAAAACAAAACAAAAAAACCACTATTTTTTAAGTCAAGACTGGTAGAATTTGGCAATGTCATGTGGTTCAGCCTAATAGATACCTGTTTAATTTCTTACATAGAGAACTTGTTAACGTGCAGTTCTTAAAAAACCAAGAAACACAAGTGCTAGGCCAGCCTATGAACTGGAGTCCACCAGCTTTGTTCTTTTCAAGATACTTAGATGACCGGGGGAGGGGGAGCAGTGGCAGAGGACCTGATTTGGGGGAAAGCAACAAGGGTCATATTATAAAAGTTGGCATCAAGGTTCTGAGATGCCATCTTCCATGGCCTACCAAATGGGGAAACCGAGGCCCTGCAACACGGTCACCTTCCCCAGTCACTGGACAGTCTATAGCCTCACACTTGAGTCTCTTGTTTTGGTTCAGGGGCTTTGGACACACCCTGCCAGGGCCAGAGAATCCTCCTATCCCCTCCCCCTGAGCCCACCAATCACTAAGCCCAGTGCATTTTAACATCTAAATGACCCACTCACTTCTCCCCTGCAGCTGGGGACCAGGCTGCACTCCCACTGGGGTGCACCAGCTCCTTGCTGCTCTTCCGGTCCCTCCTGCATTCTCTGCCAGCCGTCAGAGCACGCCTCAAAACACAATCATGTCGCTCTCTGTGCAGAAAAGGCCTGCCTGCTCTTCGGCAGGCATGCGGGGACTTGGATTTGGGGAGGGCTCCCAGCACGCCTGACAGGATCCCCTCCCTCTGCCTAGATCATTTGTATAAACAGCGTAGGTCGTGCTGAACACCTGTTCTCCTTCGGGGAGTCTGGAGTTTTGTGTCGGGCAGACGGTGCCTGGTAAAAACCTTGGGCCCCACGTCCCTGGAGGGTCTTCGCATGTGTGGTCACCACCACTGGCTACAGGATTTAAGTGGGTCCCCCCTGGGGAGGCTCTGGGAGCTCATGCCTGGGAGCCTCCAGACTTGACCTCATGTGCCTTTTTCTATGCTAATTTTAGTTTGTATCCTTTTGTTATAAAAAAGGACTTGTGTGCCCAGGCCTATGAGGCCTCTCAGGGTGTCCCTGAGCCTGGCGGGATCTTGGGGACCTCTGACACACTCCCTTATTTAAAACTCTTCCCTGGCTTCCCACTGCTCTTACAGAGAAAGACCCTGTGCCTTCCAGAAGACCACCTCTGTCATGCACACTGGGGCCTCGGGCTGCAGGGCTGACCTTGTCTTTCGCTCTGCTCCATCCACACACAGTCGCCACCATTTCCTTAAACCACAGGGCCTTTGCACATGTCATTTCCATGGTCTGGAATGTCCATCCTCTTTACATTGTCATTTATCTTCTTTCCCTTTTCCTCCACCAAAGGTCTCCCTCAAGCAACCCAGAGCCAGGGAGCTGGCCGGGCACTGCCCTGGGTGCTCAGCTCCCCACCCCTCTCTTATGGGGTCAGGGCCTCCCGTCTGTGAGCTGGTTTGAGTCTGTCCCTACCATCAGGGCAGAGGCCAGGCAGGCTCCTGCCCTCACGATCTCCTCAAGCCTGAGAGCAAGTTCCTGCTAAACATGCCTGGAGGGTGGAATGAGTCCCTCAAGCAAGTCTTCCCTTGGGGGGAGGCAGGAGGACCCCCAGCAGCAAGCTCACCTACCCCAGTGCCAACTCCCCGCCCTGTCCCCTGGGGAATTTATGTTCTGAGGAATGCCTATTTTTAAAATCAGGGAAGTCTTTAAATAAGCGTGGCAGCTTTTCCTTCTCTAGGGCGGGGAGGAAGTTTGAGGTTCATGTAAACAACGACGGCTGACCAGCCTGGGTGGGGGGCCCACTTATGGACTGAGGAGCCCCCCAGCAGTCCAGTCGTCCCCTCCACGCCCCCAGCCGTGCTCTCCGACTCTCAGCTCCTTTTCCTGCGGGGTCACGATCCCTCTTGTCTTGAGAGATGCCAACCTGCCAACCTGGAAAGAGGGTGGTAAGGCCGGGACGAGGAGGAAGTAGCATTTACGGCAGCGGAAGCCCTGGTGATTCTAACTATCCCCAGAACACCTGCTACTTTTCAAGCTCTGTGCACAGCACCCTAAAACAGAGTGACAAGTCTATGAGGTGGGGGCCAAATCATGCCCATTTACGTGGGAGGAAACGGGGCAGACAGGCCAGGTCACACAGACCGTAGGAAGCAGAGCCGGGACCCCTGCCCAGCTGCCTGGCCAGAACCCCTCCTCCCGGAGGCGCTGACACCAGCAGGGGCCTGGGCTTCTGGCGCAGGCCAGAGCGGGGTGGGGAGCGGCCCGCGGGCCCCACAGGACCACGCCTTACACCTGCGCGCCGCAGGCACTGACGCAGTCTCCTGCAAAGACGCCGATGTTACTACGCGCAGGATGCTCGCACGTCTTCCACTTTCTCCTACTTCTCTTCCTAAAAAGCGGGTGGCAGCCACTGATGGAGGTCAGGGCTCACCAGTGGGCTGAGTCTGAAAGACGCAGGTATGGGGGGGATGAGCCCCGTCTGTCCGAAGTCTGTGACAGCAGCCACGCCGACTGGGAACTTAAGTCGGGCGCACAGGAAGCAGAAGGCCACTGTCGCCGCCCCCCTTAACCACGCTTGGCCGTGGAAGGAAAGGGATGAACAGAGACCCGGCACCCCTTTCCTGCCTCGCCGTGGCGAGGTCCCTGGGGCAGGCCTTGCTCTCGCCCGCGAGCAGCGGCCCTCAGCCCGGGCTGCGCGCTGCCGCCAGATCCGCAGCTAACGAAGCTCATCTCTCCCCCAGACAGTAGTTTCCTCTTAGAAACTAGGGGAGCTGGACAATGAAAAGGAACCCAGTCTTCCAATCAGTAGAGGCTTATTTGCGACAAGTGGTTCTGGTCCCCACTTCCCCAGCTCCCCAACAGGCCGCAGGGTCAGCGCCTTGTATCTGTGTGATGCCAGCAGCCCCCTGCCCAATTCTCCTGAGGTGTCCTCGTCCTCGGCTCTAAGTGACTATTACTCCTCCGGCCCCACAAACTGGCCCATATGTCAACATTTCTGAAGTCAGAGTGGGGCGCATCCTCCGCGCCCCAGCCATCCCGTCCTCCCACCGCGCAAACAGCTCACGGTGAAGGGGGCACCCGCGGTTGAAACCCGGACCCCGGCACTATCATCCCAGCCCGGCCAAAGCCGCCCGCGTTTGCGTCTCCGACTCTGCCCCCATCACCCAGCCGCTGAGCTGACTTGCCCAGAACTTCCGCCTGAGCAGCTGCAATGGACATCCTCTTGGTGTCCCCCAACCCCAACCAGCCTGCACCCCAGGCCCCCAGGACAGGGCTCACCCGTCCTGCTCAGGAGGTCAAGCTCGCCCTTGGCGCCAGGCCAGGGGAGTCCCAGGTCGGCCCCGCCCACCTGCGCGGGCTGGAGCGCCATCTTTACCTTGCACCCCAGGGTCTTTATCTGCAAAACACGCGTGTCGGGGCAAAGCCACCCACGCTGGGTGCTGGCCCGGAATTCCGAGACAACGGGGTCCCGGACTCCTTCTGACCACTTATCAGGAGCAAGGGTGGCAAATAACCTGTCACTCCACTTTCCAGTAAAGAGACTGGGGCCCAGAGAGCCGCAGGGCCTCAGAGCTAGGATCTGAAAGGGCTCCATCAAGGCGGCAGTGCACCTGGGGCTGCTGAACTCGGGCGCTTTCACCTGTGTGACTTTAAACACCCCTCCCCGCGCCCCTCCCCCCATGGCGTTTTCCCTCTATCCTATTAGTGACACTAGACAGAATTCTCAAGACTGGAAGTGCTTCAGTGGGAGAGCCCAGCAGAATCACTTTACCTTTTCGTCCGAGGTGGCCATTTTCCTGGTGTCTCTGGATCTGGAAAAGAAGAAAACACAAGTCCAGATCTGCTGTCCAGAAGTCATGTGCCTGAATGTGTGTGTGCCCTGCCACGTCCCCCTCACATCGCTTCTAACTCAGTGTCTGAAAAGAAGACAAAGCACGAAGTGTGTGCAGGACACAGACCAAAAAATCGCCAAGAAGCACTCAGACATGAGCACCAAAGCCCACAGCCAGACGGCTCCCGGCAACGCCGTGGCCTAAGGAGGCTCCGTCTCCAAGAGGGTACACCTAAAGATTACCCGCGGTGATCACCAGAGACACACCATGGATCAGCCTCAGGACACGTGAAGGAAGTGACTCTGTTGATAAGTAATAGCCGAATATGCAAATCTCCATAGAGAAGAGCAGATCACTGGTGGCCAGGGCCTGGGGGTAGGGAAAGGGGAGTGAGGGTTTCCTTTTGGGGGGATGGAAATGTTCTGGCCCTAGCAAAGAGGTAGTTGGGTGACCTCAGGAATGTACAAAATGCCACTGCGCTGTTCACTTTAAAATGGCTCATTTTATGTTATGCCGGTTTCACTCCAGTTAAAAAAAAAACATACATTAGTGCTGGCGAAGCAGTGAGAATCTGAATGTCGACTGGGGTCTGGCTAAGTCAGTGAAGGTACATCTGAGCCTTGAGGGGTGAGTAGTTAAGTCTTCACACGTGTATGTGGAAAGACGCAGCCACAGGGTGAGTCAAGCCTTTCCTTCTGCCAAGTGTGTGGAGAGACCCCACTTAGGTGAAAAACTCGCATATGCATTTTTTTTTAAGTCTATGACTTGAAGACCAAAGCTTCACAGCCGATGTCCTGGGGAAAAAGGAGTAAGCTACAGGTGGGATGAGTGTTTTCCTTCTCTTCGCTTCCAGAAGGGCTGACCTTTTATATTGACTGTGTTACTTCTTGAAAATTATTTTTAATGTGGGTGACCTATGCATGGAGTAAATATTTAAGAGACACAAAAGGATGTGCTGTGACAAGTCTCTTTCCCACCCCTGTTCTTCCCAGAGGCAGCGGCTCTTCCTAGCGTCTCTCGGGGTCTCGGGGTATTCTATGCCTTCCCCAACACAAACATATTCATTCTCTCAAACAGACCAGAGCCCACACAGCTCAGATGCTTACTTCCCTTCAAGGGAAGGGTGAATGATGGCTCCCTAAGAGGGGCCACCCTAATCTCCAAAACATGTGAATATATAGAAAAGGAACCTTGCAATGCGATTAAATGATTCTCACGAGACAGGAGGTTTTCTAGGTGGCATCAATGTAATCAAAAGGGTCTTTAGAAATAGGGCAGGAGAATGCAAAATAAGATGCGACTGGAAAGCAGAGGCTGGAGGTAGAGAGATGTGAAGAGATTACGCTGTTGGCTTTGGCAAAGGAAAGTGGGGCCCTGTTCCCAGGAATGTGGGCAGCCTCTGGAAGACGAGCAAGGCAAGGGAACAGATCTCCCCAGGCCTCAGGAGCCAGGCAGCCGCTCCACACCTTGATGTCGGCCGCCCGAGGCTGAACGGTGAGACAGTAAGTTGGTCATTTGCTACAGCGGCCACAGGAGACTCACGAAGTATCCCAGGCATGGGTCAGTTCCTTCTAGATCAAATGCCTTTCTTGGACTGACTGCACCAAGTTCCAGTGAGTGACCTTGCACAAGGTGTGTTCTTTTAAAATTAAAAAAAAAAATCACCATTTTTGGAAAAAACATTCACAGAAAATTAAAAAACAAAAGAGCACTTTCTCTCCCCACAGCACCAAGCCAAGTGGGGGTGTCAGGGCCTCTGAGAGAGCTTCTTGCTGGTTGAGTGGCAGCAACTTCTGCAACCCCCAGAGCTCAGCCCCCAGGGAAACCTCACCCTGCTCTCTTGTGGGCTCAACTGGAACCAACACAAGAAGGTGAAAGGAAGAATTAAGGTGCCTGGCACATTTCCTTCCCTCCTTCCTTCCTTCACAAGACAGGAAATCAAACTAGCCCAAACACAGAACAACACCCAGCTTCATTTCACTCAAGCAACAGAAAATGTAAACCTACCATGACCTCCCCATGAAAACAGACAAAACAAATGAAAATGAATGAAAAATCCCGATGCTGGCAGGGCTGTAGGGAAACCTGCACTCCTTACCAGGGATAATTTCTTTAGTCACCTGGTAATAAGTGGCACGTGGCTTCAAAATGATATCCTCATGTTGAACACATCCATTTGGGAACTACATCTCAAATAATTTGATTGCCAAAAAAAAAAAAATGTCGTTTGGATAACAATGTTTAAAGCTGAGTTGGATATGAAGGTTAGTACCTGGAATAGTCTATAAACTCCACTCTAGGGAGAAGCCAAGGAAGGCAGTGGGCTGTTAGGAAGAAAGGCAGTTCTGAGGTCTGTAGAAATGCAGAGAGAAGGCTATTAAGCAACGAGGAGAAAGTAGAACTCTGCAGGTTGCCCAGCCTGCTGGCAACTGTACAAAGTGATCTGGACTTTGACTAGGGGCCAGGCCCTGTGCTGGTTTCTGGGGAATTCAAAGTGAAGAGGCAAGAAAAAGGTCAGGGCTGACATGTTAGCCAGGAGACAGATGAGGAACCAAAGAAACACCAGCAAGGTAACCTCAGCCAGGCTAAGCTCGGGGAAGAAGGAAAAAGCAACGCAGTGGAGTGAGGCAATGTGGCTTCTTCACGAGGGTGGTTAGGCGGGACTTCTGAATAGGTAACATTTATGGTGGCCCCTGAATTGCAGAGAGCTAAGTCACAAGATCGCTGGGAACAGCATTCCTGGGAAGAGGAAAAGCGTGTGCACCGATGCTGGGAGAGCCAAGGACTCAGGATGTCCAAGGAAGAATAGGGGGGTTGGTGTGGCTGCTGAGGACAGAGAGGATGGTGGCAGATGAATCAAGAATCACTCAGGGTCGGAGCATGCAGAGGGGTTGGCTGCTAAGGATTTGGGGGTCAAGGGTGGCGGCAAAGATGATAAAGAGATGGTGGTGGCCTGGATGTGGGGCTGCAGAGCGGTGGCCACATTCACAATTTGTTAGGAGGAGAACTCGCTGTGGCCTAGATGTGGGGCGGCCCCCAGGTGTCAGGTCTGAGGGACCACAAGAGGAGTAGGTTGGGGGCAAGAATACTCTGGGTTCCCTCCTTCTTGCTAAACCAGAGGTGGGGGAGGGCGTGGGGGCTGCAGAGGGGTTCTGGAATTGTGCAAGCTTCAGCCCAGAGGTTTTCAAAACCCTGTCCCTACCAGCCTTTCCCCCAGGAGCTGGGGGGGGGAAGTTGCACCCCCAGACTTGGTGTTACTCAAGAAGCTTCCAGCTGCTGGTGGGGCTGTCCGGAAATACTGCAGATCTCCGATAGCCCTAACCACTGAGCTTAAAGGTGCCTAGGACAGAGATCTGCCCTAGCTTCTGGGGAATCCCAAGTGAGGCCATGGTGCCGACGGGTACAGCGGGGCAGTCATCTGGGGCACAGGACTAAAGCTTTACATCAACCACTTCAATCTTCTCAGCAAACTTGGAAGGCAGGTTCCATGCTCAATGCATGGGACAGACAAAGAAACTGAGGCAGAGAGAGGTGAGGTCTGTGGTTAGCCCACAGAGCCCTGGTCTCCCGGGCAGGTGCTGGGTAAAAGTCAGGGAGTTGGGCTGGCACTGCTTCTCCCTCAGCCCTAGAGTTTAATCCGGCCCTGATACACCGTTCTTGCTCCTGGGGACCCAGAGGTGAATGGTTAAAGTGTTTCCAGGTGAAGGAGTTGCTGCCCTGGGGGGGTCTCCCTGCAGTGATGGGTGGGCTTTTCCCTGACTGCCTCTCCTGCCTGGGATACCAGCAGTGCCTGGTATCCCACCACCTCCCACCCCCCACCGCCTCCCTACGGGCAGCCTCCCTAGGGGGCAGGGGAAGGATAAAAACGGTTTAGGGGTTCACACAGACCTGGGTGTACTTCTGGCTCTGCTTCCTTTGGCTGTGAGACTGAGGCCAGGGGCTTGGTTTCTTCACCTGGTTTCTTCACCTGGAAGAGGGAGACAGTGAGGGGACCCGCCTCACCTGCTGCTGCGGCAAGGGCGCCAGGGGGCAGTGAAGGCACCTGGCCCAGGTAAGCCCTCAGTGCAGAAAGGGGAGCTCAAATCCTCCCAATTTCAAAGGGTGTCACTGGGGCCAGGTGCCCTACCTGACGTCCTCCCCCCAACCTCCAGTACCCCCCCGGGCATGGCAGGGGGTCCCGTGCAAGCACAGGCCGCAGCGTTGCTAGAACCGAGGGCAACCAGGGCCGGGGTCCCAGGCAGGGATGGGGGTCCGTTCTCCTCGGAGGGCGCGCGCCGGGGCCCTGGAGCACTTACCCTGCGCCCCGCCCGCCCGCGGCCACCACAGCGACTGGCGCTCCGCGTCTGCCCGCCGCCCCGCCCGCCCCTTCCTCCGCCTCCGGCCCTGCCCGTGCCCGCTCCCCGCCCCCAGCCCCCGGCCTTCCCCCGCCTGAGCTCAGCCCCCTCGCCCTGGCTGGCTGGCCGCCCCGTAGGTGTCCGGCGCCCCCCAGGCCCCTGCCCGCTCCGCAGGCCTCCCGCAGCCCGCAGACGGACAGAGGTCCCGCCGCGGGAAGGGGTGGGAGGAGGGAACCACTTCCTTCCTCCCGCTGGCTGGAGGGGCGGGCCCACCCCCTCCCCATCACCCGGCCCAGGCTGGGGGAGCGGGGCGCGCTCTGGCTGCCCCCCAGCCCAGACTCGGGATTACTTAGGGTGGCCCTGAGTAACCCTGCCACCCCTGCACAGGGTTCGCCTGCAGGGGGTGGAGGGCCGGCAGGATGTCCTGGCGGGTAGCTATCCTTGCAGCTGTCAGCTCGCCCCTGGCTGGGGGGTGAGGCCGGAGGTCAAGCAGGGTGCCTGCTTCAGGGCTGGTGTGGGGAAGAGGGGTGAGTTTGCTTCTGGAGGCCAAGCACCCGGCTCAGGCCCGGCTACCCGCCCCCTGCCCGGGAGACCTCCCAGTGGGGGCCAGTTCCAGGGTCTGTCTTCCCCAAAAGTCCACCGGTCCCCAACTTCCAAGGAGACACCAGCTCCCAGCTTCTGGTTGGGCTGGTTGGGAGAAATCTCAACTCCTTGGAGTTTTGTTTGCCAGGCCTGCTGTGCGGGGTAGGCACAAGCTGGTGCTGAGAGCCAGCGGAGCACCTGCACTCTGGAGGGCAGAGGTGGGGCTGGGTCTCTCGGGGCTAGGATCTAGGTGTGGGATACGATCCGGTGATTCCAGAGATGACTTCTGGTTATTGATGTGAAGAAGGTGAAAACACTAATAAAAAACCCACCTGCTCCCCTGCGCTCACTGCAGAGCTGTTTTCCACAGCCAGGGTTTGGGGACAGCCATGCTGGATGGATGGGTAAAGAGGATGTGGGCTACAGACAATGCCGATGTGACGCCACCATCAAAGTGACGCAAACCTTGCAGGCGGACCTTGGGGATATGATCTTACGTAAGTCAGAGAGCGACAAATACCTTGTGATGGTCCTCGTGAGGTAAAGAAATAAAACAAGTGAACAACACAAGACAAAACACATTCTTGGGGACAGAGACCAGGCCGGTGGGTGCCAGGGGAAGGAGACAAGGAATGGGGAAATCAGGGAAATCGGGAAATTGGGTAACGGGGTCGACTCTGTGGTCACGGCAACTAGTCACGTGATGTTGACCTTCATGCAGAGACACGGATGTTGAAATATAGTGCCCTGCCCGGGAATTTATATCATGTTATAAACCACTGCTCCTTCCATCGATTTTTCAAAGAATGAGATTTAAGAATGAGATTAAATGGAAAAAAGAAAAAAAAGGACCAGTTTTTTTTTTTTTAATCCTAATCAGGTCACACACTGTACACCGGGCTCGCCTGGGTTATATTGTTGCTATGCATAGCTATTCTGTCATGTCTGCTAAGCGGGTCTGAGGGCTTACATGTTTACATTCGTATCTCCTAATTTTGCAGGAAATGACAGATGAATCAGTAAAAAAGAATCAAGGCTCACGCTCCTCTGGAGGCTCCAGGGGAACTGTCCCTCGCCTTTCTAGCTCTCCTGACCGTGGCCATGTAGGGGCGTGTTCACAGGTGCTGGGGACTAGGAGGTGCCCGTTGGGGTGGCACTCTGCCCACCCATTCTGCTGGGTCTGTTCTTCCCAGTCCTGTCTGCCATCCCCTGCTGCACAGCAGGCTTTCTTCAAAAGCATCTCTGGCTGATCCGATTTCTCAGACACAGGCTGTTAGTACAGCGGCTCCATTCCAGTCCCTAAGGCCCACGCTGGTCCATTTTAAACTTCAGCCTTATATTTTATTAAAACTTCCCTAGACAGCCAGCTTGCCAGTGGGGAGGAGGGATGAGCTATTCTTTCTAGCCCCTCCTTCAAGTTCACTCCCGAGGGCTGGGAGAGGGAACTGGCGTCAGATATCCCCTCCCCTCCTGCTCCTTCTGAGCTGCAGCCCTGCCTGTAGTTACAAGCCTCATGGAGACAGGCGATGGTCTCAGGAGACCTACTAAGGCAAGGTGCTAGCCCTGCCATTGGCTGGGCTCTGGCTGCCCCAGGCTGGAGGTCACAGTTTGTGCCCCCGTGCTGCCCCTTTGCTCCATGCCAAGCCGTCCTGGGGAGCCTGCAGCGGCCAGCCTTCCCTGGGCCCTGGGGACCGGGGCAGTGGCAGGGACCCACCTCGTACTTCCAGGAATCGGGGCCCTGAGGGAGCAGGCTGGCCAGCCGGGGAGCTCAGTCATGAATGTTCTCCGGTGCTATGCACCAAAATTCTTTGGGTACTACTCAGCAGACAGGAAGAAACCTCAACTGTGCTTCATCTTTCTCCCTAGCATGTTCTGGCACAGTAGGTGCCTTAAACTCCTATGGCATAAATTAATAAATGAGTATTGTGTCTGGAAAGACAAGGGTGCCGACCATCCTCCTGTCCACATTGTATTGAAGAGCCCACAGAATACAGTAACCCGGGAGAAGGACAAGAGTACAGAATCTTTGAAGTCAAAGATTGAAAAGAGAAAAACTATCAGCTGTAATCAATGTGACCATCTAGAAAGCCCAAGAAGCCCTACACTGGACTCCAGGGGTGTGACAGGCCCATAATCCTTAGGGCAGAGTGGCCTGCCCTCAAGCATCCAAGAGGTCCCAATGGGATGCCAGTGGGGAGGAGGGATGAGCCATTCTTTCTAGCCCCTCCTTTGAGTTGGGGGGGGGGGAGTGACACCTTCATTTCCATTTACCTCTAACTGAAATTTAGCATTTCTTTCAATTATGAGTGTAGGAAACAAACCCCAGTTGTACCCGAGACTTTGTCATCAATCAAAATCACAGATGTTCTCAAGTCACCATGGAGTCACAGCGGTTAGTTCAGCTTACAACTTACGCTCGTCACCCTTTCAGAACCACAGTCATTGTTAAACCAGCCGTTCGCTCTAGAAGGTTAACAGCCTCGGTTACTTGATCCCAATTTTCAAAATAATCCAATGACCACATTTTAAGATAACTGGTGTCCTTTGTAATGCACCATTGTCTGTTTTTATGCATTTAAAACATGACACTGAGAAGCACGTTACCAAAAAGATCAGGCACTCTGCGCTAGAGGAAGCCCTTGTTCTCTGGTCTGGGCAATGCCAGCCCAGTTCTCTGGCTCAAGAGGGTCCCAAGCAGTGAGCCCCTCCTCTCTGTTAGGTGTCAGTCATGTCCCAGGTTTCCCCAGGGGGCTTCCTGGGTGTTCCCCCTGTTGGAGGAGGGGGAACATTTGAGCAAGCTTTCTGGGCCTACTTATGTGCCAGGCCAGCTGGCACGGGGCCAGAGCAGTGGCCAGTTCTGGTTTTACCCAGTAGGGAGAGAAGGGGCTACCTCTGCTGGTTTTGGTTCCCCAGGGCAGTGTTTTAGCTGCTACTATTGACCACTTCCCCTTCCCTGGGCGAAAGAAAGCTAGCTGCAGGCTCTAGGAGAGTATGTGAAGCGGAAAGACAGAGAGAGATGCAGAAGAGGCCTCAGCAGGCTGCAGGCACTGGGTTTCCCAGAGTTCCATCTGCCATCTGGGTCCAGAGGCTCCTTCCTGAGCAGAGATGACTCACGGACAGCAGTGAGGGCCGCACCAGGGTCTGCTCAGGCTTGAGTAGCTATGCGTGGTAAGCGGCTGTGTGAAGAGGTCACGGCTACCTCTGACCCCTGCTCTGCTACTCGGCTCAAAATTCTGCTCTGTGGGAATGCGAGAGACTCTGGAGAGCCGGAGAGGACAGAGCAGGCGTCAAGGACAACTGGGATGGGATCCTTCTAGCAAATAGTCTCTCAGTGCCACTTATGTGCTAGGCACTGAGAATGCGGACACGAATGAGACAGATGGGCCCTACCTCCTCCTGCTGAAGTCACTGTTTTGGGAAGGGGAGGGAGCACAAAATCTGCTATTGGGGGAGAACGGTCAGGGTATGATGGCAGAGAATTCTAGTGGTGGGGTATAGGTAAAGCCCTCAGGGAAGCGTCTGTGAGGAGGTGACAGCTGAGAGCTGAAGCAGAGCCGGGCTGTGGAGACTGGCAAAAACTTTGTAAGCAGAGGAAACAGTATGTGCAAAGGGCCTGAGGTGGGAAAGAGTTTGGCCATGTGAGACACCAAAGTGAGCCAGCATGATTGAAACATGGTGGGGGGGAGTGGGAGTGGTGAGCAGTGGGTCACAGAGTGGGCAGGGACTGACAGGAAGGCCCGGAGTTCATGCAAAGTACGGAAGGTGTGGGAGTTTCAACAGGGGAGGGTCAGTTTGACTATGAGTGTGTGTGTGTGTGTGTTAAAATGCAGGTAACACAAGCTTTCCCAGCTTAACCATTATAAAATGTAAAATTGGTGGTGTTTAGTTTTTTTAAATGTACAACCTCGCCGCCATGCAGTTTAAGATGTTTCATCATCTCGGAAGGAAAGTCTGTGCCCATGAAGCAGTTACCCCCCTTCCCGCCTTCTTGGGGCCCTAAGCACCCTTGATCTGCTCACTGCCTCTGCGGATGTGCCTGCCCCAGGCCTTCCACGGCAGTGGGGTTGGGGAGGGGCTGTGTCCCCGCTGCTGAGGGGCGCCCCTCACTCCATGTCCCGGAAGGGGCGTCGTGCGTTCCTCTCCGGTCTAGGTAAGGCCCACATCTTGCTCCTCCTTTCCTCCACCGGCGGAGCTTGATTTCACAAATGTGACTGGCGGCTGGGTGGAGATTGGGCCATAGGGAGGCCAAGCTGGGAGTGTGGGCAGAGCTGATGTTGGGGGCAAGGGAGGAAGAACAAGTGTGGGGGCCTCCCTGGTGGCAGCGGTTGAGCGCTGTGCTGTGGAGCTGTCAGCAGCGGTGATGCGAGTTCGATGCCCGGCCGGGGAGATTCCCACATGGCGCAGCAGACCTCGCCTGCCTCGCCCGCTGCTCTCCTCAGCAGTGTATTTCCCTCAGTCTGACTGTGCTGCTCCCCACTCTGTCTCTGGTGAATCCTCTCCCCAGCTTATATGCATAAATAAATAAATCTTTAAAAAAAAAAAAGAGCAAGTGTGGATGCCAGACCCGCTTGGGCGACAGAAGAGGCGGCGGAGCCGTGGATGAGCTGGCGGGGCGGGGGAGGTACATGGAGCCACAGCACCTGCTGGGCTTGAACTGCCTGAGAGGCCCGAGGCCCGAGAGAGTGTCAGGCGGGCAGTAGGGCCTGGGGCTGGGACTTGGTGGGGAGGTTTAGGGGGCGATGTCTTGAGATAAGGAGGAGGAGTTTGGTCTGTACTCACTTCCTAAGTGAACAGAGCAATGGCAGCATCTGCTGTCATACTCGGGCCTCCACTCCCAAAGGGGTCGGCAGGGCAGAAGTGAGAGAAGCCCCCTCAAGCACACCTGGGCGTGTGTACATGACGAGACTTCTGGAAAGCCCCTCGGGCTAGAGCATTCAGTCCCCACTCTCCCTCCCCCGGCAACTTCCCAGGAGGGGTGAGGGGCTGGAGACTGAGCTTGTCGATGGTCAGCCGCTTACGTCATGAAGTCCCCAGTAATAGCCCTGACTGAGGGGGTTCCGCTAAGTTCTGGGTGGGTGAACTTGAGGGGTGCTGCCAGGGTGGGGTGCCTGCAGAGGGCATGGGAACCCTGCAGGCCACCCCACATGCTGGCCCTGCTCCCCGCCATCTGGCTGTCACTGAGCTGTGCCTGGTTGTAGGTAGGCAGCTATCCCGTGGCATGCAAGCCCCACGGCCTGAGGAGGGGCCGGGCAGCTCTGACGCACAACTGGGCGACAGAAGAACGGGGGCAGGCCCGCGATGCCCTTTGCCTGTGTCAGCTGGTGTCAGAATTGCTGCATGTGGAAAAACGACACATTTGTCCAAATGCATGTGTTGGGTATAGAGAAAAACAGGGAGTTTCCTTTTGGGGGCCATCAGGGAACAGCTGGTATTAAAAGCCAAGGACCCGGCTGAGACCCCTCCCGGGCAGACACAGGGGCCCAGATGGCACCGGGGGAGGAGCAGGTGAGGAAGAGGCTGCACAGGTAGAAGGGAAGACAGAGGTGTGTGGGCCCCAGGGGCGAAAGGAGAGTTTCCAGAAGGGTAGAGGGGTCCATGCTGGGCTGACGAGCAGGGCGGAGACGGCACGGGGGAGGAAAGACCCAGAAACCCCCCGCGACAGCAGAGGGTGCGGAGAAACAGGGCAGCAACTGGAGGCGGGTGGTCCCCTGGCCCAGCCCGTCCCTGGAGACTAAGAACTCCGCTCTTGCTCTGGGTCAGGCGACGACTGGCTGAGTGACTTGTCCCAGGTCACAGCTAAGACTGAGACTTGAGACTTGGCTCCAGGGCTGGGGGCAGCAGAGCTGGGACAGCGCTGTGCGCCAGACTCTGGGCCCTCGCGGCCTCCTCCCTGCCTGTGGCTGCTCGAGCGAGCTCTCGGAACTTCCCTCTGTACAGGTGGGTGAGACCTGTCGTCGGGAAGAGGGGGCAGAAATATTTTCTGCCTCTCATGGTGTGGAGCAGAACCTCAAACGAAAAGGCCTAGCAGCATGGCCACCACCTGCTGGTGACTCATGGAAACTACTCTTGACCAAGACCAAGACCAGCTGCAGAAGGTTCCACAAGATGGTCCCGTGACTCCCCAGCTTCTCTCCACCCAGGAGATTAGTTGAAACCACTCTCCACCCTACCACTGTGCCTGTGTCAGCAACGGGCCTGGGCCCCGTGCTCTGTGCAGGGAGACTCGGGGCCAGCTGAAGGGCCACAAGGGCAGCGCCTCTTCCCTGCAGCGCCTGCGGGAGCCGGCCTCGCTCCTTCCTCTCCTCAGGGTGTGGACACAAGGCCAGGACCAGGACAGCTGCCCCGCACTGGATTGAGGAGAGCAGACCCCGGGGACGCAGCCCTGGGTGGCCCTCTGGCAACGCTGCGAGCCCCCGCAGCGCCGCGCTTGCCTCTGCCTTTGAAGGTGACCATCCCCTGTGGTCTGGGCTGGTGCTTCTGCCGCTGCCACCAACACCCAGCCCCACGCACACTCGGACGCTGGTCGGGTCTGGCTGCTGCCTGGCGCCGCCTCACTTTCTCTGGGCCCCAGCACCCGCCTCCCATTAGCGACTAATCCAGCTGCTGGGCGGGGCTCGGGAGCCCGAGAGTGGCGCATGCCCCAAACAGAGCCCACGGAAAGGCCCGGAGAGCCAGTAGGCGGCCCGCACCCACACGCATCGGGGGTTCCACAGCAGAGGGGCTCATCCCAAGCCCCGTGACCCTCCTCCCTGGGCCATGTCACCCTCGCCTCTCGCCCGACAGTCTCTCCACTTTCACTTCGTCTTACTCAAACCTGCTCCTCACCTGGCATGGGGAGCAATTTCTTTAAGATCGTCTCTATGAAGAAATATTACAATGTACCAAAAAACGAAGCAGAAAACAATAAAAAACAAAACAAAAACCTACCTCGTCACTGCCAGGTTAAGGAACGAAGTGCCTTCTTCTGAGCGGGAGCTCCCACACTATCGCTGGCTTTTGCTCTTGGGTTCAAGGGCCGAGTGTGACCGGAAGCCCCGCTCACCCGGGCCCACCTGGGCCGTGTCACGGGCTCTGGGGACCGGTGTGCCTGCCTCACGATGCCCTGCCCTCTGGCCGGCCACTCGGCTCCTCAAGCTCAGGTCTCTGCTGCGAGTTCTCAGGAAAGTCTCCCAGGCTGTCCCGGCCACCTCCTTGCTCACCCCTCTGTCTGATGCCTGTCCCTTCCCCAAACGCCCCCCTTCCAGGCCCTGCTGCAGAGTAGCCGCAGCCAGTGGGCCCTGAGTGGAGACAGGTACTAATGAGGTGTCAGCCTTTTGCAACCCCAGCAAAATAGGACACTTTTATTGATGTGCCTGGCTAACGTATTTCATTTTTAAAAACGCACTGTTTGCCTTAGTAACCACAAGCTGTGCCTCAGTTTCCTCATTCACCAGTAAGAAAAAGGATCAGATCAGGGCCTCCCTAGTGGCGCAATGGGTTAAGTGCAACACTATGAAGATATCCAGAGCCACAGCAGCACGCGTTCGATACCTGGCCAGGGAGCTTCCCACATGGCGCAGCAGACCTCTCCTGCCTCGCCCACTGCTCTCCTCGGCAGTGTACTTCAGTAGATTCATCTATTCTGCTCCCCACTCTGTCTCTGGTGAATCCTCTCACCTCCACACCTCTGTTCTACACCCCGCCTTGTACGCGTAAATAAATAAATCTTTAAAAAAAAAAAAAGGATCAGATCACCTCCCTGGGGCTTGAATGAGCAGGACTGAATGAGCTGAAGCTCAGGGACAGGGCTCACTCTGGCACACACGGTGTGGGCTGGGGCTGGGGTGGGTGTTTGGGCCAACACAGGGACAGGCCTCGGGTTTTACTCCAGATGGAAGATGGCATCACTCACCTACACTTGGCTGGGGCTTTTCTTGGGTTCTGAAGGGCGACTGTTTCCTCTGCACTCCCCACCACTGGACGGATGACAAAAGCAACTGTGCTGGAAGGTGCTTGGCCTTTCCGTCCCCTCGGAGGTCTCCCCACCGCTGGTTAACTCCAGCTGCTGGGGAAGGAAGCAGGGAGGAAACAAGCACATTAAACAGTCCTTTCAGGGGCCTCCCTGGTGGGGCAATGGGTTAAGTCTCAGCCTATGAAGCTATCGGCAGCCACTGCAGCAGTTCGATCCCCGGCCGGGGAGCTTCCCAGACGGCGCAGCAGACCTTTCCTGTCTGGCCCGCTGCTCCCCTCAGCAGTGTGTTTCAGTGATTCTGCCTGTTCTACTCCCCACTCTGTCTCTGCTGAATCCTCTCATCCCCCACACCTCTGGCCTACACCCCAGTTCTTGTATGCATAAATAAAACCAATTCTTTCATAAAATTCCACACAACCTGCCGCTGGAAGTCGTGGGTGGGTTGGTACACAAAAGTGACTGGTGAGGGTTCTCCAGGGAAACACAAAGGCCTGGGCACTTGGAGGCAGCACTGCTGCTATTTGGCAGCAGTTTAAACCATCCTGTCGAGTGGCGTTGTTTCCAAGCCCTCACTAAATACGCTGACAGAAAACCCAGAAACCCATTTGGGCCGCAAACAACAGAAAAGGAAATTCAGAAGGACTGAAATCATAAAGGAACCTGGGCCTTGACCAGACGGGTTTGTGGCAGGGCAGCCTCACGCGCAGCCTGATCAGAGGCATGAGCCGCTCTCCGGGGTTCTCTTGGCCCTGCCGTTTCCTTTGGGTTGGCTTTCTCCTCACGTGGGTTTTCCTCATGGTTGCCCCCTTCCCTCCTTCATCAAAGACTGGTCCTGGGCTTCCTTCTGTTCCCACTGGGGTTGTCCCCTCTCTGGCCAGGGGTCCCCGTGCTGGGTGGCCTGGGCTGGCCTAGCCCTGCCAACCAACTTCTCTGCCTAGGAGTGGTGGGTTAATTCCACCCCCTCTCGGGCTCCTCATTGGGGGGGCAGGGGGGTGCAAGTTAAGGAGACCCGGCACAGTCCACAAGGTGTACAAGAACCAGCTTGTTCCAGTGTGAGCAACAGGGCCCCCCAGGGATCCCCGGGTGGCAAAGGGACCCTTGGGTGGGGGACGCAGCAGGCACTCGCTGCTCCGGCAGCCTGAAGGCCGTCCAGACGTCCAGAGCTCCCAAGGGGTTCTGGGCGGCGCTCAAAGAGCATCGGGCAGCTGCCGGCACATGTTACAAAGGCCCAGGGTTTATTAGTGACAGACTTACTGAAGTCAAGATGGAGAAACCTGTGGAAAGTTAGCACGTGAGGAAAAAAGGGCCGACTTACCGTTACTACAGAGAATTGGTGAGGGGCTGTTCCGGGACGCCTTTCACTGTCTAGGATTCTCTATCTTCAGGAAAAAAGCAGCACTCAATTGCATGCATGGCCACCATCTACCACAGACGGTGTGGAAACCCCAAGCTGCCGCAGGCCCGAGCGTGGGGTGGGCAGCAGCGCTGCAGGCCTGTGTTCTGGCCCCGGCCCTCCCACGCAGGTTCAGGGGTGGGGCCCCCGCTGCTTCCTTCTGCCGCAGTCACAGAGCTGTCCTGGGCCCGGTCAGTTGAGTCCCACGTCTGGTCCCGACTCAGCCTGCACTTGGGGACCCAGGCTCGGAAGACGCACTTGTGAGACAGGAATGGTCCCAGTAAACACTGTCAGCTCTGTTGACGTAAGGTCGGTCCCTGTGTCTGCTCTCGTTAGATTTTTTTCCATTTTTCTATTGTACTCCTGAGTTCACACTCTCTATTTTCAACAAAGGGAGGAAGAATGTTTTTTTAACAAGCTTTTTGAAAAATCAGACTCGGGGCTGAGTTGAAAGAATAAAATGAAGTAGTTCTAAGGAGGGACTGATGTAGGTAGTCGGCAACATGGAGGAAGGAGAACCCAATGTTCCCATAGTTCTGTGGTCAATAAAAATGCCCGGTCAGACCTTACATGCTGGTGTCGGGATGCTCATGTCACTGGTAGGAAGTCTGTGGGTCTCTGCACAACAGAATTTCCTACAGTGCTTTTTGCAAAGTAACTTCATTTTTGGTTATCCAATACATGATGGTGGGCAGGGGCATAGAAGTGCATGCGTGTGTGTGTTACCTTTGTTTTACACCTGCCGCTTAATGCTACTTAAATTGGTGGCAAACAATAATAATGCCTCCTATTTACTGCTGGGCTACCGTGGGCCTGGCTGTCGGTTCCTTCTCTGTATTAACTCAGTCTTCACAGCAACTCCTGCCCTGGGTGCTACCACTGCTGTTTCATCCAAGGGCAACAGAGGTTAAAGGACTGGCCCGAGGCCACACAACCAGAAGCGGAACCGGGTTCTAACTGCTACCCGCCCAGCCTGGGAGGAGGCTCTTGGAGCCTCTGTGGGTTTCTACAGACCTGGGAGCTCGTGGAACTGGCTTGGGGCCTCATGTCCCCGCCAATTCATTACAGAAACGGGCAAGAACTACCTTGAACAGCATGATTTGTAGAAAACCTCACGATTTCGTGTTAGTTCTCTTCTTTGTAAGAAATGACTCCTAATGGAGTGAGGAGCTTAAATTGAATCTCACCCATTTATATTGTTGAAAAACTATTAACAACTCAGAAAGTTCTCTGATGGCTGGAGGATGTATGATTCTGCTGTTTTATTCATGAACGCAGATGTAAACAACATAAACACTGAGTTATTACCGATGGGATCTCTGCTAATCTTGGCTGAGAAGCCATGAGATAATTACTAACAAGAGTGCATAAATACCATTTAAAAACACTAGACTAAAAAAACCCAGATAATTAAATTCTAGGCCTGAGAATTTATCTAAGTATTTTAGAAACCCTCTTTAGAATCGGGGTAATAATTACGAAAAGGGCCACTAGCTTCAAGCCAAATGGAGTCTCAGCTTCATACTCAGTTCCAACCACCCTCTCATTATGCGAACTTGATGGAGCTACAAATCCTTTCCTTAGATTTGCAAATGCACTCACAGGAAACTGCATGGAACTCAGGGAGCCCACGGACCCAGATCAGTAACGCGAGGCCAAGCGCAGGAGCAGTCCAGGGCTCGTGGAGTGATGCCGAGGAGTCCTTGCGGCCTCGTCTCCCCGCTGCATTTCCTCGGTCTCTGAGGGCCCGGGAGAGCTTTCTGTCCCAGCAGCCTCGCTCCCTGGGGTGGACTCCAAGGGGCATCATGAAATATTACAGGAGGAAAACGGGACAGCACTTTAATAGGGGTCTTTAAGATAACCGTTGTGATACAGTTACCCGTAGACTAGTCTCTACATTAAACTGATTTTGAAAGGATTTGCAGCTGGTTACTTCAAAGAATTTAAAGAATAATTCCCATTTGAAGTAGAATCCAGGATCAAAGGATGAAAATTACTAGAGAGACATCTGACAGGACCCTAAATATTAGTGTCTCTGGGTTTAAGTGAAGGTGTGTTTGAATTCATGAAACAATAATAAAAATGCAAAGGAATCAATAAAATTAGATCAACTATTGAACTAGAAACAGGATGAGAACCTTGGAGTCAATGACCTATGGAGAATTCAGACCTCAAAAGACCCTCTTGATTAAAACAGCGAAGATACTAAATGGAGTATGAAAACTATACTTTCAAAAAAGAAGTCACAGGGCTGGCATGAGAAGGATTAGCAGACTGACCCATAGACAAAGGGGACAGAGGGACCTTGAAGGAGAATTTGAATTCGAGAGGCAGGCGAGTGGGGTGGTAGCTTTTGCCCCTCAAGGTTTCTATAAAGCGCTTGGGTATTCACTACTCCCTGGAGCTGCTGGGAAGGCCGTTGTTGGGCCCACTCACAGCAGTTTTGTGGGCCAAACATTTTATAACCTTGGTAAATTTTGTAGGGACTCTCACAGCTGGGTATAGGGTTTAAAGATCTAACTCTGCCATGCTGAAGGGTGGCAAAGACACTTGCCTGTCTTGGATCTAGTACTGGCTAGAGGGGAACAAAAAGCTCTCTCCTGAGAATTCACAATCAGGCCCTGCAGCTTTGCAGTCTAATTTCAAGCTACCTGTACAATCTGCAAATGTCAAATAAGGAATTTAAATATCCTCTGTTGTTAATCCTGTTTAAAACCCTAACCCCTTCTGGAGGAAGTCAACTTCAATCCAGGCCAAACTGAAAATGGTTGGCTCCCCATCAAAAAAATCACAGCACACAAGGAAACAACAAAAACCGGTAGGAACTACAAATGACAGAAACAAAGACTTCAGCTATTGGCGATGGAATGTAAAATAACCATGTTTATTCTATTCAGAGAAATAAGACACAAGCAGAGAAAGATTAGCAGGGAAAAACTGACAACAAAGATTGACCAAACAGATTTTTTTGGGGAAAAAAAAAAAGAACATGAAATAAAAACACAGTAATTAAAAAGTTCTGTGGTCGGGTTACATAGATTAAGCACGTTTGAGGAGCAAATCAGTAAACTAGAAGATGAAGATACTGTTGAGAATGCAGATCTGAGGGCCAGAGATGGAAAAACAGAGATGTGAATGGGGAGAATGGGAGAATGAAGCCCAACACTCGTCTCATCTTAAATCCCGAGGAAGGAAAGCAGAGTAAATGCCTAACACTAATCCTGCAAATAAAAACTGCCAGAGTAGCCACTAAAAGAACAGCCATAAAGAATATAACCTCAGACAGAAAAAAGGGGTGGGGGGAGGCAAGGAAGGAGGGCAGTCCCCTCCACTAAGCTGTAAAGTGGGAAAACTGGGAATGTCAACATGGATCATTTCAAAAAACATTACTGAAAGAAAACATTCACGGAAGAAAACACAGTATAACTTTCTTGGCATAAAGTTAAAAAAATTGGCAAAATTTAATAATAAACTGTTCAGACACACAATAAAGAAAAGCAAGGAAATTATTGACCCCAAATTCAAGGAGGCAGGTCAACTCTAGAGGGTGTGTGTAACTGGAGAGGTGTGCCAGGGGTCTCCAAAGATGTTGCTAATATTTAACTAACCCAGGTGGTGTTTTTATTTATATATATGTATTTTTCTGCATGAGATACTTGACCAAAAAAAAACCAAAACCCACTAAGAATACACAGCATATCAATATACAACAAAATGGTAATACACCTTGATCAATACATTTAATCAAATCACTCACACACACACATACACACAAAATCAAGAAACAAAAAATGTGTCACTGGAACCTTCTCAATGGGAAATCCTGGTCTCCTAAAGGGTGTGCTGTTCAGACCACAGTGCATTCCTGTCTACTGTGCCCCATAACGCAAGGCTAAGAAAGGGAACGCCAGATAAACACCCCTGGAAGTGGTTGCTTCACTTTCTACCCTGGGGGTACTCAGAGGGAATTTTTTAGCGTGTTGGGCGGGTTTGCCACTTGCCGGCAGAGTCTAAGGAGGTGCCGGCAGGTTGTGCTGCTGTGTTACAGTTGCTGGTCCGGACGCAGGTCTCTAAGGAGCTCGACAGGCCGCCCGCAGCCTCTCCTAACAGAACTGTTCTGATTTGATTCATTTCACATACGGTGCTTGTGACGTGACTTTGAAAGGTTCACCTGTGACAAAGTTTGAATAGCAGTGACTTAGAGAACTCTCGCTTTCTGGAGCTGGGGGGAGAATGCAGATCACCTCTCTCAACTCTGATTGTATAAAAGCAGTAACAGGTGGAAGTTTTGAGTGAAACGGTGTTGACCTGAGCAAGGTGACAGATTAGACAATCATCTCATACAAACGCAATCGTGGTGACCGAAAGGCACACCCACTAAGCAACCTGCACTGCAGCTCATCTAAAGGCATGTGGCTTTCCTCCTCTCTGGGCCCCGGTCCCTCAGTGACTCCGCAAGAGTGGGGAGCGAGGGTCAGATCTGAAGCCAACTGAAAAGCAAACTCCAGCCGACCCAGCTCCAGGCTGGATCCGCACGTCTCTCCCCTACACACCGTGCAGCCTCCTGAATGGGGCGTTGTGTCTAGGAAGCCACAGCCAACCCAAGGGTAAGGACCACGTAAGATACTGGGTGCTTGTGGGTGGGTGATCAAAACTTGCAAAGTGATTTCATTTTGGTAACAGGTAGAGAAATTTGTCTCCTCTGAAGGCTCGGGGAGCCGAAGGGGCACCTCTCTGGCAGATGGCGTGTGAACTTGCTGCCAACCTCACAAGAACATCTTCATCCCACCCACACTCTTGCCACACCTACCTAACTTGTCAGGGTTTGCTGGAAAGGTCAAGCAGTCAGTTTGTCCCAGAACATAATGACTGGTTACTGTTCTTGTTCACCAGCCCTGAACAACTGGTGTGTGGGCTGGTCCTCTTTGGGAGACACGGTATCTGATACTGCGCTAATTGGGTGGCTAGAAGAAAAGAGGAATACACATTTTTAAATGGGCTCCTTAGAATTTCCTTTACAGCTGCATCAAAAATAAGTCTTGGCGGAATGATTTGTTAAGATTCAGTATTTGGGGGCAGCCAAGTACTGGTGGACTGGGACCTAAGGATGATTTTGAAATCTATCCAAATAAACCTGTCTTTTAATTATTAACATGAAAATCCTAATTCAAGGATTAGAACTTTCCAGAAGTTGACACTGGGCAGGAAGGATACTGAGCACCATCCCTGGCTGAGCAGCTCTGTGGCACCCGCATGTTGGCAGGGCGGGGTAGCCGCTCTTTTCCGAGGCTGGCTGCCAGAGAGCTGTCTGTTGGCTCGGCCAGTGCCCAAGATGAGTGCAGTGTCCTAGCAGTAAGATCAGGACTTCCGCCTTCCTCAATGCTAGACTTAAAGAAGCCTTGTTGACGACAATGATCTGCTTTCACAAGTCTCATCTCCAGCTTTGTACAGTGCACCTCACGATGCTTTCTGAATATTTTTAGAAACACTTAAAACCATTGCCACGCTAATATCCATTCTTTTGCAAGTCTTGTATTTTAAAATTCCCACAAACTTTTAGTTAAGGCAGAGTATGAAATTCTTTGTGAACTTATCTAGGGACAATTTCTCCAACTGTTGCTAATTTTCTTAATTTTAACTTTCTGATGACAAAGAGTTCTCAAGAGTGACTCATTTAAATCCTGTAACATACATTTATACTCAAACAACTGACACTACATATACCTCCCTCTCAACTGCAATGCTTACCTGTCTTTGCATTTGTTCAGCAACTGCAATAAATCCTGGTGGGCGCATGCTGCTCAGGGGGAAGCGGTGACCGCTGTAAGCACACCATCACGCATCCGGCACTGGGAAGGCACAGCCCTGTCAGCCACGCGTGGAGGTCGATGGCATGGATAGCGCCCTTTCACTCACTCTTCCTCTGATGCTTACGCATGCTATTGAGCAAGGACGAATGAGAACTGACTTTTGCCTGTGGCTCCATCAAGTTACTTTAACATTAAGCTCCTTTGTGTTGCTGTTGACTAATTCTTAGGAGTATTTTTGCGCATGTTTAGTGAGGGCTGATTTTGTATAAATCAAGTTGTGGGCACCTTTGGTGGGTTTCATCCTAACATCCCACCAGTACTTTAGTTCTCTACTTGATAGGTGAGCACATCAAAGCCTGTGGGGGGCAAGGAGGCATCCTATTCTTCTGGTCTGGGCTAATTGTACACCTTACAAAAGTGAAGAAATCGTCCTTGTAGATTTGAGCCAGCTGGTTTGCAAAGCTGAATGAACTCTGTGTTTCCTTTCTTAAGAGGTGTAGAAAATGGGCAGAGAATTGGAAGCCTCTATGGAGGAGGGCTATGGTGACTTGGTGGTGTACACACACCTGAAGGTGTGAGCCTACACCTCTCAATCATGTAGTGCTATTAACCAGTGTTACCTCAATACAAAAACCTTGAAAACTTTCTTTGAAGGACCCCGGTTATCAATGTCTCCTATATGCCCAATGTGCACTGGCATTTCTCCTTTGCCCTCACGCAGATCCTTAAAGGGCTGCGGTGCCTCGCCTGGGCGGGCCATATCACACGCCCTGTCCCAGACATGCCAAGGTCAACGACCTCAGCTTGCATGTACTTCCTAGCAGCAGTTTTCTCCCTGCTTGGGGGTCACGACACCCACTTTGCCTTAATTTACTAGCTGAACTAGAGTCTTCACTTCCCACAAACAGAACTTCCTCTTTCAACCACCCATTGTGGTCCCACGCTGGGAAACTTCGGTGATTTCCTCTTGTCTGTGTGGTCTCGTGCTCCGTTGCTGCTGAGCACTCAACCGTTCCTGCCTCCACAACCTCTATTTTACGTGTGTTACTTGAGGTTCTGGTCTTCCACCCAGGTGCTTCGAGAACCAGGCCCACTGCAGCGTCCATGCTCTCACTGCGGCTAGATGGGGCGGACCGGGCACCAGCCTTCAACTGCCAGGGCAGGGTTGAGCTGCCAGCTCTTCAGCTCCAAAGGGTATCACCTGCCTGTCTGGTTTGGTGACAGTGCAGTCATCTTGAGAGACAGGACATCTTTTAAACCAATCTCAAGACCAGAACTCAAAATATTACACTGCTAACTGCAACCGCCACGTGTTTCCTAGTTATTTCTTTTTTATCTGCTGAAAATGTCTGTGGCCTGCCTGCAGTCAGTGCTCAGAAACGCTTAGCTCCCTGCAGCTACAGACAGAAGGCAGGTACTCAGAAGGCAGATCACCTCAACACATGAAATGACTGGGGTGAACTAGAAGGCGCATATGGTACTGACTTCACACTGTTCCAAGTTGAAGGCTCTTCTGAGTGCACTGCGGGTTTGTCAATGTCAAGATCCTCGAGGCAGGTATTGTTCTGCCTGGATAGCTGGGACAAGGGCTCAGCATGCTGTCATTCAAGTCCCGCAGCTAGAAGAGGGGCCGTGGCTTGGACCAAGTGCCACACCAGCTATCAAGGCAGAGGTGACCTCAACTGCACATGGCGGGACACTTGAGAACGTGTGGTTATTGGAGACTGGGGTTTTGAGGCAAAGCCTGGAGTTCTTTAGACACATACTAATTTTGAATCATGTCTTAGGATCTCGTATCCTAAAAACCTGGTTCTGCAGCTTCCCGGTGCTGTTGTTGAAAGGATTCTAAGCCATTCTATAGAATGGCAGTGTTTAGAACTTGAGGATTTTTGAAATCCAGGAAGATACACAACTGATAAGATCCAGGGCATACAGACGTATGAAATTTGCCTTTGACGCAATGTGTTGCTCATGCTTTCTTCCTGTAGTCAGAAAGGTCTAGGTCTGGGCAACAGGACAGGAAAATGCAACACAAGAGTTTGGATTTGTCACTGGACCAGCAAGCACCAGGTCGTGAGGGCTGAGCCCTCCCTGACTCACGTGCACACTCTGGCCCAGACATGCTGCCAGGGCCCCAGAGGGCGCTCACCAGCGCAGACAGGGGCAGGCCCTGGGGCTCCTGCGTTCGCTTCTCCACATGCTGCTGCCAGGTGAAAAAGCCTCTCGCTGGGTCTTCTCCCAACTAAGGGAAATCAGTTTTTGATAGAAGAAACTGCGCTTCAAATGTGTTCTTCGCCCACTTGTAACGTATTTTGTGAAATCAATGTGCATTTGACACACTTGTGACAAACAGGGCCCAATACTATGCTCCACAGGGAGCAGAGGAGTTGAGAACTGCACTGAGAACTGTGGGCCAAGTCAGAATAAAGAAAGTAGCTCTTGAATTTTACCAAGTTCAGCTGAATCCAGACAGAGAAAACTACTGCTACAGACGAAGCCACAGCTCTCCAGCCCCACACCTCCACAGCGGGGCGCTAGCTCCACCTCACCACGCCTGAGCAGCTCAGGCTGCCCGGGTGAGAAGGCAAAGCGCACAAGCATCCACGTAACAGCCAGCTTTGGGCAATGGGCTAACGAAGGAAGACAAATCCAAATCGAAACTGGTTTCCAGAGCATTTATTCATTAAAATCTATTCACTATGCCATCAACAGTTCTCCTGTATGCATTGTGCTGATAAATAGACACAGAGGATTTAACAAGTTTTGTCATTTAATAAGTCTGAATTCATTTTCACCACATGGTATTGTACACGGTCATCTGTTGAAAACAGATTTCTTTTTAACAGATCTTAGTTTAAAAAAGTCATAGATACTGTGAGTTCTGTATAAACTGATGGATAGCAAGTTAGTTCCTTTGTTTTGAGTAATAAGCCTCAACTTCACCGCAGATTAAAGAATGTAGGCCAAAGAAAGCATAATCGGTCACTCGTATAGAACAGTATTGTTTCTATAATTTGAAGCTTTCTGAATGGACTGGTTCAGGCCTGGTGTAACTGTAAAAAGATTACTTAATGAATAGGCTATATGGAAATTGTACAAAATGTTATTAACTTTAATTATTAATAGCTTAAACAGTCACTATGTTACTAATTGCTATTCAAAATGAAAAACCTGTTTTTGAATCCCCAAAAGGCAGCAAGCACCTGCCACCTATACTCGGGGTGTGTCAACACATTATTTCAACAGAAACTTTGGCTTTAGGAAAGAGTCACAAACATTTAAAATAATGGCTTCAATTGTCATTTTAAGTATAGGTAGGGCAAGTGTGCTTTAATTAAATATACATCATACCAGTGATACTGGCAAGGTTGAAGGTTACGCCTAATGTTGATAGCTAGAAAAACTAGTTTGAACATGACAAGACAGTGAGAGAAAAAAGCAATCCCTTTGAAACAAAATTTTTTAAAAAATGTTCACAGTGGTTTGTATCAACAATATGCATTTTATGACAATAACATGTACAGATTGAGCACCCTAGGGCTCTCTTTATATCCTAAAGAAAATGAGCATTTACATTATTCATGGGTTGTACTGAATTAAAAAAAAAAATCAATTGTACACTTACCCCTTCGACAGGCTGAGCTGTCCTGGGGTGTACAGCTTTAACACCATCATAAAAGTTGTTTGCCAAAGGAATAGAGAATTGAAAAACAAAACATTTTGTTTCTTGAGAGTGGAGTCCTTCATTTGCTGTTATAACCAGCAAATGCCATTCATTAGGTCAAAAATGGAAAGGGGGCCCCACAAACACACTATTTGAGCAAGCTGACCAATACACATTACAGTTTTAAAAATGGAGGTTATATACTATATGTTACAAGTCCCAACTAAACAGTGTCAAAGTGACATCTATTTCTTTGCTTGCTTTGTGATCATACCCCTTGGAGGTGTTACAGGTCTCGTGGCATTTGGCTTCTTTTTCTCTGCAGGCTTTAATATCTGCAAAGATTAAAAAGGCAATGCATTTTAGGAAATATACTCAACCCCAAGTCTTCCGAAAATTCCTAAAGTCTCAGTCAAATCTTTTGTTCAGAAAGGTTTGTGATGGTTCAAAACTGCCTAACAACTTTGAAAGTCCCACAAATTAACACAAACTAAGCTGAAAAGTAAAAATTTTGGCAACAAACACACATCTGGACAAACTATTTTATTTTTGAATAACAATGACAATTTTCTGATTTAACTCACTGTACTATTTTTTCTGATCCAGGGGGCAAAGTTCTTCAGAGTCATGTCTCTTAATCCCCTAGGGGAGATGCTAGTAATCCCTGGGCGATGTTAAGTTTTCTCTCTCCCCAATAGTTGGCCAAAAAAAAAAAATTGTTTTAATCAATTTCACTGATAACTGCCACACGATTTCAGTAGCTATATTTAGAGTTTATGACTAGGGTAATTTGAAAATATGTAACTTTAACCACAGTAAGAAAGAAAAGGACTGAGAGAGATTTTATGTGCAACTGATGCTTTTGTGCTGAGTGAAGGCCAAATGACATCCGTTGTATCAACAAAGGTTTTGCAGAAGTTAGGGAAAAGTGCCGGGAGAATGGGGTAATCACACAGCACCCCAGCGTGTGGCAGTCAGCACGAGTTTCACAAGCAGGCAGTGATTTAATTTTAGCTGAAAGTTATACTATCATTATAATTTCAGATTTATAGTAAAAGTCAATAAAGCATAGGGGTTTTTTTTAACCTATTTAAATAAATAAAAAAGCTAAGCTTGATACCAAGGGAAAGATTCCATGGTAATTTTTTTCTTTTAAAAGAGATCTACCACACATTGCTGAAACAGGACGACCCTGCTCAGGGAAAAATTACCCACTAAACATAAATGAACAGTGGATGAAAATAGCATTTTTTAAAAATAGCGGTTAAAACTGAGACACAGTAAAAGGTAACAGTGGACTAACAAGCGCACCTGAAAAGAGCACATAAGGGTCTCGTCCACGCTCATCATGGCGCCGGCATTGTCAAACTCGCCACAATAATTGGGTGCAGAAAACAGAGTGACCAACTGCCTCTTTGCAAAAAACTCATATCCATCTTCAACCACCTTGGAGAAAAATGTTTTCAGTATAAGCAGGTGCAGATATTAATGAGTCAAGCCACTCTCCACTCTCCCGTCGAGCCTGACACCCTGTAGGTCACCTCCAGATAGATAAGCAATACCTACCCACCAAACCAACAAGGAGAATCTGTGCTCACACACATGCGCTTAAGTGTACATGTAAAATTCAAAATCAATACCTGATGGGCTCTACATATAAGATCCAAATCATGCTTATGGAGAAATTTTGCAACCACTTCTGCACCAAATGTGAAGGACACTCCTCTGTCATTTTCACCCCAGCCTAAGACATCTTTATCGGGGTCAGACCACAAAAGATCACAAAGAAGACCTTGATCTGGCACATCAGTTGGTCGCATAATTCGCCGAATCTGCTCCATAGATTGAAGATCTGGTGATAAACCTATTAAATGAGGAAAAACTGGACTTTACAAAGGATGTTGTTTCCATTTGTCTATGGAGAAATGCAATGACTGACACCAGCTATAAATTAAAAGTCGCGGCTGCTCTATTTACCTAGTTTAGATTTTAAAAACTCAATTCCGTAAGCACTAGTATTACAGGCACGAATTTGTGGGGCACAGAATGTTTAAACAGTAACTGTAGTTACCCTAAACACAGAGCCCCGTAAAATTAAAATCATTACTTTAAAAATGACTTCATTCTCCTGGATACCTCCCCAGCTGATGAGAGTATCAAAGTCTAGTCTCGCTTTTATTACTATTTCTAAGGACGAAGCACAGAAGATGCAGAACCCCAGGCATGATGCAGCTCCCCAGGAAACCTGTGCTGTCCACGCCCACCAAATCGATCACAGACCAGCTCAGAGTGCAGCTGAGTCTCATCCAAGTTTCAACTCACATGTGCAACTCTACCAAAACCCACTTAAATGCAGGAAAGCCGGGATAATGGCCTTTATTAAAACATATTGTGTTGGCTCTTTCATGGTTGTTCAATTTCTGACCACGGGTGAAGAAACCCTCTTTGCAATTACCATATAAAAACTACATCATACAAAGCACAACCTCGGAGAAAAGCAGCAATTTTAAAACTCAAAGTCAGAAAATCTTCCAAAAGGAAAGGATCAAACAGTCCACGGGAAAGTCTATTCACACGGTCAGCATTCCTGAGGCCCTATGGGATAGCACATTAGCTGTTCAGTTCATCCTTAAAAATACTGTTTGCTCTTTTCCAAACACAATGTTATGGCGCCGAAAATTCCCAGTTACAAATCAACGGTGCACCTTCCCCAACAGGATATTATCCCAGTGATGACTGGCAAATAAATGTCCCATCAGAGTCTAAACCGCACCCCCGTACCTCCATGACAGCAGAATATCTTCTCGTCCACGATGGCTGCTATCGGTAAACAGTTAAAGCAGTCTGTGAAAGTTTTCCATAGTTTAATGTTGTATCTTCTTTTACCTGTGAACATTTTAGGATAGTTAAAAAGACTGGTGTTCTATAGGTTCATCCTCCCAGGACAATTTCTCCCAAAGCAAGGTTTTGATTATCACTGAAGTAAAAAATTATGCTTTATTAATCCCTCCCCCCAACCCCCGAACAGTGTTTAGGTAAAGTCAGGGAGATACATATACTTGGAGATGCCTGACGTTCAAGCAACAATTTGGATTCTCACATGCAGACACACGCCATGGAAGTCTACAATCAGTACTCCAGATGTGCCGCTTAAGGATCACCATTAAACCAACGTCTGGCAGCGTCAACTCTGTCTGAAATATAGTCTGTTTGGGCCACTCTCAACTCACAGGCAGCTCCGGTTTCTAGAAGGCAGTTATGAACAACTCACACAGCGCTAGTACCACTACCTGCCCCCTGCTGAGGGAATCTAAGGGTCAGCAGCCATGCCATGTCCCACCACCCTTGGAAGGAGCACAGGCGCTCTGCGTCTAACGCCTGCTCAGGATTACACACGGGGCGCTGATGCTGGCCTTGCCCACCGTGTTTCCTGGCGCCCAATCACGCGGACAGAAGCACGCCTTTAGCCATTCTTCCCCCAGCAAGATTAGGTTCCGAGTTAAAAAACTCACGAATCGTGAAAGTACCATTCTGTGTGAACTGGCTGAGGACAGCGAGTCGCTGGAGTGCCTGTGTCTCCTGCACCCTCCAACTGAAGATCAAAGCAACACCTTATCCTAAGCCAAGAGTCCGTCCCTAGTCTCATCTTCTTCCTACCCTGGGGACATAAGAAGGCTTAAAGCTGCACCTCTCCTGTGAGAGCTAGAGACCGACGCATGCAGCAGGCTTCCCACACCACACCTTCTACTACTCCACGGCAATTAACTTGGCAGGGAATTCTGCATAGGACTTGAGATGTGATGTGATTTCCACACACTGGATGTTTTCCTACATACAGGATTGCCGCCTTTTCCCCTAACAGTTCATGGTTTCTGTATGATTAGGTATAATTCCTCATGGCTCACCCAGGCTTGCATTTCTTTGGAGCTCAGTAATCCCCTCTGTCCCGCATATACTTTTACTGGAGTGTTCTGGAAGTCTTCAAAAGGTTGAAGGGAAATCTGAATCCGAGTATAATTACCACCCTCAATTCCCAATTACGGTGATATTAATAACACAAGAACAGGGGCAAAGCCCCCATTTATAGAAGTGACTTGGGTGTATTTCCATTTTCTGTTGAAACCTGTCTTGGAATGATCCTCCAAAGGCTCCCCCCCCCCTTGGATTGCGCCAGTGCTGACAAACCCACATCCTTCCTCAAAATCGGCTGTGGTAACACACTCAAGCTTCTCTTGCAATTCCTTTGCTAGCTTTGGTGGCTCCTCCATCAAAAAATTAGGATTCTTCCTCCTGTTGTCCTTGAGTTTAAATCTTAACTATGCCCTGGGTCCCGGCTTCTCTTCTGTACACATTTCCTCCCTAAGGCTACCTCAGATCACCAGGAAACTCTAACTCCAGAAAGGGCTGTCCTGGACAACTGCCAAGATTTTTTTCACGCTTCCAAATCCTGATATTCTGAGTCAGAACCTCCCCCGCTCCTTGCAATTTCCTAGTACCTCAGCCCGCTCGGACGGCTCTGACATAAGAAAAGGGTAATAAACATCCACCTGTAATATAACAGACACCCCAGCTTTTCCAGGACTTTAAGTCATAAAGTTGAAAAAGAAAAGGAAAGAAGAAATGGTAGTACAGAAAGTAACTGTCATACTTGGGAAAGAACTTACCACTAACAGGTTGTTTTGAATTTTAATAAAATTGTTAATGTATTTTTAAAAAAAGTCTGCAGAACCATGAGCTGAAAGGTATCCCAGTCAAGGGCTCTGTTATGCCCACAAATAGCTTGAGTGGCAAATCACAGCTGCCCAATGGAGAAGGGGAGTCTGAGTACCAGGTAAAGTAAGTGTCCTGATGACCAAGTAAGAGTCAAAACTGATACTAACCAACACAGACAGCTCAATCATTTTTAAATCCCTCTGATTAAACAGAAAGCAAAACGGACGTAGCCCACGCCCTCACTCTGAGGCGGATGTCCCCACAGAGATCACTTGGATTTGAGCCTCATCAGTGGAAACCACTGTCCTCACTAAGCTGAAGTATGAAAAAGCCATTTCTTAACCTGTTCCAAAACGTGGCACTGGAAACACATCCCAAACACAATAACTCCAATACTCCCTGCCCCATTTCACTATCCAAGGACTGGTACCTGCCTTAGTAGTCAGTACTTCTTGGACGGACTCACTGTCATTAGCAAGTATTTTTCTTTTTCCCTCAGACTCAGCTGACCCGGTCAGTTCCTACCTCCTCTTGACAGCCCGCTCTAATCACCACCCAGTTGCAGGAGAGTGAGGTGGGCAGTGGAGGGATGGCTGATGTGCACACCTCCTCCAGCAGTGCGCTTCCAACAAACGAGCTAGCTGAACACATTTTGTGAAACCAACGAGAAAAAACGTCACACCCAACAGATTACAGGTTGTGACTAGTTTCAGGAAAAGTTGCAGTGACAACATAAATAACCCTATAAATTACACTGGCAAGTGTGATTAACCCAAGTTCCTGGGCTACCCTTCTCTCTTCTGGCAGAAATGATGAGCACAAAAGGGTGAAGGTAAGGATTCAAAACTTTTTTCTTTACATGTTATAGTTACTTAACAATACAAAAATCTCTCTACCAAAACTGATTTTTCAAGGCTTTAAAGGCTCTTTTTTCCTGTCAATTATCAACTTACAGCACACTCAAAGCAATAATCCAAAGTGGTGGAAAGATATATGCAAGCTAAACCTCCACTACATACTTTTTAAATGAATTATTTGTGTATTGCCAAGATTCCAGTCATATGAAATGTCTAGAGAAACAAATCTAGAGACACAAAGTAGAGGAATGTTTGCCGGGGGCTGTGGTGATGGGTGCACAACTTTTAAGGGTTAACTAAAAATCACTGAACTGACGAACAGATGAATTTTATGGAAAGTGGTATCTAAACAAAGGTGTCAAAACAAAACTATTTGTACAAGTTCTCAAGAGATGTAGTAAGAATTAAGGTATCTGTGAATGTTCACAATTACCTTAAAGAAACCACCACTGTGATCACTGATTCCTAATCCGGCCATCACAATGAGAGAACCAGGGTGCATTACACTACAGTGAGTACTATTCTTCTACACAAGAAAGAAAAAACTGAGGCTAAAAACAGGTTAATGAAACAGAAAACCTGAGATTCTAACACTGCCTCTAAACTCCCATAAATTCTCACAAGAGATTTGACAGTTCAGTTTATGACCAAGCACCTCAATTTAACTCTTCCTTAAATGGAGAAAGTACTTACATTCATCATAAAATCCATAAATTCTATTGATGCTGGCACATTCGTGGTTTCCTCTGAGAAGAAAAAAGTTCTCGGGATATTTGATTTTGTAAGCCAGTAAGAGGCAGATAGTCTCCAGCGACTGCTTCCCCCTGTCCACATAGTCCCCAAGAAACAGGTAGTTGCTTTCTGGCGGGAAACCACCGTACTCAAAAAGTCGAAGCAAATCATAGTATTGTCCATGGATATCACCTAGAAGCAAATGAAAAAATAAAAAGGTGTTACATTACGCCATCCCACTTCCGGCTCCACTAACAAAGCTCTGGAAAGACCTCTGGCTCTTCACACCATGGCATCTGCCTCACAGCGGCACTGACTGCTAACACTTATGTCCAATTTTACATCATAGTCAGTTTAATTGAGTTTAATATCTAAAATCTTACACAAAACCCACTAACAATTTATTTTAGGGAACAGGATTATTGCCGCCTATCCAGGCCTTCCTGCCAATTAACGGTGTCTTCCTTCCATTGGTATCAGATCTGCAACAGCGCGCTCCGGGTACTGTGCCAGCAGAACCCCTCAATTCCAGCGAGGCCCGCCCTGGGGGCACAAAGGTGCACACACTGCACCTGCCAACACATTCTGCTCCAAGTCCTTGCTGGCTAGAAAATGCCAAAGAGCTTTTTACTTTAAAAACACAAGCTTTATCAATGTAGTCAAACATACTAGACTAGACCGTTATTCAGATAAAGTTTAGTTCTCAGTTTATATGCATCATGTAAAAACAGTAGAACCACAAAAAGATATCAAGGAAGTTCTATTTTAAACACAACTAGTGTAGCTTTAAACTTAAAATGTAATCCCTGTACAACCACATAGTTCAGATCTTTTCTCAGCTCTTTCATTCTGTTCCACTTCTTTCCTTTCTTCTGCAATGTTTACATTTCTTTAATGAAGTAATTTTTAGAAAACTTAAAGCACATGTAAATAAATGAAATTCATTAGAGGTACTTATCGTAAAACTTTAATTAGTGAACTTAATTTTTCAGTAGTTCTAGGCTACCCATGAACTGTAAATGAGTCTGCTGACTAACAGAAGGTCACCTATATATCCTGGAGCAGATAACCAAGTGATCAAAGAGAAATGCCAGTGTGCCAAAACCTACCACATATTTTGAGTGGTGCTTCAAGTTCTAGTAGGATAGGCTGACTGAGAAAGATCTCCCGGGACTTCAAGCACAGCCCTCTGATTTCATTCTCCTGAAGCTGGACATTCTTACCAGGCTTGGAGCCTCTCACTGCAGGGGAGAAAAGCCTATTAGTCAAATGATACCAGAACACACTTTATACACAAAGATTTTAAAAACCCTAAAAAGCAAATTTTTGATAAAGAGTGAGCAGAAACATTGTTTAAATAGCTCTCTGACTGGCTTTCTTTATTAGCACACTTAAGAGAACATGGTTTTGATACCTAATTGGAATCTTAAAATCTCACACAGGATTTCAGAGATTATTCAGTTGCCCCTCCTATACTAAGCATCCTGAAACACGGATGCTTTCAAGGATGCCTGAAAGGATGCCAAGAGGGAAGGTCAAACTCAAAGCACATGGCAGCGACAGTCAACAGTCGCGAGGCTGCCCTAGGAGCCAGAAGCCCCAAATACGCAACTGATGCAGACCAGCCACCCTTCAGCCTTGCTCACCGACACCCTGGATTCTCACAAGAAATGAGTTCTGAGCAGAAATGGAGCACTGTAGATGGTGTCATTTTTTCCAACGATAAAAAAGGGTGACAAGAGGGAAGGTCAGACTCCAAGTCACACTGTCAGAAAAATTTCCTTTCAGCATAGCTGACACCTGGCTTCCCAAGGCACAGCTCGTGGCCTCAGCTCTGCTCCCACCCACACCCACTCTTCTCTTCTCCAGCCTCATAATTTGTTTCTGTGCAGCAGGAAACCTTAGAGATGGACACGCTACTAAGGTGGTTCGAGAAATTCCTTGCTTTAAACTGTGAGATAACACTTGAACTCTCGTGAGATCAGTGTTTCTCAGAAGCCCAGTATCTCCTTAAAGGCTCCTGACTTACAGGAGAAAACTTCAGTGTTTCCACTTCATGAGAACACTGTAGGCTCGTGCAAAGTGCCCTGCCGTGCCTGGGCCTGCACGAGTGAGCACACCACACCTGCACGGGCCTCAGACCGCAGCTGTGCTAAGGAAGGAGGAAAGACTGGAACAGACAAAAACAAGGAGAGGGAAATCTGACAAAGCACAGCAGCAGGCAGGCCCTGAACTTCCGCACCCCTCAGGCTTGGTGACATTTTATCACCGGGTAGGCAGGAGCAGGAAATTAAGCAATTTCTGTTTTGTGTTAGACAGAGTCTGACAGACATTAAGTATCACTGAGTTGCTACATTCACCTTAATTTTGCGGTTATGCAGGTGCCACCCCCCACCCCCACCTTCACTGAACTGGGCAACCCAAACTGCCTCCTCCCAAGAACTGACTGACAGGGGCCTGTCTGCCCTCAGCCTGCAGTCAGTCCTACCACTTTTGCACAAATGATGAAAGGAGGCGTTCTCTGAATAAGAACTGAAGAAAAAGCACAGGACTGAATTTATAATTTAAGACTACATCTCTCCACCATTAAACCCAGTATCAAGTGGTTTAGTTTCAGCAAAACCACAAAATCCATCAGACTAAATCAACATTGCTAATTTAAATTTTTATTGGCTTTGGAGACTTTGTAATTTATAAATCACTTGGCATAAAAGCTGAGTAAGAGTAACAGATAAAATGAGTTTGTTTTTAAGCCTGTCTGTAAGTAACTAAGAGTATATATACTGTAATAAAAACTACAAGTAAAAAACCCAATGTTGTTTGCTGAGAATTTTTTCCCCTAAAAGAGACCATCCAGTTTTGAGAAATACTGTCCAAGGCACAGCCACCCTTCAGCCTTGCTTACCAAAACCCTGGATTCTCACAAGAAATGAGTTCTGAGCAGAAACGGAACACTGTGTAGATGGTGTCATTTTTTTCCCAACGATAAAAAAGGGTGACAAGAGGGAAGGTCAAACTTAAAGCATACGGCAGAGAGACAGCCGAGAGGCTGCGCTAGGAGCCAGGAGCCCCAAATAGGCAACTGATACAGACCGCTGGTCTCTTTCTGATCAAATTATGCCATGAGAGGTAATTAAAGGAAAAGCATACTAACGATCATCTTTGAGAAAAGATATGTAATGGACCCACATGTACTACAGCAGTGACTGAGCAACCAAAAAAAAAAGACTTTTCCAGAAGAATCACAGTAACTTGCCTCCCTTTAGTCACAAACATAGTCAAAAGCTCCAAAAACACTGCTGACAGAAAGATGGGCCTTGCTTCACGGGTCAGAAAGCTCCAATTATTAGTGATCTCACAGCAAGTCAAGCCCAAAGCAGGGGCAGAATGCCCGGGAGGAAATTTTGTTTTTGGCTAGGAGTGCCTCCTGGAAGCTTCTGGTTTCAACCAGCATCTAGCGCCACACTTGTGAATGAGTAGCTCCCAGTAAGTCTTTCAGGACTCACCCAGGTGGAGAGCAGGCTATGCTCTTCAGCTGCAGCTACCCTAGTGAAGCAAGGCCATTGGACTAAGTGAATGTCGCTAACAGACATTTTGCCGATCTTGAAGGTTTCCCAATATACCTCCTTTCAGAGTTTATGGGAGCTTTAGTTTCCTTACTGTTTGTCCTGAATGGTAGTGTCCAAAAATTAGTCAAAAGTAACACTACCAACAGTTTAAAAATTAATGAGGATTGAAGGATAAATGCAGTTTTTTTCTGGAACACAGAAAGAACAGTGCTCATTAAAAACAATGAGGTCTTAAGCTTCTTGAATTCCCTGTGAATTGCCCTAGGAATAAAATTAGAAAAGTCAAAGCTCTGCCCAAACCATCTTCCACCAAGTGACCACCACTGCTCATCCTCCAAGGTTCTGCATGGCTATCAGTTCCCTCTGGGAAGTCTCTCCCAGCCACCTCTCCTTTCACAAGTCTGCTTTATGATTTCTTGACACCTGGCCACTACCTACTGCACACACCCTGCTCTGTATTGTGTCTGCTGGTTCAGGTCCACTACTCACTTAGATCCCCAGAGAATGCAAACCTGAGGCCCTGTAGTGGGCACATCCTGGCAGGGTACATGGCAGGTGTTTAAAATCACTGCATGAATGAAATCCGGATAAATCTCTAAATACTGCTGACTTGCGGCATGAGGATTAAACATGCACCCCAAACTACACACGCTCAACAAAGAAGTTGATTTCTGTGCTTTAAAATTAAAAGGGAATGGTGTCGTTTTCCTATCAGACTGTACTGGTTTATTATTCTAGTTGAGAACACTTAGGATCACTCTTAACTCCAAGTTAAAGGTAACTTGTTTAACAGAAGATCAAGATTTCAAAATAGGTTCTCACAGTCCAAACGAATGCTTGAACTTAGCTATTTCTTAAACACAACCACACTGAACACAGTATAAAATATTCACTCTTTCCAATGACGGTCAAAGGGAATTACTAGTAGCAAACATTCACCGAGCACTTATCATGCACTGAGTACTGCGCAAAGGGGCTTCGGGCTTCTCTGGCCATTTAATTCTATCGGGTTAAGCGCCATCTTCAAGTCTCTACGTACAGGCAGGGAGAAGAGTTCAGTGACTGGTCCAAGGTTACAGAACTTGATGGGAGGGAACTAGGCCCTCTGGGTCTACTAGTGCTACCATCACACCACCCTACCCCAATAAAGAATCTGTTCACTGATCTTCCGAATCAAAGGCATTTTATAGAACATACTATGAAAATCTCAATACAAATTCTCTAAGAAAAATTCGACATGGGATATAAAATGAATCTTACAAATGGGATGCATTAAGTAAGAACTTAACCCATTTGTTTAAGATTATCAGTACTTATTTACCATGGTTCACGTATTCCATAAAATAGCTGCTGAGTACCTATTATGTGCCAGACCGTATGCTGGGTGCTGAGGATACTCCTGGCAACAGGATGGTCAAGATTTTTTCATGGAAAACAGAAAAAAGGCAAACCAGATAACTCCCAATTGCTATAAATGCTCTAAGTCCTATACTGTGGAGAAACTCCATACAGATTATAAAACTAGAAGTTCACCTTAGGGATAACATCTTCAATACCATTAAAAAGACAAAGGCTTGGGGCCTCCCTGGTGGACGGGATGGGTCGCAGCACTGTGAAGCTATCCAGAGCCACTGCAGCTCGAGTTCTATCCCTGGCCAGGGAGCTTCCCACATGGCGCAGCAGACCTCTCCTGTTTCCCCACTGCTCCCCTCAGCAGTGGATTTCAGTGGATCCGCCTGTTCTGCTCCCCACTGTTTCTGGTGAATTCTCTCACCCCCCCCCCAACCTCTGGCCTACACCCTAGTTCTTGTATGCATAAATAAAAAACAAATCTTTAAAAAAAAAAGATTCAAGATGGAGTGTTCCTCATAAAACCAGGCATTACACACTACAGTCAGGAGGCAGTGAACACAAGAGGGCAGCGATCGACACATTAAATCAACTCAGCCACACAGCGGGCTTCTGAGCAAGTTCTTCTTTACTGGCTAGAAAGATAGAATTTTAATCTGCCAGAAAGGCTGTTCTGTAGAAACTTATCTATTAATTTGGCAAATCACTAACATGAGCACATGATAAATACTTGAGGCAATTTTATTTTAAAAATTGCTAAAAACTAGAAAGAATGTTATTAGTGATGATGGGGAGTCGTTCCCCACCCCCCCCCAGCAACACTATTCTAACAGCCTGACAATAAGCAAAGCAGAGATGAAAATTTACAGAAGGAAACTGGGGTTATTTCTGAGGAATAAAAACAGCATTTTCGACCTCTAATGAAAGGCCTCTTAATTGTTAAAGAGTGATGCTGAATCATAATGAAGTTTTAGAGGAGTCACGACCAGCATAAAAACAAATCAACAGATTAAGATAATCCCCTTAAAGTAAAGGGTAAACTGAAGAACACACCACATGGCACTTCAGTGACAGAATAACCTCACAATATTCGATAGATTTAGGAAAATAAGACCTCTAGCTAAAACAAACAAAAGCCAGTGAATATTTACAATACAATTTCCCAGTTCTTAAAAAGAAAGCCACAAAAATATATCATTTAGATAATTTGGTTTTATCAGTGTCACCAGCTGCAGGAAGATTTCCACTTTCTGATAGTCTTATTTCCCCATTCTTCCTCCCCAAACCTCCAATTTGTCTTTCCTCACTGCTGATGTTATACTTGGGCATTTAAAGATGACAGCAATTCTCTCAAGGCAGATAGGTAGGAGATAGATGGAAACGCCCACCTATTGCTCTTAATCAAGTAGCTTGGGTTTTCCACACCGAGTGAAGCCAATTTATTGAAAAATGTTGACCTCTTCACAATCTAACAACCCATTATGATAAAATATCTATCTGATCCTACATTTTATGAGATTCATTTTCCTAAGCTTTAGTAGCAGTGACATCCACTCCCTGTTAGGGGGATATAGCAAACCCTACAGCAGAGTAACTGGAGATTTCTGATAAGTCATTAAGACCCCGAAGTAAACAGGGCTTCCCCAGTGGCGCAGCGGTTAAGCGCTGAGCTGTGGAGCTGTCGGCAGCGGCAACGCGAGTTCGACGCCCGGCCTGGGAGAATCCCACATGGCTCGGCAGACCTCTCCTGCCTCGCCCGCTGCTCCCCTCGGCAGTGTGTTTCTGATCTGCCTGTTCTGCTCCCCGCTCTGTCTCTGGTGAACCCTCTCGCCGCCCCGCACCTCTGGCCTGTACCCCAGCTTGTATGTATAAATAAAAAATAAATCTTAAAAAAAAAAGACCCCCAAGTAAACCAACTGTTCCTGCATGCTTTGGCTACAGAAGTCTGATCCGGAAACATACAGCTTCATCCCAGGATTCTGTGAACTCCGAAGAGATGGAATCTTTCCTCACTACTCTGGAGTAAGATGGTTCAGTTTCCTCATCTACAGAGGCTAGCCCACCAGCGTGTTATTTCTTTCACATTTTGGTCCATAATGTCTACTGACAGCTTCGACTGTCGAGTATGTCAACGGTCATTTCCCTGCTTCAGGATCAGTAACCCGCCCTGTCATGCGGGACCAGCCAGCCCACGGTTCTGAGAACAGGTCAGTTTGGGTCAGTTTGTTACAGGACTGTGCTTTCAAAGACAAAAGCCAAACCACCAACCTCTTCCGCAAACAGGCCACACAAGCCAGCACAGCCCCCATTTCCCCCCAGTTTCTTGGACCAGAGGAAGACAGCAAGGCTGGGACGTGCTCCTGTGACTAACACTCCCCAAGCACAAGCAAGCAACACACACACCACCCTGTCAGGGCTCACTACAGCGTCCGGGTCACTGACACTGACTAGCAAGGAGGCACTGCCTGCAGGACCAGAGCAATCCTCTCCACGCTGTGGCTGCCGGCTGGTGCGGGCTGCAGAGCGGTCCTATCTCACCTAGCAGGAGGCAGGAGAGGGTGCCCTGAAGAACTGACAAGCTGGAGGGGGAGGGGAGAACAAGGGGACAAATGGGGCTCACCAACGACTACTTTAAGTTAAGGTGAATAAAAGTTATTAATTCCCTATCACCCACAAAATGCCCTATGATCACTGCTCTCAAAGAAAGCTTCTAATTGTTAGGATTATCTGATGTATAATGAAAACGTAATTGCTGGGAACTCATTAGGCAAGAATGCTTTTGTTTTCTTTGGTCAGCATTTTAAGATTTGTGTGCCATGTTTGTCCTTTTCTTCAGGAGCAGGGATTGGTGCCTTTTCCTTTTAACATCAGAATACAAACATGCTTCGTATTATACCAGAAAGCTAAATTTGTGGGTTCCTTAATTTTAGAATTTCCACTATCTTTAGATGAACGCTTACAGAAATTAATCAGAAGATTAAATTTGTCGATGTTTTCTGAGGGATGGGGCAGAGGTCAGAGTTAAATCACTAAAGCAAACCGGGCAATTATGCGAGCTGGCACCGTCTGGCAGTTTGACAATGGCCAGCTTTAGAGCAAAGAAGCCTTCTGCAAATCAGGATGTGGAGTAAGTTACAACTGACTGCTGTGGGAGCAAAGTGCTAGACATTACTAATCCCCGAGTGACCCTGCTTACAAAATAGGACTCTGCCCCATATTTCACTCCTCTCCAACAAGGTAGGAGGAGTTTCAGATCAAATCAACAGGGGCCTTTTTTCCTCTAAATCCCCCAGGTTTTACTGTACAGTTAAGGCATTGATCACTAGATATTAAGAAGTAACAATTTTAAAGTTCTATCATCAGCAAGGCAGAGCTTGGTTTAAAACCTTCCAATTTGGGTTAAAGCAGGAAAGAACTGCAAAGCTGCGCAGTGAGTAAGGGCTGAACCAACACGCTGGCTTTCTTAAATAGGGCTTTACTTTTGAGTTTGCCTCTTTAGTACTATTACTGAGTCACTTCTCTACTAGCTAGCACAATCCTAGGCAAAGAAAGACAATTCTGAACATGTGAAAAAAATCTAACAAGTCACAAAACTCGTATTTCCTTCATTTTCAAATATATTATGTAAATCTCAATTAAATTTTTAGGGAAAAAGGTTTTTGGGGTATTACCAGAAGACCACAAAATGTATCAATATCTTCTAACTCGGAGGTAAACACACACACCCCTTTCAATTTAACATCGATGAGAATCTAAGTATACTGCACAGCTAACCTATTCCAGGGACATTAAAATGCACAGCTTTACTGTATTATTTTTCAGATCATATAAATCTTTTGCCTTTTACTGTATTATTTTTAATGGGAAGTATGAAAAACCTGGTTTTCAAGTGCAACACAACATGTAAAGAGGAACTATTAAGCTATGACTGGCCATGTTTTAGATGACCCAAGTTCACGAAGGCAAATTTAGCACAATTTAAAAAAAGGTTAAAATGAACAATTTTGTTATGTGAATTATGGGGTAGACAGAACTTAAGTTAACAAAATTTAAATTATCTTAAAATTCTAATGATTCTGATCTACATTCCAAGTTTTTCTGTTTTCTCAGGGAAATAAAGTCCACCCTCACCTAGCCATAATTGCAGATACAGAATAGTTAAAAAGATTTAAAATAAAGCGTTCCGACCCAATTACATTGTTTTAGATGGACTGCTTGCCTCATATAAATCAAACAACTGTATTAACTAGTATGCAAAGTATGGTTCTTGTAATAAAGGGTAGGTATTAATGCAGGGCAAGGCTTTCACCCACAAAAGGCAGTGACAGCTCAAGATCATTTCAGGGCACCTTACATCTGATTCTGTGGATTTTTCTTTTAAGAAAAGTACGAAAGGGGAAAACGGCATAGGTTAAAACATTTTCACAAGTTTCGTTTTAAAGACTTAATTTAAAAGACTTGCATTCTACCACCAAGAGCTATCCAATTGTTCATCCTTTGGACTCCATTTGTAGTCCACTATTTAAGGACAGTGTAAAGGCAGAAAGCAGATAAAATCCGCCAAGGATCTACATTATCTAGTAGCCAAATCAAGAAACGGATGTGAATTCTCCCGAAGTTCCCAACAAGAGGTTAACATTAGTAGGCAGGCTCTGGGTTCCAGGGGGCTCGAGGGCAGCGCTAAAATGTGAACCTCAGCATCTCCCTCATCTCTACCAACTGGCGAGGCACCCGACGAGTCTTGGGCCAACAAAGCTGCAGCTTTATTTGAACCTTTGCTTAACTTTCGGGTACCCCTTGCCCCACGAGTTCTAGCTCCTGGCTGCCTGGGTTGGAAACATGACTGTGTGACCTTGGTCAAGTGACTTCACTTGTGTCTTGGTTTCCTCTGAAAAACAAGGAAAAAAATAGCACCTACCTCGCAAGATTGATGCGAGAATGACCTCAAGTCTGTGTAAAGTGCAAAAAACAAAACAAAACAAAAAAAGCCCGACAGGCAGCAAGCGCTTACTATTTTGGATTGTAGTTACTAGATGAACCCAACACAGAGCACACAGGACAGATAACGATACCCTCCCCACGCTGGTTTCAGGTCCAGTACCGGCTCAGAAAAAGAGCGCGGAGACCTCAAGATTAGGACAACTCGGAATATTGGGGGGGTTGGGGCGCAGGAGGGGATGGGTTCCCATATCCCCTTAAGATACGAATGCTCGTCACTGAGTAAGAAGAACTGGGGGCCCTGACTCCAGCCCCACGAGGACAACGAGCAAGAAAGTCCCCAAACCCAGGGGAGCACCCCCCAACCCCGGTCAAACTGCTTGCCGAGAAAGCGAGCACCAGAAAGTGCGGAACACGCCGTCCTGCAGGGTGGAATGGGGGGGCCCCATCTTCTCTCCTCTGCTCCAAAGACCGCTGGGTTTGCGGGGCGCGGGGGATAAGGACCGGAAACGTGGGGGTGGGGAGCGGAGTTTTCAAATTTCATGGCCAGGGGGAAGGCTGCACCGTTTTGCAATGAATGAGCCGACCCCGAGGGTCCGCGGCTCGGGCCGAGCGGGACCCCGCCGGCCTCCCTGCGGCTGCAGCCCCGTCCCGCGGGCCAACTCGAGGCGCTCACTCCCCTCGGCCCTGCAGTCCCAACCGGCCCCCAAGTCCCCCCTCCCCGCCGGCCCCGCGGTCGCCAGTCGCCCCCTTCACCTTCCAGCAGCCGTTGGATGATGCTGTCGATGTTGAGTTTATCTATATCCGCCATCGCCTTCCCACCGCCGACCCTCCCGCAGCGGCGCCGCCGCCGGCTCGCGCCCGGGACTCACACCTTCCCCACGCCACGAGCACACAGGCGGTGGCGGCGGCGGTGGCAGCAGCCGCGGCGGGACCCCCCCCAGCCGCCCCGCTCCCTGCTTCCTCCTTCTCTCCCCACTGGAACCACGAGAAGAACAAAATGGCCGCCGACTGCTTAGCCAGCCTCGGGCGGCGTAGGTATGCGCGCGGGGAAGTGCAGCGGCAGGCCGGGACTTCTTTCTGGGCTACGGAACACGCGGAGAGGGGCGGGGCCAGAGTGCGGAAAGGGGGAGGAGACGGTTGAACGTAAAACGACGGAGCGCGGGATCCTTCCGCCAAACGGGCCGAACAAATAGACCCCATGGCGGGAGCTTGAGTTGCAAAGTTGCACGCGGGAGTTAGGGATGCCAGAAGAGGTGCAGCTCTGTGCCCCGAGGGGTGGCCTCCGCCACAGTCAGCTCATTGAGGCCAGAAGTTTGCAGTCTTGGAGCCCTCCAAGGGAATTCAGGGTTTCTGAAATTTACCCTTTAAGATAATTAACCTGGGGTGGAGGTGGAGGAAGAATAATAAAGAGAAGTAGGTTGACTTATTTTGGATTCAGATTTGCTGGGACTTGCGGAAAGGAAAGTTTTATTTGGTGACTAATAAGGAATATCTTCTCCAGATAGACCAGGAAGTTCACAATTATCCTTTTGAGTAGTGGGAATGTGAATACTTTTATTTGCCTGTCTGTAACTTTTACATTTGGGGAAAAAATTTAATTTCCCCCCCCCCAAAAAAAAATCATCCCATTTTTGGATTATTCTTCTTGAACTCGGTAAATTATACAATCGTCAGAACGGTTTCCCCGATTCTAGTTTGAACAAGGGTGACAGAGTGTGTGCAGCAGATAAAGAGAATTTGCAGATTTCGCGCGTTTGGGAGCTCGAGGCGGGAAGAGAAGAGCGAGCTTGCAGAGGCCGGCAGTGCAAGCCGGTCCTGGATTCTGCAGACACCTAGGGAAAACTCCTTAGCTTTCAGCTTATTTAAATACATCCCCCTCCAGGAGGCCCCCAAATATGCCACCGCCGGGGACTGCATGCCTCTTTTAGCTGAATTTGGAAGTGCAGCCCGCACTCAGCAAGCCCATCGTCAGACCTTTGCATTTTTCTGGTTTCTTTACAGTTTGCAGAGCTTTATCCCTCCCCTCCACCCCCAGGAATTTCGTTCCTCAAAGCAGCAGGATACACGAATGAACAACCTCAAAGGTCATCCCGATGATTAGGCCACCCGGGCACCCATCCTCGGAAGCATCTCCCCGGGCCACGGAGCAGCTCCGGCTGCGGGCGTGTGCCCCCCTTGCTGCTTGCGCAGCGGTTGCGGGGGAGGGGTCCGGGTGGAGGGCTTTAGGATTCAGGGCTCCCCTCGCTGGACTCGGCTGCTCATTTTACTTGGCTCAGTCACCAGCTCCCGCTCGCGTGCCGCAGCTCTGTCTTTCCGAAGACACGTGAGCGTTGTCAACCCCTTGGATGATACTGGAAGTCGCTTCCCAGCGATGTTGTAGACAGTGCCTGACGTGGTCAGGGAGGATTTCGCCAGAGTCCACGAGACTTTGGGCTCCCCCGGGGCAGAGGGCATCATCACAAAGGGAATTAGAGCAGGACTATGAAAGACAGCGATTCACTCAGCAGACAAATATTTAGGGAGCACCAACTCCATGCCAGGCATTGTTCTAGGTGGGGAAGCAGGGACAAGCGTGACAGACAAGGCCCTTCTCTCATGCAGAGTCCTAGTTAGTCAGACAGACAATAAACAAAGAAAGAAAAACTTCAGTTTCTGATAAGTACAGTGGAGAGCCAAACATTGTGTCTATTTCTTAGGGAGTGCCAAAACTTATCTCATTGAATCCCCAGACAACCCCAGGACTTACATGCCAACATCCCTGCCACTCCTATTTAACGAATGAAGAAAGGGACACAGAGAGGTTAGGGTGTCTGCTGAAGGTCACACAGCTAGAAAGTTACAGAGCCAAGGCTGGAGCTCAGGACAGTGGGAACTTAAACCCCTGTTCATATTCCAGAATCCCCCATTTGAATCCCCAGCACCCAGCACAAGCCTGGCACATAACAAATGTGGAACCCAGAGAAAAGATGGATTGTGTCTCACCCACAGTGAGAGGGCCATCGTTTCCCACATATTCCCGGAATAGATGTGTGCTGCTACCTGTCGATATCATCAAAGCCGGAGGAGGACTTTAGACTGGACTGGGGCCTGGGGAGCGCCTCTGTCCACAGGCTGGTCGCCACTGGGCAACTCCCCTCCAGAGTCCAGTTTTGCTGGCATGCATCTAAGTGAACTAACTGGCTCGGAGCCTGAGAGAGGCCTGCCCGCTCCAGAAACCAGCACACAGCTCTCAAAGGGAAAGAACGGTTCTACTGTCCTTTTCCTGCCATTATGAACACTACTACCCGCACCCCACCCCCCACCCCTCACCCACAAAAGACCAGCAGACACACATCTGCCAGAAGAGGTACTGTCTAGGAGGCAGATTCCCTGCCTGTTTGCCTATCTGTAAAATGAGCAGAGTGGGTGAAAGGCACTTTTTTGAACTCACTTCCCTGAATCTACAGAGACGTCTTAACGGGCAGCTGAAGATGTTGGGGAATAGATGGCACTCTGGTCCCCAAGTTCACAAGTCAATGAAAGCAGAACCAGAGGGCCCAGTATGTCCTCAATCAACATCAACTGTGATTACTATTATCTGTTTTATACAGTGAGCTCCCACCTGCTTTTTGAAGAGGGGCTGTGACTAACCAATAGTATTTCTAAGGATGCTTTAGGTTTTTGTTTTTTTTTTAAAGATTTATTTTTTATTTATACATACAAGCTGGGGCACAGGCCAGAGGCGTGGGGCAGCAAGAGGGTTCACCAGAGACAGAGCGGGGAGCAGAACAGGCAGATCAGAAATACACTGCTGAGGGGAGCAGCGGGCGAGGCAGGAGAGGTCTGCCACGCCATGTGGGATTCTTCCCCGGCCGCGCATTGAACTCGCGTCGCCGCTGCCGACAGCTCCACAGCGCAGCGTGGCGCTTAACTGCTGTGCCACCGGGGAGGTCCATGGATACTTTAGGTTTTGAGAAGAACCCAGTGCCTCAAGGGTTGAGGCTGAAAACATGAAAGATGAAGCCAGATGGATGGGGCTCTGGTGGACTGGGGAGCTTACACCCCATCTAAGGGGGCAGCCACTTGCCTGGAACACACACCTGGGGCCATGAAGAAACTGCGGCCTGGAATGGCCAGATCTCTGAGTTCTCAGAGGAACTTGGGCATATGAATTTATGTGAAATGTTCTAATGTTTGGTCATTGGTCATGAACTCAAATTCTCCTAAAACACTATGTGAGGCCAACAAAGTGTGTTTGGCCCCAGGTGAGCAATTAATATTCTGTTCTAGTAGATTAAGAATGAACCCGCCCCCTTCCCTTCACCCATTTAATGAACATTAGGATTATTGTTAAATGAGTCAAGAAATGTTAATGAGGTTTGTCAGCAGCTATGAACCTGTGTGGATAGCCAGCGTCTTGGACAAAGTAAGGAACCTCAGGAAATAAGTGTGAAAGGCCTTTGACAAAGTCCACAGTTTGATTTCAGTGTCCTGTAATACTCCCAGCAGCCACTGGTGTTGTTTTTGATAAATCTGTATTCAGGTCTCACTCTGGATGAGAACCTGGGGACACAGCAACGAGCAAAGAAAAGTAGATCCCAGCTCCCATGAACTACCCATTTCCATGGAGGAGACAGACAGGAACAGAGAAACCAATCAAAGAAGATACTTCCAGAGAGGGATTAAGTATGAGAGAATTAGAAGGGGTCTTGTGACCACAGGAAAGGGACTGAGGAATCGACATGAGTCAAGATCTGAAGAATGAGAAAGAGAAGAACTACACAGGAGAAGAAATTCCCAACAGAGGGAATAGTAAGTGCAAAGGCACTGAGGCAGGAACAGCCTTCTAGTGTTGGAGGAATAGAAAGAAGGCCAGCGTGGCCGGATCGTAGTGCAAAAGGCCGGATGTTAGGAGGAGAGGGTGAAGAAGTGCAGACCATGGGAAGACATGCAGATTTTATTCTAAGCCTCATGGGAAATCACTAGAAGGTTTTAGGCAGAGAAATAACAGGATCTGTCTTGTTTTTATTTTTATTTTTTTAATTTTTAAAAGGTTTATTTATGCATTCAAGAACTGGGGTATAGGCCAGAGGTGTGGGGGGTGAGGAGTTTCATCAGAGACAGAGTGGGGAGCAGAACAGGTGGATCTTCTGAAGTACACTGCTGAGGGGAGCAGCAGGAGAGGTAGGAGAGGTCTGCTGCACCGTGTGGAGAGCTCCCTGGCTGGGGATCGATCTCTTGCTGCAGTGGCTGCGGAGAGCTTCAAAGGCTGAGACTCAACCACTTACACCACCAGGGAGGCCCTGTCTTGTTTTTAAATAAGCTGAGCTATCTGGGTCCTTAAATAAGTTTTTTATTTTTGAAATTTTATATTCACTGAGAAATTGTGGAGTTCCCACTTACCTTTCCCCCTTTCCCTCTTACCGTTCACCTCTCATAACCACGGCTGTGCTCTTAATTTTTCAAGGCACTGAAATCATAAAGAAATGCTAGATCGGAGCTTCTCTGCCTATCCCAGGTACCTCTTTACTTTTTGTCTTTTTTCCTAATAAACTTTTATTTTCTTTCTTAAAAAAAAGAAATGCTAGATCGTACACTCTCACATAACGTTATTATTACCCAGAGATCAACTTCTTCAAAATAATGATTTCATTTTTTTAGAGATCCTATTGGTGTCTGTCAGGTGGGTAGGGGTGGAAGCAGTGAGATCAAGGAGGGGACTGGTGAAAAATTGCAGCTTCACTCTTCTGAGCCTCGGTGTTCTCACCTGCAAAATGGGGATGTATCACCCATTTCAAAATGCTCTTGTGGACCTTCCCTTGCCCTTGGGGGGAGAGTGATGATGATGACAACGGCGACTGTAGTTGCAGTTAGCACTTATTGCGTGCTCGCTGTGAGCCGATCTCTGTGCTCATGCCCAGGGAGAGGAGAGGAGATTCTCTGGAATGTTCTAAGAAGCTGCCTCAGAGAAGGGAGACCAGTGGGGTCTTTCAGAATCTCTTGATCCAACCTTGGTCCTGCTGGAGTCTGGTTGATATAGGGGTGTGTGTCTCTCTTTGAGATGACCCCAAATATGCTTCCATCTGGACGTATCCAACAGAGAAATTAGGATGATTGTCGCCTTGCTAAATAAATGCTTCTTAGTGTCACACAAAATGACTCAGTCCATGGTAGAGGAAGCAGAGAGCTGTCCCTGTATCTAGAGAGTAGATTGCACCATCTGTGCAAATGAAGTCTCGAAAAGGGAGGCTCACTTTAAAGCAATGTCCCTCGACCTCATCACTATGGACTTTGGGGCCTAATCCAGATGTGGGCTGTGTATATCCTGTGTGTGTGGGTCTCTGAGCAGCATCCTTGGTCTCCACCCACAGTATGCCAGTAGCACCCGCTCCTCAATCATGACCTTTAAAAACATCTCCAGACATCACCAAGTGTTCCCTGGGGGGTTAAAATTACCTTTCCACCTCCAGTTGAGAATCACTGCTTTGGAGAACTTGAGGCCTGTGACAAGATGCCTGGAATTATTTTGCTCTCCTGTCACTCTTAACCCAGATTAGCTTCTTTGACTACGAATACTGTCATTTATTCAGAATTTACCAAGTGCCAAAAGCATTCACTTAACTTTAGTTTTATGTATTTGTGTGTGTGTGTGTGTGTGTGTGTGTGTGTGTGTGTGTGTGTGTTTATGACCAGGGAGATATATATATATATATTTTCCCCAAATATATTTCCACTTAATGCATTAGGAAAGGCATTATTCTCCTTTTATAGATGGAGAAGCCAATACTCAAGAGAGGTTAGGTTTTTGCCCAAAGACACACAGCTAAGAAGTGACAGAGCCGAGATTTGAACCCAAATTTTTCTGATGCCAGAAGCTATGCTGAGCCTGAAGGCAGGGGTGATAGGAGATCATGTGGGAAAAAATATTTTGTGAGTGTGGAGGGTTATTCTACTACCTAATAGAGGCAGCAGCTTGGGGAGAACTTGGCAAAGTTGGTAAAACCTAGTGCAGAGTCCACATATGACTCATTGTTTGATCTGGAGTGAGTCACTCGCTAGACTTGGTAGGTGAGCCGTGCACAATACCCAGCTCTGCCTCTCCCTAAGATGCTCAGAGACACTTTGAGCAATAATGGTTTCAGCGGGGCTCATGCTGGATGCTTCGCAAGTTCTTGCAATCTTGTGTTCTTGTGTTCTTGCTTCGAGTCTTCCTTGTATTCTTGTTTAACTTCACGCACCAAACTCCAGCAGGCAAAGTCCCTCCCCACTCCTTTTTGCTGTAAGATGAAGTCCACATAACATAAAAGTAACCACTTGATGAAATTTGTACTATATATTTAGAATTTTCATTTTTTATTGAAGTCACATTGCATGTTAATATGTATTTTTCAGGTGTGCCTCATTGAGAATCAACACGAGCATATACTAGATTAAGTTCAAAACGAAACATCCAATTCTATCCTTCACACACCCTTGTCCCCTTTTCCCTGATTTACCCACCCCTGCTTCCCCCTCCTCTGCTGATAATTGGTCTTTTCGTCAAAATGTTTACTTTTGATTTATTTAGTTTATCTGTTGTTTCTGTATATGCCACATATGCGTGAGCTATAGGTTCACCTGAATTGGAATTTTTCTAACTCCAGTTGATGTTGAAAACATTTTTAATGAACATTTAAAACTGTGAGCAAAGTATAGGTTGGCGATAAAATGAGCTATGTAAAGCTTCGAGCAAAACCCAAGTGACCCCGTTTGTCCTCCTGAGTTAACAAATGTTAATATTTGGCCATATTTTACATTGACCTCTTTTTAGGTGACAGGAGGAATGAAAAATAGCTGAGGCTCCTTTTTCTTTTATTCACTTCTCCTCCCCAGTGGAAGCTAGCCTGAGACTGTGGGCTAGCTGATTACGTTTCCACCAGTTTACAACCTTTTAAGCAAACTAACAATCAGCAAGGAAGAAAAACAACAACCTTAACCCCCCAAGTGCAAATGGAAGGCAGTTTCATAAAGCCAGATTTATTCCATTGAAATGATTGCCTTTGCTTCTGCGAGTAGAACTTTCTGATATTATTCATGTTAAAATGTCCTTCCTAATATGAAATGGTAGTGATAGCGACTGACAGTTACTTTGTAAATGTGCCATTTAGCAAAAGAAGAAAAAAAATCCAGGAATGGGAGGATGGAAAAACAACTCCTGGCATATTTATGTGGTCACGGGAAAGGAGGAAGGCAAGGACAGGCATCAACTTGGAGTCATTGAATTTATCAACTGTGGCTACAGGCTACTGTCAAGTGAGCAAAGCCAGTTGGGAAAGGATTAGGACCATAAGATACTATTGACACAACAGTTTAAAACGATATCTGTCTGTCTGTCTGTCTGTCTACCTACCTATATCTAGTTATTCAGAGCAGTATTTTTCAATGTTTTTGAGTTTCTAGTGTACTAAAAAAAGCTATCTTACATCCCAACCCAGTTCATATGTACACAGAGGTCAAAATTAAAAGTGGGGCTTCCTTGGTGGTGCAATGGGTTAAGTCTCAGCACTATGAAGCTATCTCAGCACTATGAAGCTATCTAGAGCCACTGCAGCACGAGTTCGATACCTGAGATTCCCACATGGTGCAGCAGACCTCTCCTGTCTCCCAGCTGCTCCCCTCAGCAGTTTATTTCAGTCAATCTGCCTTTTCTGCTCCTCACTCTGTCTCTGGTGAATCCTCTCACCACCCCACACCTCTGGCCTACACCCCAGTTCTTGTATGCATAAATAAATAAATAAATCTTAAACAAAAGTTTTACCAGACAATACTTATTCCACCTACTATTCTCTAATGATTTTTTTTAAAGATTTATTTATTTATGCATACAAGCTGGGGTACAGTCCAGAGGCGTGAGGCGGCGAGAGGGTTCACCAGAGACAGAGTGGGGAGCAGAACAGGCAGATAGACGGAAATACACTGCTGAGGGGAGCAGCGGGCAAGGCAGGAGAGGTCTGCCGCGCCATGTGGGAATCTCCCCGGCCGGGCGTCGAACCCGCATCACAGCTGCCGACAGCTCCACAGCGCAGCGCCCAACCGCTGCACCACCGGGGAGGCCCTCTCTAATGATTTTTATCTGATCTTTTCTTACTCTGTCCTATCCTTATTTTTAAAACACTGGTTGTGACCTTCTAAATTGATTTTACAATCTAGTAAAGGGTGGCAGCTGGCAATTTGAAAACCACTGGCTAAGGACTATACACCACGTCGTAAAAATATAATGGCACCCAAGAAAGGCCCTATACTTTGTAAAGTGCTCCCTGAGTGGTGACATATAAAGGCACATTTATAAGACACATTTATGAGACATCAAATTTAGGAGGACAGGAGAAAGGAAATGCTTGGGGAGGGGGCAAAGGGGTGGAATTTTCTTTCTAGTGTTTTGTTTCCTAAATTGGAAGATGGTCAGGTGGGAGTTTAATGTATAATTTTAAAGATCGACTAGATTGAGGTACAATTTACAGACCATAAACACACCCATGTTAAGTGCCCAGTTCAATCCATGCGTTCTGACCTGTGAATAATCCTAGTAACCACCACAGCAATGGGACTGAGAACATTTCCATCACCCCAAACTGTTCCTTTGTGCTCTTCTGTAGTCAGCCTCCCTCCACCCTCAAAACCCCACTTTCAGGCTACCACTGATTTGTTTTCTGTCATGATAGATTAGCTTGATCTCTTCTAGAGTTTTCGATCACTGGAACATGGAGTGGCTCTCCTTGGGTCTGGTTTCTTTCACTCAACTTCGTATTTTTAAGATTCATACATCCGTGTGCGAGAACAGTCCAGCCCTTTCTATTTCCGAGTAGCCTCCTTGTATGGAGAGATGAGAATGTGTTTTCCATTTACCTATCAAAAGTCCTTTAGATTGTTCCTTGTTTGGGAATTACCTATCGTTTTTTATGCCTGCGATGGCTTATTAGCAACAAATACAAAACGGAGGTCGTTTTAAGAAAAGAAAAAAGGAACCACAAAAAAACCAAACAAATACAATAAATATACTCTTGACATCCTCCTGTTGTTCCTCTTCCTATTATTCTGGACATTTTTCTGGTGTCAAACTCCCAAGTCAATGCTCCCTCGCCAACATTCTGGAAAACCACCAGACGCTGCCCACAGCACTTGCTGATGACCGGCCACTGGGCAGAGAAACCAGAGGTCCCCAGAGACCGTCTTGGTTTCTGTGCTGACCTGGCCTTTTCCCCCAGGAAATATCGATTGCAATAAAGGGGCTGCTGGCTCAGCCTCGCCAGCCTTCTGCGCCTCTCTGCTGGTATGGCCGGGGATGTCCACCCCCCTTCTTCCCTGCTAAATATCTGAGCCACACGTTGATGGTTTCTGAAATAAGGGCTCTCCACCAGTCCTCCCACCTGCCCAGACAACAGCTGCCACCCAACTGCCTGAGTCTATCCCCACCCCAACCCCAACCATGCCAAGTCAAACCAGAGCAGGCTCCCTGGACCTGCCTTGGAGCAAATTGTCTTCTCTACCTAGGAGTGTTCAAACCTCATCTCTTCCTCCTGAAATTGGAGTAAAACTGCAGCCTTCTGCTCGGCTGGAAACCACAGCTAACCGTGAGTGCACAGCAGTTAGGTACAGGCAGTGTCCCTTCTCAGGGTTACCTCCAGAGGCCCCCCCACCTTCCCCATGCCACTTTCATTTCCTTGGCCAGTGCTTGCCTGTTACTTGGAGCTGCACCCCAGCTCTGCCTCTCATGGCTGGGTGGCCTTGGGCAAGGGCCCTCTCTGAACCTCATTCCTGCCATCTGTGAAATAGGCACAGTGAATGAAACAGCGCAGGGAGGGGCTTAGCGTGGAAACTGAAACACAGGGGAGCAGACTGGATTTTCTAAAATTGGCCACGACAGTCTTTCTAGCCCCGCGGGTTCTTCTAGAACCTGAGCACTCCTTATGAAGAGTTGGCATCCAGGTCCCCTGTCCTTGAGTCTGGATGGCACTGTGATCACAGAGGAAGTGACAGGGTGACTTCCGAGGCTACTTGGTGTCAAAAGACACTATCCCAATCTCTCCTGACCTGAAATAAGTCAGAGACACAAAAGTGCTATATGTTCTCACTCCTCTGCCAAATCTAAAAAAGCCTAACCCAGGGCTAGGGGGAGAGAGGGGGGGGGGGAGGTTAGGGAAGAGATGCAAGACAAAGGTAACAACTCCCAGCTATAAGTCTCAGAAAGAGAGCACCAGAGGGACACTCGGGTCTTGAGAAAACCTTTGTGTTGATGATTGGGGACCAAATAACTATTTTTGTTTTCCAAAGTCCCAAGCAGCATCACAACTTCATCAAAGGGAAGCAAATAATGGAAAAAAGTATCAGCTCCCTTCACCTGACCACCCCCTGCCTGCTTACTCTGGATTGTATTTGTTTGTTTTGTGGTCACGTTTAAACATAAGAACGAAGTCAGTGCTGGCTACTGAAATATTTATGGATGAAATGATAGGATAGCTGAGATTTGCCTCCAGGTAACCCTTTGGCAAGTTGGGCTCTTTGCAAGCAGGTGTGGAGAAGGAGTTTGGGACACAAGAACAATGCACTACCTTGAAAATGTACAGTGATTTATTTATTGTTCCGTGTGGTACATAAAATATAACCTGTTTGTGAAAAATAAGAAGTATAGCGCTAGTCGATATCCTTGCTGAAGTGTAGCCTGTTTCTGGAAAGATATGTGAGCACTGCCAAAAGGGGGAGTAAGACTGAGGAGGGGGAACCATCTCTATCCCCTTTGCCACCTTTCTGTGCTGTTTTGAGTTTTCAAAGCTTTGGACACACTTCACTTACATAATAAAAATGTCTGGTGTAATTGCTAGTCATCATTTTAAAAAATATTTAACAATATGCTGTTTATTTTTATTTATTTATTTTTTAAAAGATTTATTTTTATTTATTTATGCGCACAAGAGCCTGGGTGTAGACCAGAGGTATGGGAGGGTCAGAGGATTCACCAGAGACAGAGTGGGGAGCAGAACAGACAGATCCACTGAAATCCACTGCTGAGGGGAGCAGCAGGGAGACAGGAGAGGTCTGCTGTGCCATGTGGGTCAGCCCCCTGTTGGGGATCGAACTCAGGTTGCAGTGGTTGGTGATAGTTTCATAGTGCTGAGACTTAACCCCTTGTGCCACCAGGGAGGCCCCTGTGCTGTTTATTTTTAAGTACTGCCATCCATCTATGTGTTATGGGCTGAATTACGACCTCCCCATCCATGTGCTGAAGTCCTAACTTCCAGTGTCCTTCGAAGTGGCTACATTTGGAGACAGGGACTTTAAAGAGGCAATTAAGGTCAAATGAGGTCATTAGGGTGGCCTCGTCTACCATGACCTTACAGGACAGAAAACTGGAACATAGACATGCACAGAGGGGCAGTTAGGAGAAACAGAGTCTTACAAGTCAGAAGAAAGACCAGAGAAAAAAACCAACCAGCTGACACCTTGACCTTGGACTTCAGGCCTCCACAACTGTGAGAAAATAAATTTCTGTTGTTTGACACTCCCTCCCCCTCAGTCTGTGATACTTTGCTCTGGCAGCCCTAGCAAACTAATGCAACAGGTTAAATATTTGGAAAATGTAGAAAGGTGAAAAAGATAAAACCACACTGAATTCCACTCCCACCCCCAGAACCCACAGGAAGATGGCCCTTTTGGATCAGCGTGGGAAATCTGGGGCCTGGTCACTCACCTTCCCCCCACCCTTCCTCTGGGACCCCCCCTTGGCTTGTTGCCTTCAGAAAGTTGGTATTTTGTACCCCAAGACTCTGCTTCACCTGAACTGGCTGAAATTTGACCTTTTCAGATTGCTGTGGGCTTTTTATTACAGGGAGATTCTTCTTTTATAAGGCAATAAAACCCGCACCAGAGAATTTGAGTTTGGCATGATTTAGAATAGGGACCAGAAAACTTTTTCTACAACGGATTAGAGTAAATATTTTTAACTCCGTGGGTCAAGCAGTCTCTTGAAACTACTGGCTTCCACCATTGTAGCATGAAAGCAGCCTTAGAAAAAATGTAAATGAATGAATGTGGCTCAATAAAACTTTATTTACAAAAACAGGTGACAGGCCCATGGTCTAGTATGACAACCCCTGGTTCAGAGGAGTGATTTCCTTTTTAATTTAATGTTTTAATTAGAAGCAACTATTACCTTACAAAGAAAGTCTTTAAAGTGGTGCTAACAAGTCTTTAAAGTCCTAACTATGATTACACTGGTCAACAGTGAGATCATTACTGACTTAAAAAGGCCCTAATCTGTAATATCTTGGTGTGCTGAACATGAATATAACCCTGAAAATTTTTTATTAGCTCTTGTTTTGAAGATATTTCATATAATTCATTTTATATGTTTCACCATGTAAATTTATCCAGTAGGACTGTAACAGCATCATAAATCAGCCTAGAATGATGTAATATTGCATCGCATTGCATAATACCATCATGCACACATTATCCAGAGTTGATTACATCATTTTCTGATGCAATGCACTACTACTGCCAGGCAGCTGCTGAAGTATGCTGATGTCAGCAGTGTAGTATATAAATCCTTGGTGGAAAAGTTGAACATTGAAAAGATTTCAGGCTTTGTGCAAGACAGTTTAAGCTACTGTTACATAGAACTATTATTATTTTATCCATTTAGGCACAATACAGAACAGTCATGCCTCGAAAGTGCCTTAATAGCGTGGCCAATTTCTGCTCTATTTGTGGGGAAGTAACATTTGCCAACCAGAAGAAAAGTATCACTTCTCAGGTGAAAAAGGCTTATCATCTTGACTTCGGATGCAAGGTTGGTGACCAAGACAAGGCATTGGCCCCGCATATATGCTGTGCTACATGGACAACACAGCTTTCACAGTGGTTAAATGGCAAAAGACCATCCATGCCGTTTGCAGTCCCCATGGTGTGGAGAGAGCCAAGCAACCACATAAAAGACTGTTACTTCTGCTTGGTTCCTCCTCTTTCCAGCAGAATAAAGAAGCAAAAGAAGTCGAGAATAGTCTACCCAAACATTCCTTCCGCATTGAGATGACTGGTTCAACAACTTGCTGCAGGGTGATGAAAACAAGCATGGAATGCTTTTTGCCTAGTGTCTACAAACTTTCTTGGGAATGTTAGGGCAGAAAACTCAAGGAACTAGTAGAAGATATGCTGATGCAGTATCAGAAACTTGGCTGCAGTATGTCTCTAAAGATCCACTTCCTTCATTCCCATCTGGATTTCTTCCCTGAAAACTGTGGTATGGTTAGTGATGAACGTGGCAGACATTTTCATCAAGATATCACATCAATGGACCAAAGATACCAGGAAAAATAGTCCACTACAATGCTGGCTGACTGCTGCTGGACACTCCCCAGAAATGCTCCTGAACAGCTGTACAAGAGACAAGCGAAGAAATCTAAGAAGTCGTCTATGATTTGATTTTTTACAGGTATTAACTGTAGGCCTATTACTATTGGCATGCATTTCGTGATGTAAACATCAATTTATTACCGATTATAAAAACTAGAGCCAAAATTAGAATTTGACTATCATATTCATGTTGAGCACACACAAATTGATAGGAAATGACTAAATTTATTTCAGTGACATGACTTTTGTAAAAATTTGTTGACCAGTGATTGGCATGCATTTCGTGATGCAAACATCAATTTATTGCAGATTACAAAAAACCCTAGAGCCAAAACTAGAATTTGACTGTCATATTCGTGTTGAGCACATACAAAGTGATAGGAAATGACTAATTTTATTTCAGTTATATGACTTTTGTGAAAATTTGTTGACCAGTGTTATCTCTTTCACAGAGAGAAATTAGACCTCAAGTCTAGTCTTGAGGTATGAAAATACCTGGTTAGAAATTAAGAAAATATAACAAAAATACCATAGACAGAGTGTCTTAAAAAATGACAAACATGTTTTCCTCACAGTTCTGGAGGCTAGAAAGTTTGAGATCAAGGTGTTGGCAGATTGGAAGTCTGGTGAGATCCCCCTTCTGGTTCATATTATTGATGGCCACCTCCTCTCTGTGTCCTAGCCTGGCAGGAGGGGCGGGGGAGTTCTGTGGGGTCTCTTTTTGAAGAACACTAATCCCATTTATGAACCCCAGTTTCTTTCTCTGTTAGTTCTATAACAGCAGCACCTACTTCGTGGGGAGTGGGAGATAGATTCTCTAAGTGATTCACGCAGAAAGCTGAGAATTAGCCTGGTAGCAGCAAGAGTTCAGTAGATGACAGTTGTCGTGGTTACGATGTCATTCTCAGAATGATCAGGGGCCTTCGGTGCAAAAGAATGTCCGAGCAGCGGACTTGGAGCAAGAGGTTTCAATGGAAATGTTAGCTCTTCTGTCAATTAGACCTGGACACGTTATACTTATCAGCCTCAGTTTTCTTGCACATCAGATGTGGGTAAGATTCCAATAAGGTTATAGAGGTGGTAGCCCTTACTCAGGACTACATGGGACCCCGTTTTTCTATTTGGAAAATATTTATCGAGCATCTGCTGTGTGCCAAGCAATAGTGTGGGTTCTGACATGGTCATTAGGCAAAACAGAAATCCCATCTTGCACCCCAAAAGATAAAAATGAGCACTGGGTGGACAGCCATTTATTAAACAAGATGACTAAGAAAGCTATGTAGAATGTTAGTGAGGAATGGGGACAGAAACTAAGACTGTGTTTGTAAGAACCTGAAAACCCAACTCCAGGTGGCTTAAAGAAAAAAGTTAACTGTTTATATGAATAAAAAGTGGATGCATAATAATAAAAGCACACACATGCAGGTATGGCTTGATCCAGGAGCTCAAATGATGTCTTCCAGGCTATCTCCCTCTGTCTGTCTTCCCATCACTCAGTTCAGCTTCCCTTTGTACTTACTCCACTCTCTCAATCAGATGCTGCCCTGTGAGTAGAAAGATGGCAGCCAGCAGCTTCCCACCTCACAACTCCAAGACTCGCAGAGAAGCTAGCCAGTTCTTCCCCATGTAAGAAAACAAAAATCCTGGGCCTGACTTTCAGGGGTCCAGCTGAGTTGGCAATCCCTGAAGGCAGAGGCATGTGAAGCTCTGATTGGCCAAGCCTGTATCACATGACCATCATGGGCAACGGAAGTGGAATTGCTCTAATTCAGACTAAATGAACCACTGGTGGGGGGAGGGGATGTCCTGATGAAAATCAAGGTGTTGTTATTTTGAGGAAGAGTGAAAAGATGGGGGTGTGTGGGTAGAGGGCATAGATACTGAACAGGGGGTTAGGAAATGACAACCGAATCTGAAGGGAGTGATTGACCTCCTTTTACCAAAATTCTAACCCAGCTATCCTTGATGTGTCAGAAAATTATTTTTGAAAACTGTTCAGCATTTCTGGCCTGGTGTCTCCTGCCAAATAAAAGCGCATCAGTCAGGATATAAAGGCCCAGCTGCTTAATTAATCAGCCTGTCAGGAAGAAATGGGCAGTGGACTGAGTAGAACCTGACCCTGTGAGGTCAGGGCAGAGGGGAGGGGCAAAGGCCAGGACAAGGTCACAGCAGCCCACCCCTCATCCTCTCCAACCTCAGGCAGGATCGCTCTCTCTGCTTCCCAGTTTTTCTCCTTTTAAATTTTTTTTAAATTTTTATTTTTAGGGGGATAGGGGAGTAGGGAAGTAGGGGTCAGGGCTGGAAACCTTTGTCAGGTGACAGAGAAGAGGCAGTCTATGCTCCATGGGGAATCGGGCTGCAAAGCCCTGCAGGCCTCAGCTTCCTCTTTGCAAGACTTGAGAACTTTCCTTGGCCACCTGCAGATAAAACCCTTCTCCTCTAGGCCATGCCCCAGGAGAAAAAACAAAAAATATAAGGACGAATGGCTACTCATATTAACTGTGGATAATAGAAACTGGGGCACACTTGGTTTGTTTTTCTCTCACATTAGACAAGTTCATGGGCATACAGTCAGGGCTTGTGTGGGTGGGAGAGCCACAAAGTGACCAGGGACCAAGTTTGTCCAATTTTTTCCTCTGCCTTCTTTAGCATTTGCTTAGCATCTCCAGGCTGCTGGGATGGACGTTTGCTCTGCCCACTCTAGGAAGGAACAAAGTGAGGGGGTGGTGAGTGTGTGATTCCGTAGAGAGAGGGATGAAAGGATTCCAGGCAGCCGAGTGGGTCAGGACAGAGCACTGACACTTCTTGTTAATGACCCGCACTTCCCATTTTAGCTTTTTGCGATTTGCAGATGTGTGGTCAATATTGCTGAGCGAGTTGTCTTCCTGGCTGTTCGAACACAGTGGCAACTGCCAGCTCAGATAGGAAACTGAACGTGTACCAACCAGTGCTGAGATGGCTTGCACACTTGACTTCAAGCCGGGAGCTGGGAGAAGCAGCTGGCATGCATCCTCTTATTTATTTAAATTTTTCCAATTAAAATTTTTAAGGGCCTCCCTGGTGGTGCAGCGGTTGAGCGCTGCACTGTGGAGCTGTCGGCAACACGCAATCCAAGTTCAATGCCCAGCTGGGGAGAGTCCCACATGGTGCAGCAGACCTCTCCTGCCTCGCCCACTGCTCCCCTCAGCAGTGTACTTCTGATCTGCCTGTTCTGCTCCCCAGTCTGTCTCTGGTGAGCCCTCTCGCCACCCACGCCTCTGGCCTGTACCCCAGCTTGTATGTACAAATAAATAAATCTTTAAAAAAAAAGATTTATGCATACAAGAACTGGGGTGTAGACCAGAGGTGCGGGGCTGGGGGAGGGGGTGAGAGGATTCTCCAGAGATAGTGAGGAGCAGAACAGGTGGATCTACTGAAATACAATGCTGAGGGGAACAGCGGGCAAGGCTGGAGAGGTCTGCTGCACCATGTGGAAAAGCCTTCTTCTTAACTATCTGGTGAGCTTGCTGCCTTGATTCTCTAAAAACTCCATTGAGGTCAGTGGGCTGTGCGCCTTGTTGAAAAGTCATCAGAGCTAACACTCAGGGGAGGCTTATTTTGTGCCCAGCTCTGTTTAAACGTTTCATGTGAATCATCCTGTATAATCTTCACAAATAGTCCCCTCAAGTAAGTGCTATAATTATCCCAGTTTACAGATGTGGAAGCTGAGTCACAGGCAAGTAAGTAGCCGTTGAGTGACGAGCTGGGATTCGTACCCAGGCCACCTGGCTGCAGAGCCTGTAGCAGACGCTGCCAGTCCCCCCAACCCATAACAGCCCTTGAACTTGGCTGTGTCTACCAGAGCTTGTTCGGCAAGTGTGGGGGCCAATCAGAAGTGCCAGAGAGTCCCCTGGGAGCATCCTTCAACCAGGGACTGACAGGAGTTGGTGGATCAATACCCCAGCTCCCTGCTCAGACGGGACAACTCTGAGGTGTGTTCTATGTGGCTCCCAGAGCCCCCCGACCCTAGCAGAAGGGAGCCCCAGCTGCCCACTTTGCTCCATGGAAGTTCCTCTCTTATTAACGCCCTTCTCTTCCCGGTCTCCCATCCCCACTCCCTCCCTTCCAGGTTTCCTGGAAATCCCTTATCTGATAAACAGTTTGCAGCAGAATCCTTGTCTCAGAGTCTGTGTTGGTGGAAACTCAGGTTAAGTCAGAATCTGACCTCCTAACTACGACACGTAAATACCAGGGTCGCGTGTACTTGCAAACAAAACAGGCACTGAGGGAAACCTGCACGTCACCTCACCCGGCCCGGCCCCGCCAGCCTTCATGCGCCGGTGATGCCTGCAGCAGATGTCGCTGTGTGAAGTTGCGTGCGCACGGAGCTCTTCACGGGCCTCTGCCACACTGCTCAGACTTGCCTGCAAGTTCCAGGTCATCCAGTCTGGCCAAGAGCAAGCTCCCTCTCAAGAGCGGTCCAGTTTCTTTTCCCAAACAGCCTAACAGGAAGGGCATCTCTTGTTAAGATCAGCACAATGAATTTGTCACTTGTGAGTTCTCAGAGTTCAAGTCAGAGCACTTCAAGCTGTGGGTTTTCTGTCTTGTGGGGTTTTGGTGGGGGAGGGTGTTTGTCACAGGCTGGAGGCTGGGAAGGGGAAGGCAAAGTCGCAGCCAACACCGGAGGCTGTGGTGGGTTCTTGTCAGGCTAGTTTTGCCTGTGTTCTTAGCAGGTTATTCACCAGTACCTGGCCTAACTCAGAGAGGCCACCCTCTGCCTCTGAGACCCGGGATCAGGCCTTGTCAGGCCTGGGATCTGCAACGTCAGCCGCTGAATCGATCCTGTGCTGAAGAGAAGACGTAGGGCCTCAGACTTTGCTCTCTCCTTGTACCAGAGGCGCTCACCCTCAGCCCTTTATGAGCATTATCTAATCTAACCCTGTCCCTGTCAGGTTTCCACCCTGTTACTGTCCCCATTTCACAAGGGAGGAACAAGAGGTGAGGTGGCTGATTCAGGGTCACCAGGCATCAGCCCCTTAGCAGAATTGGGACTTGAGCCAAGGTTTGCCTTCCTCACAGGCCCCTCCGCCTTTCCCAGCACCTGGGGGTGGATGGGTGGCTGACTTTGCTGCACAACAAACAACCCTCATTTCAGGCCCTGGGACACGTGTGTGTCTCGCTCTTGCTGACAGCTGTGGCCACAACTGTGGTTCTGCCTGGCCAGCTTCATGGGCCTTCTCCATCTGGGCGTGTAGGGTGAGCCCATTCTTGTGGGCGGGGAAAGTGCAAGAGGGCAGGAGAAACCCCACCTGTGTCTCTTGAAGCTTTTGCTAGCATGTGGTCTGTGTCCCTCCCGCTCACCTAGTCACCAAACCACATCCCACAGCCAATTCCACCAGAGCAGGGACGGTTCACCCCTTTACCAGGAAAGGGAGAGGATAGAACAACTGAGAAGAACACCGCACTGTCCCATGTCTGCCCTCTTGGTCATCAATATTTGCCTCTCACCCCTTTGCCCTCAAGACATATCCCTCCTCTCCCCAAGGAAGACCCCTTAAAAAGTCACATCCAGTCACAAGAGGTTTGGAGTCTGGGTATTGGGATAGATTTGGCTTCCTTTGTAAAACATCACAGCTTTTGAAAGCCTCTTCTGCGGGGTCTTGTACCATCTGGGCAGAATGGAATGTGCTGTTGCTGCTTCAATCCCCTTGGGCAACTGGGGAAGGCATTTCAGTAGCAGGCAGGCTAGAAGACCAGCCAGGCCAGTCAAACAGAGCAAGAGGTTGTGATGATGATGATGATGGTAACGATAATAATTAATAGTTAAGCATATATTGTGCACTTCTGACAAACTAGGCAGCATTAAGAACTGTGTCTTGTTTTATCTTTACAACATCTCTTTATTATTATTTTATCCCATTCATTAGAATCATCAACCAATTTGACAAATAAGGAAACTGAGGTCAACCTTGATGCCAATCCATGGGATCACTTGCTTAACCACTGAGATAACTCCTCATTGCTTACCCTGCATGGTGGTTTATGGTCTCGAGTTATTAACCCTTTAGCTCTGCAACTGCTGTTTGACTTCTAATGCCTGCAGCACCCTCTGAAGCCGTCCAATAGGCCCTACCACGCTCTCCCTGAACAATCCCACTGATCTTTCCTTCCCCTCTTCCCTCAACCTACAACCTGTCACTCTGAGGAATAGCTTTGTGTTAGTTTTAAAACAAGATCAGTTACATAACAGAGAGGTATCAACTAGTAGTGACTAAAGTAAGATAGGAACATATTTCTTTTTCACATAAAGCTACAAATAGGCAGTCTGGGGCTAAATGGCAGCTCTATAATCATTAGGCATCCCCAGGTCCCTTCTATCTTTTCTTCAATCCTCAATATGTGCTTGCCTTCTCATGATACAAAATGGCTGCTATAGCACCTGCCATCATGTCTGCATTCCAATCATGGAGGTTTATGAAGGGGAAATGAAGGGCATGTCCCTTACTTTTAAGGCCATTTCCTAGAACATATACACACTATTTCGCTTACATGGAAGGTAGTCATTTGTCATAGGTCATCACAGTGGCACTGCAATGAAGTGGACTGATGGCCATGTGTGGTTTTATTACTAGGGAAGAAGGGAATCAGATATTGGGGAACAAGTTTCTAGGATGACCTCACCAAACCTACCGGTGCCCCAGACTGGTTATTAAATTAAATCCTACTTTTAAAAGTGTGCTTTATATGAGTACAGAGAGTGGGCTGAGCCTTGCTATGGGTAGGGCAAAGAAAGGGGTATGGGAGAAGTTTGGCTTCTCTGATCTCCAAGTTAGAGAAGGCTGTTCATGAGATGGGCTTGGAGCTTTGGCCCTTTGCCTCACCAACGAACTTTCCAGAGGTTTCCTTTTGACCACCTTGGTCATTGACGTGAGTCTCCATGAGCAGCCTTCTTGTTCTATCACTGTGCAGGGTGGATCCATGGTTAAATGTGTTTGGTCACCACTCTGCAGCTTCTTGGCTGTGTGATCTTGCGCAGATGACTTTGCCTCCTGGAGATCAGAATAGCAGTGACCTCTTGTCACTGCGGTGAAGGTGGGAGGAGGTGACAGAAAGAAAGTGTTCAGCCTGCTGCCTGGCTCATGAGTATTGTATACCATTGCACTAATATTCCTGTTCCCAGTGAATTCAAAGCACTAGTGTGTGTCTTCAGCAACTATTCAGAACAATACTATGCACTCAAAATAGAATACGAGTCCCACAGGGAATTTAAATTTTTCCAGTGGCCACATTAAAAAAGTGACAAGAACAGGTGAAGTTAGTTTTAATGACATATTTAATTGAACCCAATATATCCAAATTATTATCACTTCAGCATGTAATAAAGACTCTTCTTTCATGCATTATGGCTTCAAGATTGGGGTGTCTTTCACAGGGACTGCACTCCTCAGTTTGTACCAGCCACAATCAGGGGCTCACGTGTGGGGAGTGGCTGCTGTGTGGAGGTAACCTCTCTTTTCTGCTTCTGTGGCTGTGGATAACCCCAAAGACATTACACATCCAGATCTCTGGCCCCTTTGCCATGGCTACCAGCTGGAAGCTTTCAGGGTATTTCTGGGTAACTGATCTTCGGAAAACAGAAAGTGATACCATTCCCAGCCTCTCTCCTCCCTCAGTCCTGGGCTGGCTGTTTTCAAAAGGCCCAAGGGAAGGGTCTGCAAAGTAGCTGTGAAGGGTATGTAAATGTGGGGGGGAAAGTCTGGAGGGATTTTCACCAGCTTGTGAGCCGTGGAAATGAGGGACCCTGTCAAAGCTGACTTTAGCTTTATCAGTAATGTCCCCCATGTTTTTTCCCATCAAGAATGTAATTCATGTGTTGCTTGCAGCAGTCAGAGTTGAGAGAGAGAGACAGAGAGACAGAGAGACAGAGAGAGAGAGAGAACCAACCATGATGTGGGGGTAAATTCCCAAAACCTTAAACTGAAAACTGGGCAATTTTGGGTGCCAGCTGCCTGCATCTGCATCGTGGCCCCCACATTTTCTAGCGTGTTTCTTTTGTTTTCTGGACCTCAGTTTTCTTCATCCGTAAAAGGGGAATAATAGTGCGCCCTAATCCACAGGATCGAGTTTGTGTTCGGTCACTGTGATGGCGTCCCGCACACAGCAAGCGCCCGAGAAAAGTCTCTGTGACTCTTGGTGGGGAAGGAGGCAGGAAACACTCTTGGTGAGGACGCACTGGTGTGAGACCTGGGAACTAAGCTGGACCTGCCATGAACTAGTGTGTGTGTGTGTGTGTGTGTGTGTGTGTGTGTGCGCGCGCGCGCGTGCGTGTGTGTGTGTGCGTGCTTGTGTGTGTGTGTGTGTGTGAACTCAGCCTTGGTTTTACCCTAATGTTAATAGGGAGAGCGGCAGCATCTTTGGAGCACTTACTTGGAGAATTTCCTGGGGTGGGATTTGAACTCAGGGCTACGTGCTGAGGCACCACCTACCTAGGCACATGGCCTCACCCCACTTAATGGTTTCTCCTGCCTCTCTGGTCAGTGATGTTGGGAGCTGAGTTGCACACCAGGAGCTGAGGGCCTGGGCTAGAACATTCCATCTGTAAGCTTAGGACCCCGGGGTTTGCCTATCATTTTTTTTTCATCTGTAAAACGGGGCCAAGAAAAACCGGTGCTCTGCATTGGAGGGTTTCTTTGCAG
>PVIJ01000615.1:67093-85810 GCA_004024925.1 Scalopus aquaticus
GGGGGGGGGGGTGTTACATGCGTGGGGGAGGGGGACTCTGAATCTGCTTACATCCAGGGCCACCAGGGCCTTTGAAGACACATGGACACGGACACACAGTCTCAGGCAGGAACACGGGGTGCACACGTGTGTGTCTTCACATAGATGTGCTGAGACCAGGCAGTGGATGTTGGGGTGGGGGGTGTAAAATTATCCAGCTGTTCTGTCTCAATGTGTTGCACATCTGCGATCTGGCAACCTCTGGGTGACTATTCATTTTCAATTCACTGGCTGTCTGGCCCATTCTCAGGGCTCTAGAGAAGAAAAGGGGGAGGGGAAAAAGAGAAATGGTGGGTTGGAAGCAAAGGGAGGAGGGGAAAAGCAAAGGGAGAGATTCAAAGACAGAGAGAAGCAAAGAGATGCAGAGACACTGAGAGACATTCAGTTAGAGATACAGGGACAGACAAACAGAGACAGACAGACAGCAGGGGCTGAAGAGAGAGAGAGAGAGAGAGAGAGAGAGAAAGAGAGAAATAGACAAGGAGATACTGAAAGAGAGAAAAATTCACACAGAGACAACGTAGAAACAAAGACACGATAGAGACTCACAGAGAGAAAAGTGGACAAAAATTGAGGGCAAGAGACCAAGAACACAGACAGACACACAGACACATGTGCATACATCTTCCAACAGAGATTCATATAGAGACGGACAAGGAATCCAGTGAGCAAGAGAGTGACTGAGGGAGAGAGAGACAAAGAAATTGAGGCAGACACAAACAAATTCAGAGCAGAGAATAGAGACAAAGGAGAGAAACAAAGAAAAAGGCAAAGAAACAAATTCATAAAGAGAAAGAAGATAAACTGCTAAACCCAAAGGAGTCACCAGGATTTTCTCTTCTGCCCAGAAACCCCTGGGAATCAAAATGTGTTGTTAAGCCTTGCTGTAAAACATCAGCTCAGAGGAAAGAGTGGGCTTTAAAAAATGTTTTTGATATAAGCAATTCTTCCCCAAATGAATTCTTTCATTCTTTTTTTTTAAATTTTCTTCTTAGAACCAGAACTTTCTGAGAAGTACCAAAGACAGTATGTTTATCTATTTTCCACACACATTTAGCATCTGTGGTTTCTAACAGGAGGAAAAAAAAAGTTTCCGGACAAGAATGAGGGCTTTTGATGAATGCTGTGGGGTGCAGCGCAGACAGCCATGTACAAAGTGCTAGAACAGGGAAGGAAATCCCCTGGCACTCCCATGCCCAAGGGCAATTCACTTCCCAGAGTGTTTGTGAAATGGAGCTGTGAGGCCACATCTCAGGAAGAAAGAATGCTGGGATCCATTATTGATGTCTGCTGTGGGCGGGGAGGGGGTCATCATGGTGAGAGTTTGCCATGTATATTGCATCGAGAACACATGTGAAACATTGGCACCGTCTGGAATAACAGTGTAAATGGCCCACATACCATAGGTCTAAGCTAGAAAAGTTAGGACTCAAGGGGCACCCAGGGTCTGAACCAGTGTTCAGGCCTGGACTGCCTGCCCCCTGGATTTCCCTGGCAGCCCCTGAACTAAAGAAGCATCTTCCCTGGGCCAGCCTTACTACCTGCAATCCTCAGAAGTGACTGGACAGGGAGGGAAGGGCAGGGTGAACGCCAGGCCCAGGCCTGACCTTCCCAGTTGTGACTGAATCTGCAGGAACCTGGAATGTGGATTTACCTGTGCATCCTAACTCAGGATTTCTAGGCAGTTCTAGACACCTGTGAAATTACAGTTTCTTTTTTTTCCCCAAAGATTTATTTATTTATGTGTACAAGAATTGGGGTGCAGGCCAGAGGTGCTGTGTGTGGTGTGGGGGGGAGGTGAGAGGATTCACCAGAGACAGAGTGGGGAGCAGAACAAGCAGATCTACTGAAGTGCACTGCTGAGGGGAGCAGCAAGTGGGCGAGGCAGGAGAGGTCTGCTGCGCCATGTGGGAAGCTCCCTGGCCGGGGATTGCACTCGTGCTTCAGTGGCTCTGGATAGCTTCATAGTGCTGTACGTAACCTGTTGTGCCAGCAGGGAGGCCTGAAATTACAGTTTCTGAGCAGAGGAGGGGAAAGGAGCATTGTTATCTGTGCAATATGGTCCAAGTCACGGATTTTGGGTAATCTGAGGAGCCCAGCTTTAAAGCGAAGCAGTTGCTTTACCTCAGTGCCTGTATGAGCTCATTTGAGGCAGTGTGAGGTCCTACAGCTCAGTGACTGTCCCCAAGGGGAGGGGACAGGAAGGACAGAGAGGAGAGGGTCCTCTATTTTATAAAGGGTGTAAGGAAAGGCCTAGCAAAGCTACTTGGCAAAGTGAAGCAAAGATGAAGGAAATGAGGGTGTGAGCCATGAGGATACTCCGGGACAATGTTCTAGGTAGTAGGAGCAGCTGTGCAAAGGCCCTGAGGCAGGATGGTGCACAGCACATTTGAGGAGCAGCAAGGGGGGCGGTGCAGCTAGAATGAAGTTAGTGAGAGCTAGAGCCATGGGTGATGTGGTCAGAGGGCACCCAAAGCCAGCTCCCACCGAGCTCCACGGCCTGTTAAGGGCTTTGTTTCTGAATGAGATGGGGTCTGTAGGAGGGTTAACAGGCCAGAACTGACATTTCAAGAGGACCCCTCCGACTGCTGGATTGAGAGCAGATCAGGGAGAAGCAGGGCCACCAGCGAGGAGGCCACAGCCCTAGCCAGGTTGGCGATGGTGGCGTGCAGGGACTGGAAGCACAGAGATGGGGAGACGTGAGAGCCATTTGCTGATCAACTGGGTGTGGAATGTGCGGGAACCAGAGAGTTGAGGCTGAGCCAAAGTTTTGGCCTGAGCATTTGGAGAGATGGAGCTGGGAGGAGGAAAGCTGGTGGGACTGGCTGACATGGAGCAACAGATCAGGAATTCAACATCAGACGTGGATTCTGGGACAACATCTGGGGTCTAATTGCATCAAGCGGCTGCTCTCTCGTTTTTTGTTCCTCCGGGCCCGCTTACCTTGTCTCTATTTCAATTCTTCCTCTCCCCTCTGCAAATAGGTTTTCTCTGGTTACTTCTTCAACATGGCTTAGCATGAAAACTCCCAACCACCCTGATTCTGCCACTGTTGACCAGTTACTGCCTCTGTCTTTAGTTCAAGCTTTAGCTCAGCAGTTCTCAAAGTATGTACCCAGGCACCTTGAGGCTCTGCAGCAACCTCACAGGGGTGCCGCGGGGATATTTTACACGTCCAACGCAAGCGTAGACATAGCTGACATCTCTCAGATGCCTGCTGAACTGCTGGGTCACGGTCATTCAAGGTGGTTCAAGTTTCAGCATGAGATTGCTCACATTCCTTCCCACATCGTATCTTGGCAAGCTGGGTTTTCCGAGGCCACTGTAATAACAAGCAAGTACTGCTTGAAATCAGTGTGGAACAGGAAATGAGTGATGTCCAAGCTGATGCTAAGGTTTGAGAGGTTTTGTGCAGTGCTCAACAGGCACACACGCCCCTTGCAGTGTGGTTATTTAAGAACGAAATAAAAAAGTTATTTCAATTTCTCCTTTCCAATGTCTGCTAAGTTGTTAGATCACAAAGACTATTAAGTAGTCTGGACTCACCTACCTAATAAACGAGCTGTTAGGTATTTCTTCCAGCCTCGACTTCCATGCAAACATGGCAAGCCAGGGTGTGCGGAAACCTCAGCCGGAGAGTCTCTGATTGGTTACCGCTGGCCAATGGGTTGTCCAGCTTTGGATCAGGTGGCCATGGCTGGCCCCATCAGGGACTGACCTGTTCTAGAGACATTTGTAGAGGGGATTTGGGCAGCCAGGGCAGCAAATCAATGTTTGTTTTCATTAGATGCGGCCATTTGCTTCAAGTGTTTTTGTCCCCATCTTGAATTCAGGATCCTCCCAGATTATGGCTCTCGTCGGGGGAGGCAGATTCTACCCCCAAAGAAGCTGGGGTTGTAACATACCTTAGCTGCATTCCTCGTGGGCGGCTCAACCACTCAGAGGCACCCACTGAGGATTTTGACCCTGGAGTCAGCAGCAAACCCACAGGACCCTGAGAAACTGCGGGGGCTGGGGTTGAAGCAGCAGCACCGATGAGCGTCCAGGGACAGGAGGGCAGTGAGGTCAGCAGGAGCAGCTCCAGGCGCAGCAGGCAGTGCCTGGGAGAGGAGCACGTGTCCTCACCCTGGCTGGGGTCCCTCCCGTGGGCCTCCTCTGTTTGTGTGTTTTCAGACTGGTTCTCCAACCTTCCTGATAGCTCCTGTGAGCTATCCAACCTTCCTGTGAGCTCCCTGTGCCCCCTGTAATAAATTCTTTTTTTTTTTTTTTGCTGAATTTAGCCAGAATCTGCATCTATGCCAGAGATGGTACCAAAAACTGAACAGATTCTGGAACACACCTTATTCACTTATTGCTTGAAAAGAATGCTTCTTATATGTATCATACTTAGAAGATGTATTTGTCCAGTTTAAAAAGCACTGATAAAATAACCCTGATATCTATTCCAGTCAGGCCATGAAAGAGAACCGTAACAGATCTCAGAAGCAGTGTGAACCTGTGTTCTGCTTTATCTGGGACATTTTTGGTTTATACCTGTTTTCTGTCATAATTACTGCTAGCCCCCTTGTTTCATCCCCCAAAGACTGGCAACCAGGTGATAAGCTATATGATTGCCTTACCCAGAAGCCTCGTGGGCCCCTCTCCCCACAACATAGACTATTACTTCCCTGAAGAAATTGCTATCTGAAAGTTAGCTTTAATTATTCTCCCCTTTTCTAAATAGTTTAAATACCAAACAATGTATTATTTAGTTTTACGTTTTGGAATTCTGGATAGTTGGACTCAACCGTTGGTATTTATTTTGTGAGTTGCTTCTTCCACTCAGCGTTCAGAATGTGAGATTTATGTTTCCTGTTGCAAATTGTAATTGATTCATTTTTCCTGCTATGTAATATTCCATGACACAGTATCCATTCACCTGTGGATGAACATGTGACTTGTTTCCAGGTTGTGTCATTATAAACAATGCTGATCTCCTGGTAGATCTAGACAAGCATTTTTTTAGGGCTTATCCTCAGGAACATTGCCAACTTGTCACTAAGATCAAGATAAAGAGTGAACAATGAATTGGGGTTTGGGGGGAGCAGGCCTGGAATCTGAAGACCCAAGGTGGGCACTTTCTCGGTTCTCATCTTTGGCGAGGAAAGAATGCAACGTCAAGACCAAAGTTACAGAAGAGCAATAGATTTATTGATAAATAAGAGGAAGCACAAGAAAATTCTGTGAGTGAGAAGGGTCCTGAGTGGGTAGTGGTGAGAAATGGGTGCTTATATGGGTCTGGTGGGCAAGGAGTGGGGGTTTGGTTCTTGGGTATCTTTGTGTTTTGTCTCTTGCTGATTGGCTGGGCCCACAGGGGTCTCCTAGGCAACCCAGGCCAACTGAGTTTGCCCACGTTACCTGGCCTACCTTCCTGAAACTAGCCTTGGTCCGTTGTTCTAGCGTTGTGTTACTGTGTTGGTGTCTGAACTCTCCAGTCAGACTGATAGATGGACCTAAGGCTTGGAGGGGGTGTGGGGGTGAGGGAAAAGAAGGAAGGGCGCCATCCTGGTTGCAGTGCGTGTTTCTCAATCAGGCTGATAAGTGGGCTTAGGGATTTGGGGCAACCTGTCCCGACCTGACTGCCTGTACACATTTCCTAGCTTCCTCCTTCAAGTTTATGGTCTTTCTAGATTTTTCCCTATTTAATAGATTGATAATCATGCATGTGTATGTGTATATGTTAATACACCTGGATCAATACATATGTTAATATGTAATGTAACTTTATGTGTATGTGACTATCTTATTTTTTAAAAATGCAGTCATCCTTGACTTAATATTCTGCAATATTCTTTCCCTTAACACAGATGTATTTCCATATCAATGCATCAATCGTGAGCTAAACTGGTGCCCTAGTTCTCATGCACATATTCATTAACCCCCTCATTCATCAAATACCTCTTTTGAGTTTATGCACAAATGCTCAGCTGTGTGTCACTGAAAGCATTAAAACAGAGGAATGACATCAAGAGGAAAAATAGAACCAATTTTGCTCTTTATCTAGATCATCCTGAAAGAAATTTGTTGTCCTCACTCCCTTTATCACCCAGCCCCCTCCTGGAAAAAGAGGGGGTAAGATGTCCCCAATGACGGCCACATTTTCCTTTTCAAATTTTAAGTATTTATTTTTGAAAAAGGTATGGCATTCAAGCTTTGGGGGTTCAAAGGGGTGAAGGGCCAGCATAGCCAAGTTTCCCTTCTACTCCACACCTCACTTTCTCTCACAGAGAAATCCATCCTCCCAACTTCCATCCTTCCAGAGACCGTGGTGGCAGTGTAGTCAGCTGACATGTGTGACTTACCTTCTTTTTTTGGTATAGTGGATTTAATATTTCATCTTTGAATTAAACTTTTTTATTTTCTTACATCATTGTTCATTTTTGTACAATATTTGACTTCTCCCCTCAGGTGTACATCCCATAATTCTCTCACCATCACAGCACCCGTGAATCATCACCATAGTACCTTGTGCTCTCCCCTCCCCTGTTCTGACCCCTTCCTGCCTCCCTCTCACCTGCTGAATGCTGCAGATCTATAGTTTGCCTGCAATTTTTGTCTTTTTTCTGGTCCTTTGTTCAGTTCCCCCATATTTCTCCTATAAGTGAGACCATCTGAAATTTTTCTTTCTCTTTCTGACTTATTTCACTGAGCACAATCTCTTCCAGCTCCATCCATGTTGATGCAAATAGCATGAGTTTATCTTTTTGATTGCTGAGTAGTATTCCACTGTGTAAATATACCACATCTTCTTGATCCACTCGTCTGTTTTGGGGCATTTAGGTTGTTTCCATATCTTAGCTGTTGTAATAAACGCAGGAGTGCAGGTTTCTTGTCAAATGAATGTGTTTGTCTTAATCCTTTTTTGACTTTGTCTTTCCTTACTCAACAGCATCTCGGGGAGACAGCCTCTAGCAGTGCTTAAGGAGTACCCTCATTCTTGTTCCGAAGCTGTGTAGCTTTGTGCTGAATGGAAAAACAACTTCCCTTTTCAAAACTGGCCCAGATAGAGATGTCTTTAGTCCCTTCCTGCCTTTTTGGCCTCCTGGGGAGTGTTGGAGGCTGGGCCTGGAGACTCCTATGGCCTGGAGGCTGCTCCTATTCTGTTATTTCAAGACACTGCCCTGGCTTGATGATTGCCTGCTCCCCCTTGTTCCTGTGGCCAAGTGGGTCAGCAGTGGGCCTGAGGTCCTCTCGCCCACATGCATTCCCGCCCACATGGGGCATCCACAGAGCCCCGGGCCTGTGCCCACATGGCCTGGCAGACAGACTACTCTTGGTCACAGAATGAAAATACTCATCTTAATGAGTACCTGCTATGTGCCAGGCAGTCTAGCGGGCATTTATCAGTTAATGTTTAATTCTTACAACAATCCTGCTGAATAGATTTTGTTCCCATTTTATGGACAAGGAGACAAGCTCAGACCGGGGATATCAGCTGGGTGATGGGGAAGCCCGAATTTGAACCTGTTGCCTCTAGACAGTTCCTCTTGGACCCCAGGGCTTCCCTGAGTCAATATGTGCAGACTGAGTGAATTTGAGTGATGTTTCTGTATATGAGGTACTGGTGTAGGGGTGAGGGGTAGAGCAACCACCCAGACCGCCTTTTTGGAGCTGAAATTCTTTGGGGAAAAAGAATCTAAACAAATAAGCAAACGAAAATAAGATAATTCGATGGCCCACAGGAACTGTGGAGACATATAAGACGAGGTAGTGGGCAGTGATTGGGGGGGGTGAAGGGGTGAAGGGGCTCACATTAGGTAGGGAGAGGGTCTGAAATGAAACTTTAGACTGAGATCTGAATGGCAAAAAGATGCCAGCTACACAAATAGGTGGTAAGAAGGCGAGGACTCCAGGCAGGGGCAGAGGCCCTGAGGTTGTATCAAGCTTGGCGTGTTTAGGGAACAGAGAGAATGCCAGCATGGCCACAGCAAATACAAGGGAAAGTGGTGAGAGTTGAAGTTCAAGAGGCAGACAGGGGCCAGATCACAGAGCTGGTTCTTGGCTTGTCGACACTTGTGGTTTTAAGTTGGGGAATGTATTTTCTCAGATTGTTTGGAGAAAAGCCTGTGGTTCGGGAGGAGAGGAAGCAGGGAATGTAGTAAGGCTACTGCTCACCCGATGTGAGGCTGGGGTCACCTGGACAAGGTGCGAGCTGTGGAAACAAAGAAGAAAACAGATGGGGTACATTTTGAAAGGAGAATGGACAAAACCTGCTGATGAATTATAATTGGGTAATGGGAGCAAGAGAACAGTTGGTTTCTGGCTCCAGCAAATGGGTGGATGATGATATATATTGATATGGGGGAAGAGTAGATTTTGGTGAGTGTGGTTAAGCAGCAAGGAGGCCAGAGTGGAGATCCACTTTGAACATGGACTTCTGCTATGCCCATCAGACATCAGCGGACGTGTCAGTTAGCAGGTGAAGAGTGGATCTGGAACTCAGGAGAGAAGCAGAGCAGGAGACCAAGGCATCCTCATGTTGATAGTATTTAAAGCAGCTAGACCGACTGAGCCTCCCTGGTGGTGCAATGGATTTAGTTTCAGCACTAAGAAGCTATCTGCAGCTACTGCAGCACGAGTTCGATTCCCAGCCAGGGAGCTTCCCACATGGGGCAGCAGGCCTCTCCTGTCTCCCCTCTGCTCCCCACAGCAGTGTATTTCAGTAGATCTGCCTGTTCCGCTCCTCACTCTGTCTCTGGTGAATCCTCTCAGCTTCCACACCTCTGGCCTACACCCAGCTTGTATGCATAAATAAATAAATCTTTAAAAAAATGCCGCAAGACTGGATGAGACTGTGGGGAGTGAGTGAAGACAGACCTCTCTCCTCAAAAGACAGGAAGATGATGTGAAGTGTGTCACCCCGGGTGGGGGACTGGCTTCCAGAATGGTGACCAGGACACCCAGCAGCTCAACCTCAAACCCAGCAGCACTTTGACTGGGATCCCTGAGTCTTCTGGAAGCTGGATCTTGGACATTGCCCACCTTCACTCCAATGCCTTCATCCCCAAGGTGGCAGGCGGCACTGCCTGCATTGCTGTTTACCTAACACCTTCCTCCCAGAACTTCAAGAGCTTGGCTGGGGTTCCCAGGGAGCTGCTGTTCTTCCCTTGGGGCCTTTGCCAGCTTGTGGGCCAGGAAACTGGGACAGCAATTGCCTCATTCAAGGTCACAAGGGTGAGGGCAGAGCTCCTGCAGAACTGGGGAGAAAGACCCTCATCCAGCCACCTCGCATGGTTTGGTTTCTCATGAGGCTTTTGTTTTGCCAAGTGGACTATGAAAATGAAAAAGAACTGCCCGGAATAATAAGGATATTTAGTGGGCAGGGTGTAGGAGTGTAACCGGGCTGAGTCCAAAGTCCGGAAAAGGTGGTGCCCCCTGGAGGGGTTTGCTGATGAGAATGAATAGCCCCAGGGAAAAATGCTAAGTTTGCAGTTTGGGATGGAGAGTCTGATGAGAAATAAAAGGGACTGAAGAAGAAGGGGAAGTCAGTTACCATGATATAGGAATGGAAGAGGCAGTCGTCATGATGTAGAGAAAGAAGAAGGCACAGTCGCCATGATGTAGGAAGGGAAGAGGCAGAAAATGTAGCCACGAAGATTGAGAGTTTGGAAATCAGATGCCAGAAATTTTTGAGCTGCCAGGATACGGATTGAGCATTTTCGGAATCTTCAGTGACTTTGGGGCCAGCGACTTTGGAGGCTTTGCAAGCAGCTGAGTGACGGAAACTGCTCCCAGTTTTGTCTTTACTGCAGCCAAAGGAAGAAGGCAGAGGCCCAAAGCGGGCGCCTTCCTAAAATGTGTGAGTACAGTATGTGGGGCCGTTTGGCCACTGTAGCTGCTGTTTGCAGTGTTGTTGGCCTGGTGCTGTGCTGGGACACCATGGCAGTTCCGGGAGCATCTCCAGTTGTGTTCTGTGTCATCCTCGTGAGTTGGAACCTGGCCTACAGTCTGATTGTTGCACATCTGCAGAAGAAGGAAGACACCATTTTGGAAATGTGGCCTATTGTTTGGAAGAGGAGCTCCACCTCAGCAGTGGCGGAAAGACGCCACCTTTGTTTTCTGGGACTTAAAGGACTGGACATTGCTTTAAGTAAGGTAAATGGCCATATGTTGACTTTAGTAATTCTTTGCTTTTTCCTGTTTGTTAAATAAATCCCATTGTTATTGTTCCCTAAGCCTGAGTAGTCTTGCAATTGTGCGTGCAGGTGCAGAACCAAGATAGTGACCAGTAAGCAATTTGGGCACTGCCTTTGGCCAATTTTGAAGCCCTATTTCCCCGGTATCAGGAGGAGGCACCTAAATGGTAGGACTTGAGGAGACAATTTAATGTAGAAATTTGATACCATTTGGCATGCACACCAAAGGGTAGGATTCTTGGGGGGCTGCCTTCCATAATAAGTTTCTTGTGCAAGGTTCTTCCACACTGAGCAGGACTGACCTGTGTAAGCAGAAGGATACTGCAGAAATGCTCAGAGTTCGAGTTCCAAGACTGGGTCACAAAAGACAGTTGACTTTCATCTCAGATTCCCCTTTTGGGGGACTCCAGTTGCCATGTTGTGGGTATGTTTAAGCAGCCCCCAATATCACAAACATATGCACACAAAGAAGGAATTTATTTAAAAACACTTGGAGGGGGGCCTCTGTTGCTTAGGGCTGTCCCAGCAACCACTCTCCTGACTAACCTTCTTCAGGCCCTGGGGGAAGGCTTCTCCCCATCTCTTATGTTGTGACCTCAACATAGCAGCTGTGTTGGAATGCAGTGATGGTCCAGGGTTGTGCTCTTGCCACCACCGGAGAAGGACATGCTCTGAGTGTAGGGATAATTGGAGGCTTGGGAGCCCTTAGAGCAAAGACAAATGAGTAACTCATCAAAGCCTTGTTCTCTGATTGCATAAACGCATAAGGAACTCGCAGGTTCCCTGTGGGCTCCGGTTTGTGGTTCTGGAGGTAGTCGTGCATTGGTGCAACCTGTGAAAACCTCGAATGGCAACTCGTGAAGGAAGATTTAAAATGCCCCTCAATGACCCTTGCTTTATGGCACTCACACGCCTGTGCAATCCTCTTCCCTGGAGGTGGGAGTAGCCGTGGGCTGCTTTCAACAGACAGATACAACAAACGTGACAGGATTTCATGTCCACAGTTACCTTGCATAATAATCTTGCTTCAGACTATTTCTACTGACATTCTCTAGCTGGTTTTGATGAAGAAAGTCACTACGTAGAGAAGTCCACTTGGCAAGAAACAAAGGGCGGGCTCTAGCCAACAGCCAGGAGCTGAGATTTTTATGCCAGTCCATCCAGAATTGGGTCCTGACCACCACGTGAGCCTTGAAGCAGCCCTTGCCCAGTCGAGTCCCAGATGAGATCCAGCCCTGGCTGACATCTTGATTGCAGCCTTACAAGAGACTTGAGCAGCTAAGCTTTCTGGATTCTTGACCACAGATATTGTAAGGTAGTAAACCTGTCTTGTTCTAAACTGTTAAATTTATGGTAATTTGGTATATAGCCAAATACAGTAGCAGAGTATCATTTTGAAATATTAAATGATTTATATTACTCTTACATTTGAATAAATGTAAATCTATATATAATATGCATAATGTGTGATATATTTCTTTACAGTGATAAACAGGCATTGAATGCCAGGATGTCTAATAGATTTATTTTAAGTACTGCAAACCCTGAATAGCATGGTTTTATGAAATATATTTTTGTTATAACTTCATGAGAGAAAAGGAATCCTGGCTGATGTTGAACAAAAACACATTATCCAAAAACCTGGTTTCATTATAAATCATTTGGCTTAAAATAACAGTTTCTAAGAACCTATCAATGGCATTGAGGACTTATTCTATTTAGTAGGACTTGATTAAAGAATTAACATTTGTTGCTTCATTTAAAATTTTTATTTTAAAATATTACGTTAAGTTTATCATTGGTATTTTGCCTTTTGATTTCAAAAGAATTTAAGAGATGATTTCATTTTAACAGAAAAATAATAAGATACTTTAGGATAAAATAACTTTTAAAATGATATAAATAGCTTTAACTTGTTTAACATTGTCTTTAATTTACATTTCTGATGATGTAGTCAAATTTTGTATATTTTAATGTAATTTCATTTTTTCCCTTTTTAAATTTTTTCTTTGTTTTTTTTTTCTATTTTGTTTTTTATTTCTTTAAACCATCACTGTCAATAGCACCCAAATTGTGTGAAAATCTGGATTATAACAACAGGATGAGTGATTTTGCTAAAATAAAAGCACAATCAAGAAATTTCATAGGAGGGCCTCCCTGGTTGCACAGCGGTTAAGTGCTGCGCTGTGGAGCTGTTGGCAGCAGTGACGCAAGTTCTACGCCTGGCAGGGGAGAATCCCACATGGTGCAGCAGACCTCTCCTGCCTCCCCCGCTGCTCCCCTCAGCAGTGTGTTTCTGATGATCTGCCTGTTCTGCTTCCCACTCTGTCTCTGGTGAACCCTCTCGTCACCCCACGCCTTTGGCCTGTACCCCAGCTTGTATGCATAAATAAATAAATCTTTTTTTTTAAAAAAAAGGGAAAAAAGAAATTTCATAGGACATACATATAGTATTTCATTAGCATTTTAAAAGTTATTTCTTTAGACATCATGGTATATCAATACAACATCCAGACATGCACAGTCATAATTTAATTGAGTCACCTTTGCTATTTTGCTGGTTTTCAGACTCCCAAATCCATAGCTTCACACATATATTTTCACTTTGTTTTAATAAAAGTGTATTTGTTAAAATAGGAGATTTAGGAAATATTTTATTTGAAGTTTTGTAAGCTTGATTTGTACCACAAAGACTTTTGAACCTATGGCCCATGGACTTGCATTTGCAAGCCCTGTGGAGGTCAAGGCAGGCAGATTCAAGGTCATTCAGCAGGTGGAAGGGGCTGAGATTCAAACTCCTGTCTGCCTCTATTCCAAGTTCTGGGCTGTGTGAGCTGTGTCACCTCATATCCCACCTCAGGAAGCCCACACAAGCTGGGGGTACTCAGTGACTGGGGGCAGGAAAGGCTACAGAATTTTGGGGGGACCAGTCTAAACAGAAAATGCATTGTAATTAAATTAATAAATTATTTAAAATTTCTGAATCCTGACAGTAGAGCACTAAAGTAAGTAGGAAGCCCTTCTCAGAGTGGGATGCAGTGCAACATGGGCCAGCTGGTATTGGTCGGGGGTGGGGAGGGAGGCTTCCTGGAGGTGGTGACATACAATCCCTCCACCCCAATTATAATGGGTAGGGTTGGGAATAGTGGAAAGAAGGGACAAGAGTAAATGGGGAAGATGAAGACCCGTCTTTTTTATAGCACTGTCCTTTAAAAATTCTCTTTAAATAAAAACGTGAGTCATTGAAAGAAAAAAAATCAAGGAAATAAGAGCATATGTGCCATGCAGATACGGAAAATTCATGGTGAGTCAATTGAATGACAGGAGTTTGGGAAATTGCTATCTGGGTGTGTGCATCAATGAGTGTGGAACTGCAAGAGTGTGCAGGTGAGTTTGCATGTGAATTTTTGTGTCAGTGAAAATGAGTGTGAATCTGTCTGGGCATGAGTGTGCTATCTATTTGTTGCATGTGTGAAGATAGAAATGTGAACTTGGGGCCTCCCCAGTGGCGCAGCGGTTAAGCGCTGCGCTGTGGAGCTGTCGGCGACGCGAGTTCGATGCCCGGCCAGGGAGAATCCCACATGGTGCGGCAGACCTCTACTGCCTCGCCCGCTGCTCCCCTCAGCAGTGTATTTCTGATCTGCCTGTTCTGCTCCCACTCTGTCTCTGGTGAACCCTCTTGCCGCCCCACGCCTCTGGCCTGTACCTCAGCTTGTATGTATAAAAATAATTAAAAAAAAATAAATCTTTAAAAAAAAAAGAAATGTGAACTTGGGTGTATTCTTGTGCATGGTGGTGTAACTGTGTGAATGTGTGCATGTAAGTAAAGCTCTCTTATCCTGAACTTCTCCAAGCAGAAACCTGGATTGTGGACTTCTGTACACTGGAAGCATTTCTAATATCCATGTATATGTCAGCTATTGCCCCATGGAGCTGCATAACAAGCTGCTCCCGAATTAAGACAGGAAATGGGAGAAAGATTACTAGTGCAATGGACACGTGGTTTCCTTTCGGGATGATGACAATGTTCTAAAGTTGATTGTAGCAATGGTTGCACAACTGAATAATCTGAAAAAGAAAAAGGCCATTGAAATGTACTGTTTAAATGGATGGATTTTATGGTGAATTCTATGTCAGTACAACTATAAAAAAGCAAGAACAACATTGATTTTCTTGTTCTCCTGGCATCACCCGGGCTTGGCTGAATTCAGGTATTTCTTCTACGTATCTCTCATCCCCTTAGATCAGTAGCTGCTCTAACACGTTCTTTTCACAGTGAAAAGCGGAAGCACAAAGGGGTGAGCAGATACACATAAAGTTTCTAAATGCCTGGGATCAAACTAGTTCATTTCTCTTGCCCACATTCCAGTGCCCCCAATCATATGGCCGAATCCAACATCAACAGGGCAGGGAATATTTTTGTCTCACTCTCCTGTCCTTTGGATTGTACAGGAGAAGGGAGTGAAGAATTGAGAATAATAGTCCAACCCTCCACACCAAGTGTCACATGTAGACCCTGCTCCTTGAGGGATCTGGTTGAACTTGCAGTTGATCCAAATTAGAAGTCTGGGGCAGCATGTTCCTTTATCTTATTTCCTCTCGCTTCTCTCTTCCTTATGTGTCTCAGAGCCCTTGAGCCTATGAAAGTGATCTTGTTTCACCCTGAGTCAAACCCAGATGAGAAATCCAGCCTCATCACACTTTTTGAGAATAAATCCAATCACACTCAGCATTGAGTACATTTGGCAACTTTGTGCAAGGATTATCAAGAAGGAGTGCAGGCATATTGCACAAACTTCTGTTGTAAGTATGACTCCCCCTGCCCAGCCCTGTCTTTGCTTGGAGGCTTCAGGGAAGACTTCCTGGAAGAGGTGACACTTGACCAGATCTTGAAAGTTGAGAAAGAGTTGGGCATATGATGATACAGAAAGAAAAGTCCAGGGAGAGGAAACAGAGTCAATAAAGTGAGGACACATTGGTATAGTGGAGAAAATGCAAGCTGTTGGGGTGGCTGGAATAGAGGGTATGAGCAGGGAGGAGGAGTACGAGCCTAGAGTGTTCCACTGGGCCTTGAAATGGCTGCACTGTGTCCCAATAAACTGCTTTTCCAGAGTTACGTTTCTCCTCTGGGTATCATTGGTTACAAGAGATTTTTGTGTAAGATTTGGAAGGTAAGAATGAAACTTAAGGCATATTTTTCATGCTCCGAAGTTTGTTGCAGGATGTGAGGAACTGTGGACATGGGTTCCAGTTGGTCCTCTTAGTCCTTATGGTTCCAAGTCCATCCTTCCAGATTCCAGTCTGTCCTTGCCCTTGTTTTCAACAGTTGATCTAAGTGATCCTGATACAAGCTCATTGAATAGACTCTCTGCCAGCGTCCATAACTGTGGGCAATCTAACCCTTGAGGTCAATCTTTTCTTCTTTGGCAGCGGGTCACTGGTGGGACTCACAGAGCCAAGCCCATAAAGACCTTGGAGTACCACACCGAAGAATTCAGGCTTCTCCTTACAGAATGGGCTTTCTCAGATTTATTTGAGGACCACTGTGGCAATATCTCCAGCCTCCCTTGCAGCTAGGAGGGACCATGTGATGAAGTTCTAGCCAACAGAATGGGGGCTAAAGTGAAGTGTGCATGTCCAGGCCTACCTCCCCAAATCCCTACCCATACACTGTGGACCCCTCACTTCTCTAGCCTGCCAACTGAAGGCAGAAAGTCCGTGGTGGACTCCAAGACCTGGAGAGTTCACACCCACCAGGTGGAAGGATCTTAGGTCCCTGAATAATACTTTTTTATTAAAGTCAGTGAGATTTGGAATTGCTTGCTAGAGCAGGTAGCCAATCTTCATGAAAACAGCCACATTCTCAGTTTTAACCACAACCATATACCATTTGCACCATTATTGAGTTTATCCTGAAAAACAAAAACAAAAACAACCCAATTTGCTCTGATCATCTGAATTTATTTTATTTTTTTTTACATATATATTTATTGTTATTTATGTCTTTTACATTTTGTATTCCCCTTGGGTAGCCCACCACCAATTCACCCGTGATCCATCTCCATGGTCCCTTGTGTTCTCCTCTATTCCATTTTGTGCGCTTTTCCTTCCCTCCCTCCGCCTCCCCCCCGAATTTATTTTAAATGAGAACTTTGTATCACCATTCATAAATAGAAAGTCCACACCACACATGATAGAGAGAAGGTATAAAAAGTAGATGCAATGAAAATCCAATGATGGTGAGAAATTTTTGCTATATCCTCATCTCGTTGAGGGCCCTGGAGTCTGAGGTCAGCTTTCACAGTTTTACAAGGAGACTGACAGATATTTGATAGATGTTAAAGGAAAGCAAGCATCAAACCTAGAAGCTCTCTTTGATGTTCTTTAGCTACCAATGATCATCTCATTGCACTTGAAACTGCATGGGGTCGGGGGGGAAGCTGATGAACCATTTTGAAACATCCCTCATTATGGAAAATTTCAAACACACACACAATGTAACACAAATCCCCTGCATGCATTACCTACTATCAACAGCTATCAGGTTTTTGCCATTTTTGTACACCTACTACCCCATCCCCACTTCTTTTTTCCCCTCTTTTCTGCTGGAATATTTTAAAATAAATCCTAGACATCATGCAATTTCACCCACAAATATGTCAGTATTTACTCTTAACTATGAGCACATTAAAAAAATTCACAAAACATTATTGTACTTTAAAATGAGCAATTCCTTGTGATCACTTAAGACTCAGTCTTTGTTCAATTTGACCACAAAAATGATTTCTCTACAGTTGATTTGTTCAAATCTGGATGTGAACAAGGGCATACATGACATTTGGCTGGGGTGTGCTTCGTCTCTGTAACCCTGCGGTGAATTGATGGCAGTAAATGGTCTTTGCAGCATCTCCTATTGAGATGTCATGTCTATTTCCCCACCTTGCAAATTGGGCTTGATCACATGACTTGCTTTGGCGAAGAGGATACAGCAAAAGTGATGCTGAGTGACTTCTGAGTCTGGGCTTTGATGGCTACCTCCCTCTGCCAGAGAGCAAGCTCAGATGTCTGTTGTGGTCACATAAGGAGGGCTTTCCCAGGAGAGGCCCTTCCAGACCAGCTGACCCCACCGACCTCCTAACCGACCATAGATGCAGAAGCAAGCCCAGCTCAGAACAGTGGAACCCATCAGACCAGGTCAGAACTGCCCATCCAACCCCAGGCTCACGAGAATAACAAATTGTTACTTTAAATCATGACATTCAATTGTGGTTTATTACAAAGTATTATTGTGGCAAATAAATGATAACTATATGAACCTATGAAATTTCCCCTCCTTTTTGAAGATGTCTTTTACTTGCTAAAGTACCAGGTCATTGTTTTTTTAGTTTCTGAATTCTAGATTTTTGCTAGTTACGTCCCAATGCCATTTAATGTTGGTCTCCCTATTTCTGGTAAATAATAATCTAGAGGCTTCCTGAGACTCATCACATTGTATTTTTTGGCAAAATACTTTCTGGGGATATCTCCTCTGCATTATGTCAGCAGGCACGTGATGTCTGGTTATCCATGTTGAAATTGTTAAGATTGATTAGTGGGCTTAGCAAGTAATTTTAAACAAGGTTGGAATATCTAGAGAAACTTCATGGAGGCATTAGGCTTGACTTTGAAGGACAGATAGGATTTAGATAGGCCAAAAGAAGGAGAAAATATTCCACTAGAGAAGGGAAAGATAGATACCATCAATTGAAGAATGCTCTGAAAATATAGAGCAAAAACTGGTTAATCTTCTCTCATATCAACTTTTGTACTCTGGTCTCGAAGCCAGGGCAGGAGCCAGATTTTATTTTAGATTCTAATAGATTGCTAATGGTACATGGAATATTTGGTTGGGATACTTTGTGAAATTACATTCCTGCTCAGTGGGAAAGAGTGCTGTGGTTGACTAGTGATGTCTGTCATGGGTCTGGGCTGCTGGTAATGGTCCAATTGCTGTGAATGCCTTAGATCAAGACACTCTGCCTGCAATTCAGGATCTTTGACATGGAACCCTAGAAGGAAATAAGAGCATAATGGAGGGAGGCAGAACTTGTTGATTACTTCCCAATCTTCACTTACCTTTCTGTCTTGTGTGTTAGAACCAAAGACATCACTGACCATCCCCCATGCTCTGGGGCCATAGTCCAGGCTAGTGCTTTCAAACCCATAGCTAGGCGAGTGACAAAATCAACTTAATGGGTTATGACCGACATTAAAAAAGAAAGAAAGAACATAGATAGTGTGAGGATACACAGCACAGAGTAAAGATAAGTATTGTTTTTACAGCACTCTTGATGTCATTATGTGTATCTCAGCTTAGTTTCTCCAAGGAAGCAGATCCTGAGTCAGAATTTAGTGTTGGGAGATTTATTAGGGAGCATCCTGCGACTAACTCTTGTGGAAGGGAAGAATGAAGCAGAAGGATGCCCAAAAATTAATGACTGGATCAAAAAGATGTGGTACATAC
>PVIJ01000615.1:85910-122972 GCA_004024925.1 Scalopus aquaticus
AAGACACAAAAACACTAATCCGAAAGGATACATGCACCCGCATGTTTATTGCAGCACTGTTTACAATAGCTAAGGTATGGAAACAACCCAAATGCCCAAAAATAGATGACTGGATCAAGAAGATGTGGTACATATACACAATGGAATACTATTCAGCATTCAAAAAAGACAAACACATGCAATTCGCAGCAACATGGATAGATCTAGAAGGGATCATGATCAGTGAAATAAGCCAGAAAGAAAGAGAAAATTATCGAATGGTTTCACTCATAACAGGAATACAGGGGAGCCAAATAAGAAAGAGACATTCAGCAGGGAAGGAGGGAGGGTAAGGGCTCAAGAGGGGGGAAGAGAGGAGCACGGGGGACTATGGTGATGGTTCCACGGGTGAACAGGTGGTGGGTAACTTATGGGGACCACGCAATAATGTAAAAGATATGAATAACCAAAATAAATAAAATATTATTAAAAAAAAAAAAGAAGGAAGCAGAAGGAGGCAGGGGGACAGCTTGAGCTAGGTGGTGTTTCAGCCATAACCTTGACTAACCCCCAGAGGAGTTAGCTGTTAAAATGGATTTTCTGGATTGTCCTGAGTTGGACCAAGATGGCTGGCTCTTTATCCCCCTCAATCAGTCACTGGACATGAGCCACCCCAGAAAGGTGAGCAAGGTGGGTACCTCCAGGAGGGGGGGGGGCTCAGCCCCAGGGGGTGACAGTTAAAGGTTCACTGCAGACAGCACTCTCAGCAGCTGGGGCCACAAAGTTTTCTGGGGAGGAGAATGGAGACGTTCACGTTCGTGTGTGTGTGTGTGTGTGTGTGTGTGAGAATCAGATTGCAGTGTGCACACATTCCTTACTGTGAGGTCTGGTCAAGACAGTTTGCAGGCCTCTGGCTAGAGAAGGGAAAGGGAAAGATAGATACCATCAATTGAAGAATGCTCTGCAAATATAGAGCAAAAACTGGTTAATCTTCCATCTGTGATGTTTTTCTCCTACTTGCCTTTTGGGGTGTAGTCACTTTTTCCGAGGCGCCACTTATGAGAGGCAGCCCTGTGTTGGTGAGCCCTGGCCTATCTGAACACCCACGCTGAGCTGAATTGCCAGTGCCTCCCATGTATTAAGAAATGACAGCTGCTGCCAATGTCCCCAAATGAAAATGACTGAGGAGGATTAAAGCCAGGGGATGTCATCATTATCCCCACAAAACACGCAGGCGGAGCCTCTGTTCCTCCAGGGTGCCCTGGAGCCTGTCTTGGCTGGCTCCTTCGTTGCTGGCAGTTTTTTTCTCTCTTACTCCCTCCCCCTGCAGATGATCCTGAGAAAATTGTATTTTAAGTCATGTAATTATAAGTGGGCTGGAGGCTGGAGGAAGCTCTGTTCTTGGTAAACATCTGGAGGGACCTCTCCTGGGTGGGCTTGCAATCCCCCCCATTAGGGCCTCCTTGATTGTTTACTGCAGCAGTGGGGACAAGAAGATAGGACCCACAGGGGCTGTGACTCTGCCCCCAGCTTTCTGCAGAGCTGGGATGACAGCCAGGCTTCCCAAGAGCCACAGTCCCCTGGGGAGCTTGTTAAAAATGCAGATTCTGGGGCCTCCCTGGTGGTGCAAGGGGTTAAGTCTCAGCCTTATTAAGCTATCACCAGCCACTGCAGTATGAGCTCAATCCCCGGCCAGGGAGCTTCCCACATGGAGGGGCAGACCTCTCCTGTCTTGCTCGCTGCTCCCCTCAGCAGTGGATTTCAGTGGATCTGCCTGTTCTGCTCCCCGCTCTGTCTCTGGTGAATCCTCTCACTCCCAACACCTCTGGCCTACACTGCAGTATTTGTATACATAAATAAATAAAAATAAATCTTAAAAAAATGCAGATTCTGGGCAATTTCCAAGTAACTCAGGAATCTGCATTCAAAAAACAAGGTTTCACTTCTAAACAATTCCTCTCTTACAGAAAAGTTGCAAGAATAGTCCATAGGATTCACGTATTCCCCTTACACAGATCTTTGCCACACTTGCACTATTGTTTCTCTTCCTATATATAAACACACATAGCATTATATCCTGAATCATTTGAGAAATTACAAACATGCCTCTTTACCTGTGCTTATCACCTAAGAACAGGGAAATCCTCTTACATAACTACATCATAATTATCAACTCGGGATACCTGGTGTGGATGCAGTACTATTGTCTAGTCCACAATACAAATTTCCCTAATTGTTCCTTCCTTTAAAAAATAACCCAGAATCACACAATGCTTTTCGCTATCATTTCTTTCTGTCCCTTTTAATCTGAAACAGTTCCTTGGTATTAATTTTTGTTTTTGTAATTCATGGTCTTCTTCCCTGAAGCTTACTTGCTAGAGGGGGTGACAGACAGCAAGACAAGTAAACAATGAGCAAATGAATATATAATAGAAGAGAAAAATAATGGCAATGGGAAAAATACAAACCAGAGGTTGTATTCCTCATGGAAAAGGGGAGACAGAGTGACTGGTGTGTGAGTATTTTAGGCTTGAGGAAGTATCTCTTCTCCAAATATATTTTGGGGTACCCGGGATGGCCAGGTAAAATTCCCCTGAGAATTTGGTGCTGGTACTGCTATCATTTCTAAGAGGTCTTCTTAATAACTCTCACCATCTCCAGCCTCCTCCACACTGTAGCCAACATGATCTTTCCTAGACTGACCCCATCACCGGTTTGCCTGTCCCTGTGTCTAGGCTAAGGACTAAAATCCTCTCTGAAGCACATCAGACCTGTCCCTTCCACCTCCAGTCACTTTCCCTCCTATGATGGGGCTGCCCTACTCCTAGATGCTGGGAATACACTTCCTCCTGTTTGCTTCAGTAACACCCATCCCTCCATCTTAGCTCAAATGCCCCTTCTTCCAGGAAGTCTTCCATAATTTGGTCAGATCTCCAGTTGTAAACTGCCACTGAGTCCCAGGACCTTTCCTACTTAGCACCACCTCAGTTCATAATTTAATTCTGTGTGCCATTTATGAACATCTGACTTCCCAATAGAATGTAAACTCTCTGAGGGCAGGAGCTGGTCTGTCTGGAACACAGCTATAGCATCAGTGTGTAGAATGGTGCCTAGCACTTAGTAGGAAGCTTATAAATATTTGTTAAATGAATGGTTGGAGCTACAAAGAGGAATTAAAGGAACTACTGAGTAATCTCAGTGAAATAGGGGAGATAGAAGAGTAGTTCTTGTACAATCTGGTAAGCATTATAATAAGTTCCAAATGTCAGTACAAATTCAGAAAAGGTAACCACTCTGCTTGGCTGGGGAAAGCACTGGACATTCAGTGTGAGCAATGTGATTCATCCTGTTTCCCTTTTTGCTTTGGCTGCCAGGAGATACCTACCCATTCCTCTCATGCCTGGCACTCTTTCTTTTATCTTTTCATTGAAAGTTGCCTCAGGGTCTTAATAAAATGTGATAGGACCTCAAATGGAAATGAAATGAAGACATGCATAAGGATTTCCTTTGGAAGCAAATGTTTCTAAACAAGTTTTAGAAAGTATGGTCCAGCAGTTCCACTGGTAGTAATGGATACTCACAAGAATGTATAACAATGGACAAAAAAATGGACTTACAAAAACACTCATACATTATCATTTACACATGTAAACAAGTGAAAACTCACCATTAGTAGGACCTGATTAATAAGGGTGTGTCTGCCATGAAAAAGACTGAATGAAGTAGTTATGTCCGGGTGCTCAAACTTCAGTGTGTAATTACTTGCAGGTGTTTGTGAAATGCAGATTGCCCCTCCCCTCAGCTCTGACTCAGCACTTGGGGTGGAGTCCAGGAATCTGCATTTGAAGTGAGGTTTCCAGAGTATTCTGCATAGAATCAGCAGCCCATCTTGATCTGCTGACATTGGCATAGAACAGGTTTGAGACTCCACCATCAAGTGGAAAATCAAGAGTCAGTCCATTTATAAATGTCTCTGTAGCAGACTTTGATCAAGCCTTACACAGGCCAGCCCTTTGCTGGTCTTTCTATGCAACATCTCACCTAGGAGTGAGGTTATTATTACAGTTTCCCTATTATTATCCCCATTGACAGCTGAGGAAACCGAGGCTCCCAGAGGTTCAAGTTTCTAGCCCACAGTCCATAGCCTGTTAGTGGCAAAGTGGGAACTTGAACTCAGAGGTATGTGACTCGGAGCCCCAGCTCTCCAGACTGCCCATCTCTATATGAAACATATAACCTGTGTCTGACCCCCTGAAGGGCTTCAAAAGTGTGTGCCTTGTGGGCCATATCCCCATCAAAACAAATATCCCTGTATTCATTTTTTCGAGAGGGAAATATGTTCTCCTGATGGAAAACAAATAGAAATGCAAGAAAAGGCAATCCTGGGGTTTCCCTCCATCCTGTCTCCAGGACCCAATGTCCTCCCCAACCCCCATACTCCAGGTAATCCTGAGCTGAAAGCCTTATCTCTCCTTTCCAATGTCCTTTTGTACCTACAGGCAAATGTGAAGGGGGTGGGCAGTGTTCAGAGGTCTGAGAGGTACTAAGTGAAATGCCCCCAGGGTTACTTCAACCTGAAGTGGAGAAGATGGCAGGGGGGACCTGGTTGCTGAGCCTGGCTGCTTGGGTTCGAATCCCACGTCTGCTTCTCGCTAGCTGCAGGACAGTACAAATCACTTCACTTCTCTGTGCCTCATTTCCTCATCTGTAAAGGGAAGTAATAATGATATCCAGGCAAAGGATTGACTAGCTATTATTTACAAAGCACTTACAATAAACCTAGCACATGAGTCCCTTATAAGTGTTTTCTCTCACTGCTTTTGTTGGGGGGAAAAGGACTTCTGCAACAAACTCCACAGATAGGTTTATGGACCCCACCTCAGATCAAGGAAATCCAAGACACTAGGGGCTACTAATCCCTTAATACTCTCATCATTGGAGAGAGGATTACTGGGAACTGAATGGTGGAACTGAGCAGAAGATAAAAAACTGGAGAAGAAGAGGACAGAACTCACAGAAGACAGGAAAAGAAGGAAGAAGGATGGAGAGCCAGAAGAGGCCCGAGGAGCAGAGAGACTTGTAAAGAAGCTGCACTGGCCTGCACTGACTGAAATAGATGTGGGTGAGAGACCCGTGGGGAGGTTGACTATGGCAACATTGATACTGGTTTTGATTTTGCTCTTTAACTCCCAGAATTGTCTGGCTGTTTCTGACCCTTCTCTGTGGGTCGCTGTCAAAAGCTATTTTATAATTGTGGCAGGCTTTTGGGCCTCGATTTGGGCCAATCCCATTTGGGTGGACTTTTACCCACGAGGAGTTGGATAACATTGGGTGCTTGACTTAGATACAATATTCTTTGTCTTCTTTGTTTTTTCTAATTGTATTAAAGTTTGTTTTCATTTAAGGTCTTATATGTTTTGTACTGATGTGGCGGATGGCAGAACCTATGCAGAACAGGGCAGGTCTGGGGTTTCGGGGGTGCCCCTCTCCCTGCCCTGTAACATTTTGAAATAAGTAAACATTAAAAAAGAAATTCCTATTTCCACCCCGACCTACACATTCAGAATTTCTCAGGCTGGCATCTGTTGCTGGCATTTTACATGAGTCCCGGATGCAAACTAAGGCATGAGAACCCCCAGGGGAATTCCAGGCTGCGCCTTGGTCCTGCTGAATCGTTGCTATTTTGTTGGCATATGTGACAACGTGCTAACTTTGAAGTCAAAAAGAATAAAAACTGTCCCCTCCAAGAAGGGATGTTCCTGTCTAAGTTCAGAGCCTGAGTACTGAACTCTGGGAAGACCCACAATTTCAGTTCTTGTTACAGGGCAGGGAGAGGGGCACCCCTGAACCCCCAGAACTGCCCTGCTCTAAATGGGTTCTGCCATCCGCCGCATCAATACAAAACATATAGGACCTTAAATGAAAACAAACTTTAATACAATTAGAGAAGACAAAGAATATAGTATCCAAGTCAAGAACCCAATGTTATCCAACTCCTCGTGGGTACAAGTGCACCCAAACGGGATTGGCCCAAAGCAAGTCCCGAAAGCCTGCCACGAGTCTAGAACAGCTTTTGGCAGGGACCCACACATAAGGGTCAGAAACAGCCAGACAATTATGAGTGGAACAGAGCAAAATCAAAACCAAAATCAACACAGCCATCGTTAACTTCCCCACGGGTCTCTCACCCACATCTATTTCAGTCAGTGCAGGCCAGTGCAGCTTCTTTACAAGTCTCTCTGCTCCTTGGGCCTCTTCTGACTCTCCATCCTTCTTCCCTCTCCTCCTGTCCCCTGCCTGCGTGTTCTGTCTCCTCTGTGTGTGTCCTCTGTGCCAGTCCTATCTCTCTTCTCAAGCTTCTTATATCCTGCTCAGTTCCACCCTACCTTGGGTGGGACAGGAAACCTGGGACACACCCTTTCTCCTGGGGACCACCCTGTTATATTCTGACCCTCAGGGTTCACCTCAGTGGGCAGCGGCAGTGACCACTCTCCGGCCAGTCTACCATCTTCAGATGCTTCCCTGCTGCCCCGAAACCAGCCTGCCTCGTTCTGGCCTCTGAAAACAAGTTGGAGAAGCAAATGAATGTGCGAGTTATTTAGAGGCCAACTTTGACCGCTCAGGGGCACAGTTTGTTCCTGAGGACTGGGACTTGCTTCCTGGGAGCAAAAGGAGACACTGATTTGACTCTGACTGCTCTCTGGGCAGTGACGCGGTGCCAGGTTCTCTCTGGTCTGGGCAGCTCCCGAGCATCAGGGGTGGTCAGGATGTACCTGGTTCGTAAGCCTGTTGGAACGTGACGGGCCCCTACTTGGCACAGAAAACATTGACTTTTTTTACTTCCCACTTATTAGCTATTAGGATGTTTTCTAATCATCATCATAATTGCTAACATGTGTTGCCAACTTGGTAGGCTCTACTCATTAACTTAATTAATTATCACAAGGACCTTATGAAGCAGATCTATGAGCAGAAAAGGAAATTGAGACCTGGAAAACTGGCAAAGATGGTGCACATCCTCCAGCATCCATTCCAAAGTTCCCCTCCTCTAAGGGAAAACAAGTCCAATTCTCAGCGGAGAACATGGCCACCTGGCATTTCCCAGCCTCCTTTGCGGGTAGGTGTGGACATTTGACTAAATTATAGTGAAAGTAAGTTCGTGTTCTGGAGACCTCTAGGAGGTGGCAGATGTGCTCTCTGTGTGTTGGCTTGCTTGTCCCTTTTCTGTCGTCTGGAATACAAATGCCACCCTTTTGGATTGTGAGGTGGCACCCTAAACGGAGATGCATTTGGCTGGGTGAGCCCTTGGGCCCTGCCTCTTCATTGGAGAGAAATAAACCTGCTGCTTCTTTAAACTGTTTTTATTGAATTGACCTCAACATCAAACACAGTGGCCATCAAACAAGTGGCTGAGCTTCTGACCTAAATCTGTCTAGCTCTTAACCAGCTCCCCTGTAATTGTGGGGGTATACTGTATAACCCCATGTAGAGGCAGGAAAGACACCAGGGAGCACAGATTCTCTATGGAGCTGGGCAGAGGGGTCTAAAGGAAGGGAGTTCTAGGGCCTCCCTGGTGGCGCGGCGGTTAAGCGCAGTGGTTAAGTGCAGCGCTGTGGAGCTGTCGGCAGCGGCGATGCAAGTTCAATGCCCGGCCAGGGAGCTTCCCGCATGGCACAGCAGACCTCTCCTGCCTCGCCCGTGGCTCCCCTTGGCAGTGTATTTCTGTCGATCTGCCTGTTCTGCTCCCAGCTCTGTCTCTGGTGAACCCTCTTGCCACCTCACACCTTTGGTCTGTACCCCATCTTGTATACATAAATAAATCTTCAAAAAAAAATAAAGGGGATTCTGGAACCCTCAGTGGCTTTTTAGACTTTTAATGGTTTCTTGTAGAGAGGTATAGTGGCAGGAAAACACCAGGAAGCACAGGTTCTCCATGGAGCTGCGCAGACATGTCAAAAGGAGTCGTGGAGCCCTCGGTGGCTTTGGCAGGCTTTTATTACATCCTTTGCAGCAAGGCACCCAGGTACAGGACAGGCAAGGGGGGCAAGTGGTGGGGGGGAGGGACCAGAATCCTGGCAGGCCTCCTAGCCCCCAGCAAATCCTCACTTTCTTGGGGCTCTCACGTGGCATCTCAGGGTCTCGCTGCTGCCTCGAGCTCTTATTCCTTGTGCTTTCTGTGTTTCTGCCTCGCGCATGCGCACGCTACGCCAGGCTACGCCAAGCTTCGCCACACCCTTCTTCAGGTGCTCACCATTAGGCATGCGCGTAGGCCTGCAGAGGCCTGTCACTGAAGGGGAAGGCGGAAAACCCTGAAAACTCTTCCGCCTAGCCTGCAAGAGGCAACCAGGCACAAGGTAAGCAAGGGGGCGGGGGGCTGAGAGGCCTGACACTCTCTCGGGCTCTCCGGCGTCTCATGGCCTCTCTGCTACACCCCGAACAGTCCTCTGCTCCATGCTCTGTTCTCTGCTACTTGCCGCTTTTGCTGCTTATAAGCCCAGTCGCTGGCCCAGTTGTGCCCACTCACGCATGCCGACACCCTACTCCAGGTGCCCACCATCAGGCATGCGCTTAGGCCTGTAGAAGTCCACCATTGAGGGGAGGGCAGAAAAACCCTGACAACTCTTCTGCCTACCCTACACTCTGTAGCATTCAGTTTCTTCCCCAACGCGTTATCCCACATAGTTCACATATCAATTCATTTTTGGGTAAGGAGTCAATTTTTGATTAGCCCTTTACATCTTTTTGTCCTATCTTGGAGAACAGGTCCTGGGACGATGGGGGGGGGGGGCGTAGGTTTTGACAGGGAGTCAAGTTCAGGAGGAGGGGGATGGGCAGTGTACTTCAACAGCTCAATGATATTATCAAGGACCCAGGTTTTCTCCATCAACATAACCTCTCATCTAAAGCATATTTCCTTCTTCCCTGTCTCCTCATGTTGCTAAAAAGGCTACCGTGTGTCCCATCATGTCCTCACGAGATAGCATATTAGAAAGCACCGGATTCTACGCTCTAAATGGGTAAGTTGTGGGCCTCCCTGGTGCAGCACTATGAAGCTATCCAGAGCACTGCAGCAAGAGTTCAATACCCTGTTAGGGAGATTCCCACATGGCGCAGCAGACCTCTCCTGCCTTGCCTGCTGCTCCCCTCAGCAGTGTATTTCTGATCTGCCTGTTCTGCTCCCCACTCTGTCTCTGGTGAACCCTCTCGCCACCCCGCACCTCTCGCCTATAACCCAGCTTGTATGTATAAATAAATAAATCTTTAAAAAAAATTTATTTATTTATGCATACAAGCTGGGGTACAGGCCAGAGGCGTGGGGCACCAGAGACAGAGTGGGGAGCAGAACAGGCAGATCGACAGAAACACACTGCTGAGGGGAGCTGCGGGCGAGGCAGGAGAGGTCTGCTGCACCATGTGGGAATCTCCCTGGCTGGGCTTCAAACTCGCTGCTCTGTCGCTGCTGCCAACAGCTCCACAGCGCAGCGCTTAACCGCTGCACCACCAGGCAGGCCCTGATTTTTTTTTTTAAGTCAGAAACGTTGAGACTGAGGAATACTGAACTAGTATGTGACTGGATTAACTGAAGAAATTTGGGAACTCCATTTAAGGGATCATGAAGGGTAGACTAAGGTATTTGAACTTAAAACTGATGACAAGATTGGTGGACTCATCCCTGGAAGTACATCTATGTTTCAAGATTCTTTGAGCACCTACTGTGTGCTGGGCATTTCCACTTGGTTTACTCTTATTCATCCTTCTGGTCCCAGACATCACCTCATTCATTCATCCATGGACGCAAGCATAATTATTGAGTACCTCCCCAAACTAGACAAACATTAGTAAATAAAAGATATATGATCCAGGCCTCCTGGTGAAGAGACAATAAATAGACCAACCACTAGGGACACAATTGAAAACTCCCACTTTATTTTTAATGTATTTTTTAAATTTTAATTTATATCCTTTACATTATTGTGTTTCCCCCATTGGTTTCCCACCACCAATTCACCCGTGAACCATCACCATAGTCCCTTGTGTGCTTTCCTCCCCTATTTTGGTCTCTCTTCCTCCCCAACCCTGTAAAATGTCTCTTACTTGTGGTTGCCTGCTAGTAGTTGCTTTTGTTTGTGTTTTGTGTGCTATTTTCTCCTTCTGATTTCTTGTCTGGCTCTCTTATATTCCTTCTATAAGTGATACCATTCGATATTTTTCTTTTTCCTTTTATCTTATTTTGCTGAGCATGATCCCTTCTAGCTCCATCCATGTTGCTGTGAATTGCATTAGTTTGTCATTTTTGATTGCTGAATAGTACTCCATTGTATACATCTTCTTGATCCAGTCATCAATTTTTGGGCATTTGGGTTGTTTACATGTTTTAGCTATTGTAAATAGGGCTGCCATAAACATAGGTGTGCATGTGACATTTTGGATTAATATTTTGTGTCCTTTGGGTATATTCCTAGGAGTGGAATTGCTAGGTCGTATGGAAGCTCCATTTTTAGTTGTTTGAGAAACCGCCATACAGCTTTCCATAGAGGCTGGATCAGTTTGCATTCCCACCAGCAGTGCAGGAGCGTTTCTTTTCTCCACATCCTTGCCAAAATTTGTTTTTTTTCTGTTTTTTTAATGTGTGCCATTCTTGCTGGTGTAAGGTGGTATCTCATTGTGGTTTTTATTTGCATTTCCCTGATTATGAGGGATGTTGAACAGCAAACTCCCACTTTCCCTGAGGAAAAAAAGACCCAGCCTTTTGTTAAGAATAGATCAGGAACCCATTTTAAATGTACTCATGGTCTTTCACTGTGGGAGGGGGCAAAGACTAGGAGACTACACTGTGAAGGTTGAAATTATTATCATCTCCACTTTTTAGATGAGAAAACTGAGGCACAGAGAGTTTAAGCAAATTGCCTAAGGCCCACAGTGGGTAAATGCTGGAGCTGGGATTTGAGCCCATGGTTCCAATATTCATGTTTTTAAGAAGTAGGTTAGATCAGAAGGAAGGAGGGAGGGAGGACTGAGATCCATGCTGGGGAGAGCCCACCAGTGACTGGCCAGTAAGGTCCCAAGGAAATTGTGACCCATTTCAGAGCCAGAGCCCAGCCTCCTGGGTCCCCGTCTTCCCGGCAGGTGTGTGGCAGCCCAGGGGAAACTCATTATATAACATGCTACCCCTCTGCTTGCTTTGGTCCACAGGGAAGGAGCAGGAGAAGGCAGCTTAGAATATTAGAGGGACCCTTGGAGTTTGACATTCTAATCTCTGCTCTTAGCTGGCCAACTGGGATCTCAAGCATGTTGTCTCACAGCTGCTGAGTCTCGCCCACAGTTCTAGAAAGTACTTGGTTACTCTGCCCCTATATTCCGGAGGGTATATTCCCATAAGTCTGTGAGCAATATTCTGGGCTTTCTGGACCGTCTATGTTCTTACATCAGGGAAGGATACCTGCCAGGGAACAGTGTATGCAAGGCTAAGGCCAGGGAACAGAGTCAATCCCTTTGTATACAAAAGAAGTCTGGCATTATTGCATGCAGACCATATGCAGATGGTATGTGAAGAAGAATTTCAATAGGGCCACGCCTCCTATAGCATACAGTGAAGGAAGTCTCATTGTTTCTGTTTGACGTAATTTAATTCCCTTTTTTACCAGTTGTGTGACCTTGGGAAAGTCCCTTTTTTTTTTTTTTTTTTAGCTTCCATTTCTATTTGACATTAGAAATATGAAGGGACTCACCCAAGGTTACCTGCTGGTAAGAAGGAAAACCGAATTCATCCTTCCAGAAAAAATCCCTGAGTCCTTATTAAATGGATACTTACTACCATTCGGGAGCAGGGAGAGGACAGAACTGATTAAGATTCTACCTCTGTTCTCAAGGAGTTTACAGTCTCCAGGAGGAATAATAAATGTGGTTTTCTCTTGACAGATTTCCTGAATCTGTCAGTAAGGGCTGGCCACCTAGATTGCTGATACTGGACTGATGGGGAAAATGTACCAGGATTGATTAGTAATGTCTGCTATGGAATCAGACTGGGAGAACTAAGTGTTTGCCAAGTCCAGATCTGGAGACAATGGAAGAAGCATTTGAAATGGCCCAGAGGATGCTAAGAACTAAAGGAGGGTCTGCATAGAGCTCTGCAGGCGTGGAAGAGGAGAAGGGGGAGACTACACTTGCACTAGAGGGAAAACTCTTTGGTGATGTGCCCTGAGCGGACTGGGGTGAGCTGGCTGTGAAGAAGTGTGTGGCTATCCAAACTGGAGGTCTCTGGGGAGACAGCAGGCTAGAGAGCACACAGGCTCTGGAAGAAAAGAAACTGGGTTCAAATCCTGACTCTTTCACTTACTTAATGTGAGTCCCAGGATAGAGCAGTTAGCCTCTCAGACTCTGTGTCCTCTTCTGTAAAACAGGGAAGGCTATGGGGGTGACTGCTAGGTGCTCATTCTTGCTGAAGTCTACCCTGACCACAATCTCCAGTGAGACAGAGAGCTGTCAGTGTCTCTCACAGGACCCCAGGGCTAGCATTCTCTCGGTAGTCTGTGCAAGTGGCGCCCCCTAGTGCACCGATATGAATAACATCTCCTGATGTGCCTAGGCAGCCTGGAGGAGGAAATACTCCTTGTCACTTACCCAAGTCACACAGCTAGCATAGGGGATAAGTGGGAGTTTAGCCCAATCCTAGAACCCCCACACCCTCCTGCACACCACCGATTCACCGAATCAGGAACAGGCCAGTGTCCATGACGTTGCCCTTTGGGAGATATCTTAAGTCGATCTGTCCCCATGTGGCTTTCCTGCAGGGAGTGGGCAAGGGCTGGGCCTACAGGGGAAATCAGGGTGCCCTTACTAGAGGAAGGCAGGAAAACCCAGCAGATGTTTGTGATTGGGATCATTTCAGAACATTCTGGCAGTTTGTGACGTCTTTAACTCGCTGATCATTGACTTGATCGGCTTTAATTTTCTGGGACATTAAACTATGTGGAATATGATGGGACTATCAAATGATGCAAATTCAGGGTAGAGAGGAAGCTGGAGGTGGGGGGAGTAGGGGTGAGGAAGGGAGTGCTTAACTACAGCCCTATATCAGGTGGCCTGACCTCCGTGTCCAAATCAGAAGGTGAAATACACACCATCCCCCTAACCTCCTGCTGTTGTTAATCAGCAAATGTCTCCAGAGCAGGTGTGCTTGAGTGAATTTTGGGTCACCGCAGGTAATCCGGTCTGGCCGGACCAAAGCAGGTGGCCTAATGGCCTGCCTGATCCTGAGCTGTTGGCTGAGGGGATTAATCTAAACCTCTCTGAGGAGAGGACAATTTTCAAGATAGCCTGGGATCCAGAAAATGCAAGTTGCATTTAATGGCCTCAGCCTGGCTCACTGGGCTCATTGACAGAAGCTGCCTTTGAGGTTGTGCCCCTCTGGCGTGGGTGGTCAGAAAACAAAGTCGTAAGGGGCCTCAGAGGAATGAAATAGAAAATTGGGGTGCAGTCTTTGGGGAAGGTTCATGCCCTTCTTTCAGAGGCAGTTAAGATCCGGCCTACCCTGAGGTCACAGAACAGAGCCAGGCAAGCTGGGTTTGGGTCTGGGTCTTGCATGGGCCTCTTACTCGCCGCTTACTCACTGCAATAAAAATAACCAGCACACTATCGTGCATTTACCATGCACTAGCCTCAGTGCCAAGTTTTGGGGTGTCCATGAGGCAGGTGGCTCTCAGAGAGAGACTGAGGCTCAGAGAGGGGGAGTGACTTCCCTAATTCTACGGCGCTGTAGGAGGCAAAGCTGAGATTTGTGCTACAATAGGTCGGATTCCAGAAGCCCCATTTCCTCACCCCTGTAGGCTGGGCGAGGTCTCTTCTTGATCTCAGTCTAGAATCCTGGGGGTGGGGGGCCAAGGAAAGGCAGGCATTTAAATGAACTCAGCCCCTTTAACTGGCAGATCCTGCCCCCAGCTCAAGGTGGGAGGACCGAGTAAGGGGAGCGCAGTTCTGGAGCTCAGCCATCCAGAAAATTCACCAAGATCCTGCCCTGCCCCTCAGCCACCCCTCTGCCTGGCTGTTCCGCACTCAGCCTCAGTGCCTGCTTCTCACCTTCTAGCTGCCCAGGCCACACCACATGCATCCCGGCCAGGCTCAGAATTCTGCCCATAGAATGTCCCCTGGAGGGGAGAGAACACACAGGCCTGAGCTCTCCTGAGACTCTGTCACCGTCTCCACTCAGGGGTCCTGGGCTGTGCTGGGGCAGGGCCCGAGACTCAGGCTGGGAGACACGGCTTCCCCAGTCCAAACATAGGCCCCTTGGGGTGTGGGCTTTTGTGACTTCTGCATAATATGAGTGCTGGGCGGTTCCTCGGGGCCCCCAGGATTAGTTTTAGCCCATGCGGTAAGACACTCAGCCGCCGAACTGACTGGACCCTGAGACTTCTGTGTGTCCCCTTCTCTCATGTTGCCACCCCCTCGCAGCATTTGGGGCACCCCCTGGGGGCTTTCCCCACACCCAGCAATTCTCTGGGACCCCAGCTGGGCGCTGGTTGGGGTCGTAGGAAAAGTGCACCCCCAGGAGCCTTTCTGGCTCTTGAGGAATCAGCTGACCTTGGAAGGGCAGGGCCCCTCAGTGTCAGCAAAACCCCACGATGTCAAAGCCTCCGAATAAAAAGAGGCTTAATACGTGACCCTCGAGTATCAGCTCGCTCCACGTTTGCAATCAATCTATTGTCAGTGGGTGTGGCAGCTGCACCAGAAGAACGGATTAATAGAGGCTTAAGACGCTTCATTCAATCTGACAGGACTGAGTGTTAAGGTGGAAGAGTCCAGGTTTAGTTTGTCAACTCTGCAGGGTTATCCAGGCCCAGACCTTTCTCTCTTTGCCTTTTTTCCTGCTCAGCAAACCGTTGCTCTCGCCTCAGTCCCAGGAAGCTCACTCAGCTCCAGGCGTTCCCCAACAGGGTCCCAGCAAGAAGCCACGAAGCCAAAACTCAGTGGCTTAAAACGACCCTTTCTTTGTTCTTTCTCACACATCTGTGGACTGATGTGAGTAGCCAGATGGCATTTCTGTCCCCAGTGGGGACGAACTGTGTTATCAAAACCCGCAAACTTGGAGATGGGACTGGCTTTATTAAATGGGTCAAGAAGTGGGTGGCGTCCTGTCCAGGGCTGCGAGGGCCCTGCAGATCAGAGGGGACGTGGAGACAGAGGGCGGCACGAGGTCACCAGCAAAAGAAAAGATGATCTCGGGCACAGCTCTCTCCTGGGGGGCGGCAGGGGCTCCTCGTTATGCCGCTGACCTCGCTGGGGCTGACTGGAAACGCCAGGGGTGGGTTCTACTTTGGGGAGACATTGAGGCTGCATCAGGATTAAGTCTGGGTGGGGCCTGGCACAAAGGACTCCATTTTGAGCTTGTCTTTGTTATTTCCACCCCAGGGTCCTCCCCTGAACTGCCTTCAGCTGGCAGCTGGGCTGGGCCGGAAGGTCCAAGGAGGAAGCTTCGCTCACACGTCCAGCCCCGTGTCCCTCCCGGTGTCCCCGTCACGGGCTAGCGTGGCTCCCTCACAGCAGATTGGCCCAGGGTGATAAACGTCCTTCGTGGCGCCTCCATCAAGGCCAGGTTTTGGCAGGAACTGGCACGGCAGCGCCTCAAGTCCAGGTGGCCTTTCCAGCTGGTCCCCTGATGTCCCCGGGAAAGAAAAGAAGGAAGGAGAGAGTGGTATCGGGGAGGCAAGTTCAGCATCAGCAGCGCTGACGTTCAGTTTCCCCTTCAAGAGGAGACACGCCGGACAGTGACGCGCTTTCCCTAGAGCCCTGAGGGGCATGGGGACTGCCCTTCAGGGCATGGGTTACTGCTGCTGTCCCCACGTCATTGCCATTGCTCTTGGACTAACCTCCTGGCCTGCAGCGTCTTCTCACCCTCTTACGCCCTCCCCGGCTCAGGGCTCCACATGCTCCTGCCCACGGCCCCCCAGCGCCCCCCAGTGGCGGGGGCTGTGACGGGTCGGGAAGAGAGCAATGCGGGGGCCGGCAGGGGCCAATATCAACTTTCTCACAACGGCAGACACATTTGGCTCTGCTCCCAAATGGAAGGCAGTGCCAGCTTCACTCCGGTAGGGCCCATGCCCTCGAGAGGGCAAAGTCGCTGCCGCCCTGAATCCAGGAGGGCCACTCGCTTGCCACGGGGAGGTGGAGGAAGGGCTGTGACCTGCAGGACCCAGAAGAAAACGGACTCCAACTCAGATGGGTCCAGGGACATTAAAGAAGCGGCTTCTTGCAGGGTGTGGGCAGGGTGGGGGGAGGAGAGCGGGGAGGCTGAGGCTGTGTGCTCTGCACAGACTGGCTCAAACTTGGGGCCCCAGTACAGTCACTGGCCAGCTCGACGGGGTGGCTGTGATGGGTTAGGGGAACTGAGCCCTCCGGGGGTGAAAACCAGTGTCTCCTGTCATAGGCTGGATGGGAGGGGGTCCTCATCTGAACAAATTAGGATGGAGGAAGGAGGAGGAAGGGGGACCGACCTTTACTCGAGAGGGCTGAGCCCCTTGCACCCAGCCTTGGACCCCGACTTCCTGGTCTGCTGTCAGGGCCTCTGCCTGCCCCTCTGCAGCTCGACTGCCGTTTCCTCCTGCATTCTGGAGCCGCTGCCACTGCCAGCATTTCTCAGCGCTGGCTCATTGCTTTGGCAAGCTGACACCTTGCCTGCTCCAAGCCCCGCTGATGGAGCTGAAGATCCCTTTAGCAGAATCAATTCTGGCAGGTTCTAATTTAAAAAACCTTGCACTTCTCTGCATGGGGGCTGCTGAGATCTGTACCCATAAAGGCAGGGAGAGTAAATTCTTCGGAGGAAAGCCTATTTTTAACAAGTCCTGAACCTAATTGAACTTAATCATTCTTCAGTGGCTGACACTTGAAATGGATGAGTCACTGGGCTATGTATGGAGCTGGGAGCTAGGACAACCCTTTAAATACCAGAGAGATGGCTGCTATCAGTTTCTGGAAGAACTGCTGGGGCTGGGGGGTGTGATTTCACTGGGTCTGCTAAAGGGCAGGACTCTAGAACAGACGGACCTGGGTTCCAATCCTGGCTGTCCCACTTACTGCAAAATCACTGTTTCTCTAAGCCTCAGTTTCCTCATCTGTAAAATGAGGATGGTAACACATCCCGAAATACTTGGTGTGAATCATCAAGGCCTGAAGTGAAGCGGCTCATGATCTTTATTTATCCACTGGGCTTTGAATATTCATGTTTCCTTTCAGCAATGTTAATTGGACGTGTGGCCCAGGACCCATAAGCAAGATGCTGTCACATTTACTTCCCTCGTGGTTACAACATGTCTGCCAGCACACCAGGGAGAACATCTTCCTTCAGGAACACATTACCTTCCTGAAAACGTGGTAAGTTTGAAAACACATCCTGTTCCAAGAGTTGAGGGGTAAGAGAAAGGCGATCTTCCTATGACTGGGCTGCAATTCACTCAAGAGGATAGTAGCTAAAGTGCCAATCACAGGGAATCAAAATTAACCTAGAAAACCAGGGCCCCCTCATTTCCCTTCAGCCATGTGGCAGTTCCTCAAATCAAGTCCCAGAGGAAGTGGTTAGTTTGTGTTTTGGGGCCATTTGAATGAAAAATGTTTAAACTACCCACGTGGGCTAGGCCAGGGAAAAGTTCCCTCACCCCGAGCCACTGGTGACCTGGTTCGGGCTGGGTCCTGGTCAACTCACAGAAGGGGGAAGGGGACGATCCTGAAGAAATCATAGGCAACCTCTCAACACCAGAGAAATTAGGACGTTTCTTTCTTTGCAGAAAGAATTGGATTCCTTTGAATCTGTCGAGAATGGATGCCACAGTGGGGCTGTAACAAACAGGGGAAGAGAGTGAATGAGGGAGGGGGGGTGTGGAAGGGCTGAGTTAGGGGGTGGGAGCACTGGCTGAGTCAGGAAGTTAGTTTCTCAGTGGTAAGGGGTCCCTGTGTGTAATCCTCCCTGCCCCCCAAAGCTTTCCTCTCACCAGCTGCTCTGATTCCCACTTAGGGGCCAGCGCCTTCTAGGGGAGAACGCCCCGTTTGTGCAGGTCACAAAGGCCCCCGTTCCAGAGGTCTGAGGACGCCCCGACGTGGAGCTGGGGGGGTGGCTCAGCGCGAGCTCGCTGCAAGTGGTCCCCCCTGCGCGCTGTCGGATTCGCTGTTGGAGCTCCCGGGTAAGTTTCGCAGCCTGCGCCGTTGCACCTGCTGCTCCACAGCGCCTCCTGCTGGAGAAAAGCAAAGGCGTATTGGCTGCCCACCCAATCTCCGGCCCATTCAAACGTTCAACTCTCTTAAATCTGGAAAGTCTCGTGTTTCCCCCTCAATTAAACATGCGTAAATTACAGTGTGTAAAATATAACTCCAAGAAAGTCCACCAAACGTGTCCCCCCCACCCCGTCACTTTCCTCCCCCAATTAAAAACTCTGTGCATGTGTTTCTGCACCCTGACTTTGCTATGCCCCAGGCATTTGTTAAATTTGTTAAACTTTCCACCAGGTGCAGCCCTGGCTCCTCCGGCCTCAGACCTGCATTTATAATCCAGGAAGCAGCTCCTCCCAGGGGTCCTGCAGAGATGTCCACGAATCAGGCTTTTCCTTTAAAGGCAGATTCTTAGAATTCAGCCTGCTTGCCTTCCCCTGGCTAATTAAACACTAGATGGTAGAGATAGGTCCTGGCTGGCGGGGCTCTTCATTCCTTCAAACAGTGTTTGCTGAGTGCCCACTCTGTGCTCAGGACTTCGGATACTGCAGCAGGGAGAAGGAGGCCAGGGAGCTAGAGGCCCTTGCCTGCTGCTCCCTGATCTGGGCCGCTGGGCAGCTCAGCGCTCCCCTGGCACACACTGCTTCCTGGAAGTGGGCAGCTTTGAGATTCTTCCCAGGAATTCCTCCCAGACTCAAATGGCTGCTGGTTCCAGTCAGTTGCTGAGGATGTGGGAATTGTGGAGAGGAGTTAGGCAGCAGGGAGGAGAGGAGTCTGCAGCCAGAGAGCAGGTGTGCAACCTGCATTCTCCTCTTGAAACAGTGTGTGCTGAACAGAACTGATGGCAGATGGAATCTGTACTGTCCAGGAGTTTGAGACCCCCAGATGAGAGATGGTGGTGAACCCAGGGCCAGAATGCGTGGTGGAGGGAGGACTCGCTGAGGGCCCAGCTGTTAGAACGGGGTGGACCTGTTTCCATGGAACAGACTGGGACCAACGCAGGGGCATGGACAGGAAGGAAGAGGCCTGTGTTAGCATCTGGAAGCTGGAGAGAAGCCCGTGTCCAGGAGGAGACTGGCTCTGTGTGTGTGTAAATATGTGTCAAAAAACACGTAGGAGCTGAGGGAGTCTTCGGTTCCTGGGGGCAGACACACAACACAACCACTTAACTCAAGGGCAGGCTAAACTGAGACTTGAAAATCCCTGTTCACAGAATGAGTTACGTAAATTCATCAAAGCACCTGTTAGGCGTGAGGCCTAAGCTAGGAGCTTTCTCTCTATGATTTTATGAGAAGAGGGGTATGGGATCCACTGTTCTATAGATGAAGAAACTGAGGTTCAGAGAGGTAGAATTATACCGTCAGTGAATGTTGGGTATACACAATTCATGCTTTTTAAAGGGGTATCACAGATCCTCTTAGGACCCAAAGAGCCTATAATCAGAGACATGACAGGAAATTGCAGTCCCACAACTGTCTACAGTTGGTAGAGACCCAGGGTGAGTATTCTTTGCCCAAACCCTAATAGTCAGGTAAATCCTGCTGTAGATTTTGTCCCAACATTGAGGGTTCTTTAGGAATCAAACTAAGAAACCAACATTGTCACACCACTTCCCTGTCTGTGGGAATTCCCCAATATTTGATTCTCCTTCAAGTATTATTTACCAAAATTTAGTTTATCCTCAAATTCTCCAGAACATGTCAGGGAAAAGTAAGTTTCCTGAATTGCAGGATAGGAATGCTCTTGATTGCAATGAACTGCTCTTGACCTTTGCCCAGGAAGTTCCCTCTACCCAGAATTCTTTCCCTAATTTTCTTCTCTGCTTGGTAAAACTCCTATTCATCCTTCAAAGCCCAAATTAAAAGCCACCTCCTTTGTGGAGGCTTTTCCCCCTGTGTTAACCCTGGGTGGGACTCCTAAGGCTTAGAAGGCTGACTTACCACTGTGAATTCCCTACAATGTTTAGCACGCAGCTGAGGCTTAGTTTGTGTGCTAAATGAATCGACTTCAGGCATGAGAACTTACCTGGCTGCTAGTGACAGAAAACTCATCTCTAGAAGATGTATCTCAGTTTGCCTGAAGAGATGATATTGATTAATGTAATTGGATGTGACCCAGAATTATCTTCAGGTTAGCTATATCCAGGGGCTTGAGTGATGGCGCCAATATTAAGTCTCCATTTTGTCTTAGCTTTATTTTCATGCTCCCTGCAGAAGCAAGATGGCTGCCAGCCACTCCCAACCTCTCTCACCTAGGTTCAAGTGCAGCAGGAAACAGGGTTTCTCAGTGTGCAAACCTAAATTCCATTACTACTCTGCTTGGACTAGCCAAGGTCACATGCCCATCCTGAAATAATCCATCAGACCAGAGGGCTGGGGTTGTGCAGATTGACCAAGAATCTGGTGCTCGATTGGCTCTTCAGAGTTACAAATTTTAATCCTGAGGCTGGTGGGGTGGGGTCAGTGCCTGGGGAGTAAAAATAACCAGGAGGGAAGGTGGGTGTGGCTTCCTATGGACCACGCAGGCTGTACTTACCAGGAGAGAGAGGAATGCTGGGTTACCCTAAGCCCTCACAAATATTCCTTATACTGGACCCCCTCACCCTGGCCACACAAAACAGTCCACATACCAGTCATTGTTAACTGAGCACTTACTATGTGCCAGGCTCAGGGCCTTACACACTCAGCCTGTGAGGTAGCTTCTAGAATGTTTCCTGTTTCCAGATGAGGAAACCGAGACCCAGAGAGCTGAGGTAACTTGCCCAAAGAACAAGTAACTGGGGAAGAACTTGGACTGAGATCTGATGATTGACACAATTAACCCTCAAACTGTGGTGCTGCAGGACCCCTTGGAGATGGCAAAGCTACCCAGAGGAACAGCAGAGGATTTTGCAGTTCCTTGGGGCTCCTAAGAAAATGATATCATCCCTACCTGTGAATACCTACAGGGCAGCTAAGGCTCAAGTTATGACAACATGATAAAGATGTCTGTCATTTTAAGGGGGGATGGGCCCCCCACAGTTGAAATTGAGCAACTTTTGCTTTAATCCCATCAGGTGACACATGGCCTGATGCCATTTGGGCCCCTCTTCTTTTGGAACATGGGGGGCAGGAGGGCAACTGGCACTTTGGAGCCATCTGCCTGGCTCCTAATAATAAATTTGTTTCAGACAAACATGGCTTAAAATGAAGCCTCTCGTCACACCCGGCAGCCATCTGTGTGTGGTCCTCCAGTGCCAAGCTGTGGGAGGTGGGAGGGGCTGGGGGTGGAGAAATGAGCAGGGGCCACCCTGTCTGCACCACCAACTGGGGTGGCTCATAAGTTCTCTTCCTTCCCCCCTCATGGACAGGGCATTGCAGAGAGAGAAAGGAGCACTTGCTGGCTTGGGCCTCCCCCCTAGAGTGAGCAGAGGGAAGACACAATTCCGTCAAGATGCCGAAGGTAGGTCGTAGCTCCTGTGTCCAGAGCACTTGCTGTGGACCATCCAGGGTACACACATCAGCTCCTCTGATCCAGCAACAGATAGATGAGAGGCTGGAGGTTCAGAGATGTTAAGGGACTCACCCAAGGTCACACAGCAGGGCTGCCTCTTTAGTATGCAATAATGATGCCCAACTTTCTCTCCACCCAGGCAACTTAGGGTGGGTTTTCTTTTTTTTTTTTTTTTTTTAAAGATTTATTTTTTATTTATACATACAAGCTGGGGTACAGGCCAGAGGCATGGGGCGGTGAGAGGGTTCACCAGAGACGGAACGGGTAACAGAGCAGGCAGATCAGAAATACACTGCTGAGGGGAGCAGCGGGCGAGGCAGGAGAGGTCTGCCACGCCATGTGGGATTCTCCCCGGCCGGGCGTCGAACTCGCGTCGCTGCTGCCGACAGCTCCACAGCGCAGCGCTCAACCGCTGCGCCACCGGGGAGGCCCAGGGTGGGTTTTCCATGTAACAGATGAGCAGTTAACATCACCCCAGGATGATCTTCCACCTCCAGCCTTGCCCCAGCCCCCTCCTCCTGCTTGCTGCCCTTGAACTGGCCACCAAACCGGAGGCTCAATGCCCCCACTCTCTCATCCCATTGCAGAAACTCCGGAGGAAAGACTCTGAAAATTTCCCAGAAGTCTCCGAGAAGGCCAAAGAGCAGCTGGTGGAGGCCGAGCTTCGGAAGCTGAGACAGCAGTTCAAGAAGATGGTGGACAGTAGGAAATCTTTTAACTTCCGCTCCCAGCAGAAGCTCAGCAGCCAGCTGTAAGTGACAGTGAGGGTTTACACTAAGGGGACCTAGAGCCAGCTTGGGGTTTGGTGTCTCAGGGCTTGTCTTTGTCAACATACAAAGGCCTGGGCCTCTAGTGCAACACCCTCCAAAATCAAAGGTGGGTAAACTGGGCGCTCACCAGCCACTGTCTCTTGCCCCACCTCCTGGGAGCAGAGGGAAGGACCCAGAGGTCTTAAGATCCTCTGGCCAAGATAGAAAAGAGGGTTTTACAGACACCCTGAGGATAGACAGGAGTCGGCATTTATTGATTAGTGAAAGAGCAAGGAAAGAGAGCTCCAGGGAGAACTCTCGGGCCTGAGGGAGAGTCTCTGAGGTGCCAGGCTGGGTTTTAGGGCTGGAGGTTGAGACCAAAGGGATTAGGCGTTATTGTCTGAGAAGGCCAGGAGAGTGGGCTTGGCTGAAGTCCACTTGTCTGACCAGTGTGGGCCATTTTTTGTGTTGCTGGTTATGAGAACCACCAGCTGCAGCTCTGTGGTCCCCAGGGCTGGTGAGTGTCCCCTGGGCGAACATTTCTCGGATGCCGTGTGCCCACAGCTCCAGTTTAAACCGGTCTGGTCTCAGGATCTGGACTTCTTCTGCAACAGCCAACTTTGTGAGCTGTAAAGAGAGAGCACAGGCTGGCGAAAATAGTAATAAAAACAACAGGCCAAGGAAATTGATGGCATGGGTGGCCTACAGTCATCAGGCCTGTTCAGCCTCTTGACTACCAGCCATGTAAAAATAATGGGGACAGCAGAGTTCTGTCCCAGAGTCCTGTCCCGTCCTTGTCCTGAGACCCTTCTATCTCACCCTGGGGCAGAGACCCAATGCTGAACCCACTTGGGATCATTTCAGTGGAGAGGAGGGATTTATTATTGAATTTGGGGTGTCTCAGGGACTCCGAGGGAACGGCACCGGTGTCTACAGGATTCAAATGAGAAAAACCACTTCTGGCTCCCATTTCTTTCTATATGTAGGGTTTCTTCTCTCTCTGAATCTCAACCATGGTGGCTGGGAGGGGGCTGTCTCTGACTCTGGAGCTACCAAGGGCCACACAGAGAGACTGCCTTGAGTCTCCCAAATTCCCAGAAGAGGGAGAATCTGATTGGCTCAGCTTGGGTCAGCTGTCTGCTACTGGTCCAATCAACTGTGGCCAAGTGGCCAAGGGTATCATCCCAGGCTTCTGGCAATGGAGATGGGGTGTTTCTGGAGAAGCAGAAGTTACTAGGTTGTGGGTACCCCAAGGGGTAGTTCCTGCTTGTGTGTCCTCATGGAATCTGCAAGATAGAATATTTGAAATTGGTTGCCCTAGAAATTATGCATCATTTATTTGAGCAGTAGAAAGGTGTTCCTTGGGACTGAATATACAAACATTAAACAGACTTTGTAGCTTCCCTCCAAGGGAACGTAATTCCTTAGCTATATCGATAATGTTTACACAGGCAGAAACTGCATTATTAGAAAGATCATCTTACTGTTAGATGAGGCGTGGAGTTCAGATAGGGAGAAGGGGGTTTTTTAGATTCTCCATGGATTCAACTTACTCAGTCACAGCTGCTTCAGATGGGATTTCATGTGAGCTAGAAAAAGTCATCCTTTCTTAAGAATTTACTGTCATCTGTGGGAAAAAAATCATCATTATGGAGGGATGAGGTTACAATAAGACAGTAACACAAAGGGTAATAAATCAAGTCAATTATCTTCTTCCAAGCAGTTGGCGCTCCCTTGGATCGTGCAGCGCTCAACCAGCACATCCGTGCCTGGTGACCCTGATCACAGTCTGCCGCTAGGGGGCGTTGGGACTCTCCGTCTTCCTGATGTGTCTGACAGTTTTACTTGAGTCTTATCATTACCCTGCCCTACCCCAATCCATTTGATCTGGTTTCACTCTGATGGAATTGAGAGGGAAGCAAACTAAAGAATGGAGATCTTAGATTCTTTGAGTGAAACACATAAAAAGAGCCAGAACTGGGGTGAGGTGCTTAGGGTATGCTATTTAAGGAGGTGCCTTTTCCCAGTGCTGATCCTGCATTTATAGCACCCTGAGAATTTGAGGGGCATCTCACTCTCCTTCACCCCATCTCAGCCCTCGCTACACAATAGACAAACCTTCCTTTTGCTTCAAGACCTCCTCTGGAAGCGTGACCGATGGACCATTGTGCTCTTTTTCTCTCTCCTTCCTAACAAAGACCCCCCTGGGGAAGGGCAGGGGACAGAGGAGGGGGAATCCCAGTTGCCAAGCTTGGAAGACAAGATGCTCTAGAACTGGGAGTACACTCTAGCTGTACACACGTACACACACACACACACACACACACACACACACACACACACAGTGATTTACATTTATAATTAATTAAAATTAAAACAAATACAATTAAATATTAGTTCTTTCATTGCAGTAGCTACACTGAAATGGATGTAATGGGACAGAGTAGTGAGAGCAGTACCAACAGCACTGCTTTAGAAACCAGGTCAGCAAACAATGGCCCTTGGGCCAAGTCTGGCTGGTTACCTGTTTTGTAAATAAAGTTTTATTGGCACACAGCCATGCCTATTCATTGACAGGCAGTCTATGGTCACTTTGTTGAGTGCTTGCAACAGAGACCATGGGGCCTACAAAGCCTAAAATATCTAGTTTTCACGATTTTTGGAAAAAGGTTCACAGACCTCTGTTATAGAACATTCTTTGCTGTTTTAAGTGCTTCCTAAACTTGAATGTATCAGTCATTTGAGGATCATGTTACAGTGCAGATTCTGACACATTAGGTCCCAGGTATGGGCCTGAGCATCTATGTTTTTCCAAGCTTCCAAGGGACAGTGAGGCAGCTGGTCTACCCACTACACTGAGCAGCTGGTTTCGGACACCCAGAATTTGCCAGAAACTCAGTCTCTGTGCCATTTCCTGTTGTTCAGTTGTGTGCAGTCGCCTGAACCATCTCCTTTTGAAATTCCCGTTTGCTCATGTCCCCACCTCCTCTCTCCTCCAGGGTAGACAGAGGGAGAGAAAGGAGGAGGCTTGTGCCAGCAATTTAATAAATCATTAGCATCCCATGTAGAGAAACTGGTAGGGGCTAGAGGTTACGGCGCATCTCCGTGTTGACACAAAATTGAAAAATCCTGCCTGATGGGTTTGCCTCTCATTACTAGAGATAATTGGCTGTAAAGTCTGGCAAGAAAGTGCAAAATCAGACAGATGCCAGTGAGCGCTGGCAAAGAGGACTTGGGGCTCCCAGTATGTCTAGGTAATGGGTTTTGACAGGTACATTTGCAAATTGTTCCCTAGGAAAATAAATGACCATCCGAGGCAGGTGGAGGGGTGGAAATTGCTGGGAACTGTGTCATAGGTGATCTGACTTCTACACCCAGACCCAAGACCTTTGACAAGTACCTCCCGCTTCTCAAGTGGGATCAAGGTAGACGGGAGGACTCCAGGTTAATCACAGGCTGCTTTCCCCACAGCAAGGAAATCAAGTCCCTGCAGGAGGAGCAGGAAGAGCTCACCCTGCTTTTGAGCCTCATCAATTCCTCAAGGAACTTGGATCTGAATGACAGAAACTACATGGAGCTGCGCTTTCTGATGCAAACCAAGGAGGAATATGAGGCCCTGATTAAATCCATGAAAATGCTGTTGGCAGAACTGGATGGGAAGGTGTGGTCTTTCTCTTAACGGGCTAACCAGCACCCAGAGCAAGGGGAAGGGATGGTGGAAATACGCGGGATGCGTTAGGCCAAATTTGACACTCCCCTTTTCCTCCCCCACTGACTGACTCCACCATCTCATGGTCCCTGGTCTCCCAGCTCCATTCATTCCCTCACTGTGGTCTCTGGTACCACAACCTCCCCTCCTCCCATCGTACTTAGGGTCAATTCCCAAATCCTTGCACCAGTCAGCAGAGGTTAGGTTATGCTGCAGTAACAACACCCCCCACATCTCAGCGGTTTAAAACAACTAAAGTTCCTGGTTCATGCCACATGTCCATGGACTGGCCAGGGGCTCTTCTAGTTTCTCATTCTGGAGCCAGGCAGATGGACTTTTATTTATCCTGTCCGCCATCTTGCACAAAGCCAGTTCTGGAGGGTCTGACTGGCGATTGAATGTTTCGGCCTGAAGTGACATGTCACTTCTGCTCAGGAATCATTGGCTCAAAATAGCCCACCAAGCCCATAAAAACCCCTGATAGACATGCCCCAAATAGTCAACTCTATCTAGCACGTGAAAATCTCCCATGGAACCAGTAGGCAAAGAACTGGAGACATCTTCTGGGCAGCGATGATAGCTGTACCCCTTACTACGGCCTGAAAGGCCCTCTATAATCTGGCCGTTGCCTACCCCCACACCTTGGCCTCATCCCACACCCTTCCCTCTGTAACTTATCACAGCTACAGAAGACTTTTTTTTCAAATATGATAAGACTTCTTTCACATCAGGGCCTTTGCGCATGCTCTGTGTTCCCAGCTGCTTGTTCTTTAAGTCTCCAGTTAAATGTAACTTCCTAGGGGAGCCCTTTTCTAGGCTTATTTCCAGCTTATAGTAAATCCCCTGTATTAGTTAGGTTCCTGACCAAGAATCAATTGTACTCTGGGTTAGGTACTTTGAGAAGAGTTTAATGAAGGGACAGTTTGCCAGGTATGAGCTTGAGTAGGGACAGTGAAGCAACTGGAGAGTTAGTGACAGTGCAGGGGCCGGGGAGAGCACTCCCTTTCTCCTTCACTCTTTCCTGTCATTAATGATACGTAGTTGAGTACACACATCTTAAGGGTACAATCTTGATGAATTTTTACAAGTAGCAGGTTCTTGAATATGTCACTTCATTCAACATTGTATTATTATCAATGAGATAATTGATGAGAAGAAAATCGAACAATCCTGATCTCCCTTGAACAAAATTATGTTATTCAAGGGCCTGGTTTTGCTATACATCATTTTGCTTGAAGTTGCAGTTTCCGAGACCCTACTGATGACTTGAGGACTTGCTGCACTTATACATATGTATAACCATCACCAAGATCAAGATATAAAACATTCGTGCCCTCCCCCTCCTCCCAGAAGGCTCCATGGCTGTGTTCCATTAACCACCCACCAGGGAACCTGACCTCTCGAATCCCGGGTTCATTTTGCCTGCACATAGAACAGCACATAAATGGCCCCTTCCCCTCCTTGTTCTTCATGTTGATTTCTTTCACTCAATATTGTAACATCTTTATAATCCTGAAATGAAATGACATGCTAGATACCTTTACCTCTCCTTATGCTTTCAAGTCAATGCCCTAGCTATAACATAAAAGAGAAAGAAAGGAATTTATTTATACTAAAATTATATGTATTTCAAGAGGTGAAGGTTCTGGCCTGACTTATCTAGAACTCTGCCAGCAAACTGATTCTGTAGGGGAACAGAGTAAATATTTTGGCCTTGCCCGTCACATAGTCCGCATTGCAACCACCCCACTCTGCCATAGCAGTAGGATGGCAGCCAGAGACAGTGCCTAAAGCCTGGGTGCAGTTGCGAGCCAATAAAACTTTACACAAATGGGCAGGGAGCCAGAGAGGACTGAAGGCCACGGATTTCAGGCCCTGGTGTGAAAGATATCAGCAGAGGCCCGAATCATCGATACGCAGAATCGCTGAGGATTCTATCCTGAGGGCTGATTGGGCTTTGAGTCTGCAGCCCCAGGACCAGGATGTGTTAGTGAAATGATTTTTTAAATGGAGACAAATTCTTGGAAAAGTTTCAGACACATCAAAGGATGTTCTGATTTATTCTTGGACAATTGTCTATTAGAATGGAATGAAAAATACCCTGAGTTTATATGTAAAACACAGGTTGATTCTAGGTACAGAAAATTACAAAGAGGGTTTTCACTGCATCACATCCAGAGGGACATTGAAAAGTCATAAGGGATAGAGGACAGTTCTTGGAGGTCTGGCACTGTCTTACACAGCATGTGTGGCTTCTTGTTACCCACCCGTTAAGGGCCACTGGAGCTTGCCCCTCCCCTCCATCGCCACCATTGCAGTACCCAAAAAAATTCCCACAGAGGGTCCCTCAGGAGACAATGGCACGTCTGGTGGACACGATGACTTTAGGTAACATGGCATTTACACCCCCAGGTGAGTGAAATTCACATGGACAGATGAGATAAACTCTGCCTCCTTTCAACCCAACCTGGCTAAGATAAGTTGAATTCAGCATCCAAGAGAGAAATCAAGATTCCACTTACAGGAAAAGAAAGAACAATGCACTTTTTGGATTAGCACACTTGAGTTAGTGAACCGTAGTAGCATTTGTCTCCACACAGATGTTAACACAGCTGGGTTATGTCCCTCTCTCTCTCTCTTTCAGATTGTTCAGATGGAAAAAAAAATTCTGAGCCAAAAACAGATCTTCTTCAAAATTCAGGAGGCCAATAACCCCCAGAAACTGCAAAAGCAGATCCACATTTTGGAAACCCGTTTAAATCTTGTATGTAAGGTGTTCTCTGCATGTCTGTGGAGCCAGTAGCAGAATATAACCACTTGTAGGTTGACTCTCATAGTGTACACGCAGCCAGGTAGCCTTTTGTAACTCACCACCCACCCACTCTGTTCCACCCACTCTTGTTGGCCCATTGTTGTCCAAGGTGCATTTCTGTTGCTTCCTCTGTGCACCTTAGCACATGGGATTGTCACCCCCCCCATCCCAACCCCCACCCCTCCCGGGACGCCTGTTTTCAGGCAAGCAGTTAAACTAATTACCCTTCACCAGGCAGAATTCACTGTATCTTCCTCCCCCATGGTGATCTGCTCTGCCTCCATTAGAGCGAGTGCCCTTTGGTCTTGGTTGGTGTGGTCTCTCAGAAATATTCGTCATAGAAATGCATCACTTGGTAAAGAGAAAAGAGGTGTTTCCTGATCACCTCCTTCTATTTTGCAATAAGCAGGATTTTCTAAATTGCAAACTGGCTTCAGCAAAAAAAGCAATGTATTGATCATAGAACTGAAAAATTTAGAGGGAGAAACGAGGCTTTCAGGATTAGCTGGATCCAGGTGTTCCAAACATGTCTTTAGGGCACATTCTATGTCCATCTGTCCTCTGGGTGGAGATAACTTCATTGTTGGTCCTCAGTGTGAAAAGGAGCATTTCTTCCCTAAGTGTTCAGCCACACGTCCCTGGGAGACTCTCCAACGGCCCAGCATGAGTCACACGCCCATCCCTGACCCAGTTACTGTGGCCAGAAGAATGGGACACACGGACCTGAGTTACACAGCCTCCCTTGGGTCACCCTCCTCTCTGAGTTAGCACAGTCCAATGGGGACTGAGAGTTGGATAGAAGAGGTTCTCCTAGATAAGCAAAAAGAAGGGGGGAAGGCATGCTGGGCAGGGACAAACACATTCCACATTCACATTCGGACTCGTGAAGTTGCAGCTGCCACCACTTGAGCCAAAGAGAGGGAAAGTGAATGGATTTGGAGGGAAGCCTATCTCTACACAAAGTCCTTAGCTTCTCTGGATCTCTGACCACTGGCCTTTAACAGGTATGGTTGAAGCTAATTGAGTCTTATCACTGTCTGCCTCCCCCAGAAACCTGGAAGTGGCTTGAGGGCAGGGCAGTGTTTTTTAAATATGTGTGCCCAGTGATTTGCAGTCAGATTCATAGCATGCAAGTTACAATGCAGTTTCCTGGGTTCCCTCAAGAGTCACTGAGTCAGAACCTGCAGGGCCTGGCAACCTCTTGAATGCTTTGACCTTCACTGTTAGTAACATTGGTATGGCTGAAAGTCCCCTCTCTGGTTCGTGGGAATGCAAGGTTGACGCCGAGAGCAAGTGCTGCCTTAAATCTCACCACTCTGGCCTTCCCCATCTCAACCCTGCAGAAACCCTCCTCAGAACAGGCTTTGAAAATCTCTCATCAAACCTACTCCCTTACTGAGAGGAATATATGGGTGTTTGTTTTTTTTTTTACTTGTTTCTTTTCAGTGTTTATGATACACTTTGCCTCACCTTTAAAGATCTTATGTTTATTCAGACACATTTACCAAGGCATACAAAAAAGAGGAGGGAGTAAAACAATGAACACCTGTGACTTAGATGGAACAATTGTTAATATTTGGCTGTATTTGTTTCACCCTTCTTTCCCCTAATATTTTAAGGTAAATTATAAACATCGTGACATTTCACCCGTAAATACTTGCGCGTGACTGTCTAAGAGTTAAACGTTTTCTCTCAAAACATGAGACCATGGTCTCACCTTATAAAATTACTGTTTTCTTAATATTGCCTGTGATAATATTTCTCTAGCTCGCCCTAAGATAACTTTGCAAGCTGGATCCAGTCAAAGTTCTTATGAATGTGAGGTCTCAAGTTTCTTTAATCTAGAACAGTGGCTCTCAATGAAGGCCAATTTTGCCGCCAAAGGAGACAGTCTGGTTGCAACAGCTGGTTGGGGTGTGGGTGCTACTGCCACCTAGTGGACAGGCACCAGGGATGCTTCTTGAACATCCACCCAAGCACCAGACAGTCCCCACCACAAAGCATCATCCAGCCCCAAATGTCAGTAGTGCCGAGGTGGGGAAACCCTGCTCTAGATAGTCCCATCCCAACTCTCTTCATGCCATCAACATGTCGAAGAGTTCAGCGGTCCTGTAGAAAGTACACCTTTAGGATTTGGCTGATGACTTCCTCATGGTGTCATTTACCTTGTTCCTCTCTCTTGGAATTGCCTGAATCTGGAAGCTGGGTAAACTAGGTCTGCCTTAGTTGCCAAAGGTCACTTACCCAGTTGGCAGCCAACTCGAGCTCTCACCCAACACTCCACCTGGGTGGGAAGTGGCGGTGGGGGAAGACTTCTAACCCTCTGGCTACCTTCTGGAAGCTTGTCTGATGCCCCAGGAGTGAGCCCTGCTCTGAGGCACAGCCCTCCCCACAGGTCACCACTCACTTTAACAAGATGCTGGCCACCAACGCGCAGCTCCGGAAGGAGATTGAGGACCTCCGGTTCGAGAAGGCTGCTTATGACCACGTCTACCAGCAGCTCCACCGGCGTCTGCTGATGCAGAAGAAAACCATGAACTTGGCCATCGAGCAATCCGCTCAGGCCTACGATCAGAGGTGGGCTAGGGAGAGACGCTGGGGCAGAGACATGGTATCGCTTCGCTTTCTCCTGAGCGTCTAGCTTCCCAGGCTGGGCCACCTGGTCTTTTGTGCTTATGTGTTGAGAAACCTTCAATCACCACCCTCATAACTCTGAGCACTGACTCTGTGCCACGCACGGTGCCAGGTGCTCTGGGTATTATTTCAGCTCACAACTGCCCTTGGAGTTTGTCCCCATCTTAGAGACCAGTACTTAGCTGAGCTCCAGTAAGTGGTGAAGGGATGGAGCTGAGATTCACACGACTGTTACAGCATCTCCTCCCGGCGCCCCCACGGGTCTCTCTCAGTCTGGGTTATCTCCTGGCTTCATGCTCGCTGGGGTTAGAGGCCTCTAGCTTAGCTGGGAAGAACCACCGTCTTGGAATCAGACAGATCTGGATTTGAATCCTGCCTCCACCTCTACTACATTGGTGTAGGGACTCTTTGGGATGTAGTGAGGGTTAAATAATATATGTAGATCAGGGAATGGCTGGGACATAGTCAATGACAAGATGGTGATGATAACAGCGATGGTGATGAAGGTGGTGGTGGTGATGATGTGATGACAATGGTTCATGATGATGGTGCTGGTGGCCAGGGTGATGGTGATGATGGCGGTGCTGATAGACCATTTCACGGGGATGATCTCGAACTTGCAGCTCCTGTCATTCATGCAAGGATGGTTGTTCTACTCCCAGTAACCTCCATGATGAAAAGAAATAATGGTCATCGACCAGGCAGGAAGTGTCTCTGAACTGGCCGGGCAAGGGTTGGCGAAGAGCCGAGTCTTTAGACACCCAGACTCTGTGCTTCCCTTGCCCAGGCTGGAAGCGATGGCTCGGATGGCGGCCATGAAGGAACGCCAGCAGAAGGACATCTCTCAGTACAACCTGGAGATCCGCGAGCTGGAGCGTGTCTATAACCATGAGACCAAGCTCAAATCCTTCCTGCTGGTCAAGCTGAACGATCGCATAGAGTTTGAGGAGCAGGCCAGAAAAGAAGGAGGTACACTTGCGAGCTTCATTCTCTCGCTTTCCCCCTCTCACCTGAAGTTACCCAAGTCTCCCCGTAGTAACGGTGCAAATCAACAGATAATGATGCCTAGTGAAATTTACATTTCTTTTTGTTGATTCCTCCACTAAAAGCTCCCCAGGGCAGGGATTCTGTGTCTGCAGAGTGCATCGTAGTTCTGGCACATAGTAAATGCTTAGTTAGATATTTGTGAAGGGGCTAAGGAATGAAGGTCTTGCCCCCACTCCTGGAGGTATCTCCTGCCCCCTGGCCCCCCAAGGCACCATCATAATCTGGGGCTGCTCAGAGTGGCTTCCTTTTCAGACTCACATTGCTGGATTTCCTCTTCCAGCTCTCAAGGCCATGAAGGATGGGAAGAGGAACAAGGGCGAGAGTTTAGAGAGCTACGAGGTGGCGCACCTCCGCCTGCTGAAGCTGTCTGAGAACGGGAACCTGAACCAGCTCATCGACGATTTTCTGGCCAAGGAGGAGAAGAACTTTGCTCGGTTCACATATGTCACGGAACTCAACAATGACATGGAGATGATGCTTAAGAAGACCCAGAGAATCCAGGTCGGGGCCCTGCTTATTTCCCAGACTGGGGACCCACCTGCCCCCACAGTAGCCTTTCCCAAAGCAGGATGCTTGGGACACTCCTTGAGCTGCTCTGCAGAATAAAGGGCCTCAAGGTCAAGTCATTTGGGAAACCCTATTTTCTCCCCAGACCTCCCCCGTCACCTTAGTCTTTCTGAAATCATAGTTTCTTTCAGTCAATATGTGATCATGTCCCCTCCAGGAAAAATATCTACCGTCTGGCCCTTTGCCTTCAAAGCTTGTTGATCCCTTCTTATCAGCAGCTTCACAGAATTGAGGGAAAACGATGAATTCATTTTGTAGAGACTGGATGTCCATGCGTAGAGTAAAGGCACTGACAAGTCCTGCAGTAAAGATACAAGTTGACCTTTGTTGAAGCCCTCATGTCCCAAACTCCCGGGCTTCCTTACTCCCCCAAACCTAACTAAGCAGCCTTTGGAACTGTCTGCACAGGACAGAGCCTAAACTTAGCACGACCCTCCTGCCCCTTCAGCAGGCTTCACCCTGACGCCCTGTGGACTCTGGCTCCATCATCACCCCCAGCACAGTCCTACCCCCCCGCATCTCCCCCCCTTGTGTGGTACCCTTCTCTACTCCCCTTTTTACCACCCCTAAGCCCTGACCCTGTGCACATGTCAGCCCCTCTGGGGAATCATTTCTCCACCCCTGCCCGGGGTCCCCATACAGGGGAACTGTCCCTATTACAACTGTTGCCTGAACGTGGGCGAGTCTGCTGACCAGGAGCAAGTACATAGTAGCGAAAATAGAGGAGAAAACATTTTGCTGTGCTAGTGATGAGTGAATTTTAATAGGTATCAGACAAAATAGAGCCAGCAGAGCAAACTTGTGATTTCGTGGCTATGTTACTTAGGGTGGTAAGTAATCATAATGTTAAACAAATGATGATAAATATCACTAAAATGGATCAATTTAAAGAAAATTTACTAACAGATACTAGCTAGTGATAGATGAATAGGTGGGAGGTGGAAATGGGGCTGGCTGCACTAGGGTGGGAGCAGATCACAGCTCCCACATGGCTAAATGGAGGGGGCTTTTTAAAGACTATTTAGAAGGTTCCAAGGAGAGTAAGACGGGAGAGGGCAGGACCACAAGAGCAGGCTCCGGGATGAGGGGGGCAGCAGGGAGCAGCTTCCTGAATCACCACTGAAGAAGGCGGCCCGTGTGTCTCTTTCCTGGGCAAACTAGTGACCTGTTAAAGCGGTGGTCAAGCCCCCCAAATGCTCTCCTTCCACCCTCTAGTGTCCCCTGGTGTGTCCCATTGTCTGAGCCAGAGGACAAGGGACCCCTTGACCTCTGGAAAAGGGGTGGGGGAGGGTGGGTAGATCTGGGGGCGAATGCCGGCTGCCTGGCTGTGTGTGTGTGTGTGTGTGTGTGTGTGTGTGTGTGTGTGTGTGTGTGTGGTGGGTGGGGGTGGGGAGCACGTTTGAGCGACCCTCTTCCTTACTTCTGGAAGGCCGTCTGAGTGGGCAGATACATGTGTGTTCCCTCTGCATTCCAGCCACACCCCCAACCCCCCCGAATAATGTCCCGTGTCTGACCTTAGGGCCAGCTTGTCTGAGGAAAGACGCCCAAACTCCTGCCCTTGCCGGTCCTCGGTCTCCCCATCAGTACATAGGCACACTTAGGTGGAGCGAATGTTTCCAAACTTTTTATAAAACAGCTACAGAACATTTTTGTTGGAACCCAGAAAACTCCGGTACATAAAATAGAAAATGGAGCTTCCTGGGGCGAAGGGGCGGGAGGGGGTGGTTGACTGGAGAGGGTGCCTGAGACCTCAGTTTTTGCACCTTCGCTCAAACTGGGTTCAGGTTTAAAATGAAATAACAATACATCAGCAGCAATTAGGACTCCAGCACCGGGCTTCAGCTCGACCTAGAGGGAGGGGTCAGACGTCCTAAACCGGTTGAATCCAGCCTTCACTCTCATTTTGCTGAGTCTCCCCCACCCTCCCAATTTTAGAATGATTAGTTGCCAACATGTAAAAATCAGGTTATCCCATATGAAAATTGAGGTTTTCGGTTTCTCTTGGAAAACGAATCTAACTGAGGTGGCCCGCATTCCCGTGGGAGGCTGGGACGCTCTAACACCCCCGCCCCCCCCCCCCCAAACCAGCTCAGGTAGCTCTGCTTTGCTTGGGACTGAGGCCGCCAAACCCAGCCCGCCGAGCCTTTGAATGTGGGACCAACAGTTTGGCGCCTCATGACTGCCCTCTGGTGTCCGTCTTTGCTATTGCAGGGACGGTCTTGGCACAGACTTTGAAGGCACCAGGGAAGGGGAGGACCCTGAATTCTTTTTCCAGGAGGGAGCACCTGATTGGTCGCAGTGGGATGATAAACATGAGCCATAGCGGAGGGGTATGAGGATGCCAGTCCAAAACTGACCCAACCTAGAAATGGCTCCTGAATGCAAATGACCTTGGTCTTTCCCACTCACCTCTGCCGTGGTCACACAAGCTGTCAGCGGCGTTAGGACAAGTCTGGCGAAGGATGGGCAACGTCCTGCTCTCTGGGCTTCAACACACACGGAAACAGCAGCTTTTGGGGCCTTCCTGGTGGCGCAGCAGGTAAGTGCTGCGTTGTGGAGCTGTCGGCAGTGGTGTCGCGGGTTTGAAGCGGGTTCGATGCCCCGCTGGGGAGATTCCCACATGGCACAGCAGACCTCTCCTGCCTCACCCGCTGCTCCCCTGAGCAGTGTATTTCCATCAATCTGCCTGTGCTGCTCCCCACTCTGTCTCTGGTGAACCCTCTCGCCACCCCACGCCTCTGGCCTGTGCCCCAGCTTTTGTGCATAAATAAATAAATCTTAAAAAAAAGAAACAGCAGCTTTTGAGCAATTTTTTAAAAAAATTACAGACTGTACCTTTGAGGGCTCAAACAGAGCTGCAAACGTGTCTCTTCAGTAAGTCCTGGAAACACTTGTTTCCAATGGAGGTCTTTTTTTTTTTAAAGATTTATTTTTTATTTATACATACAAGTTGGGGTACAGGCCAGAGGTGTGGGGCGGCGAGAGGGTTCACCAGAGACAGAGCGGGGAGCAGAACAGGCAGATCAGAAATACACTGCTGAGGGGACCAGCGGGCGAGGCAGGAGAGGTCTGCCACGCCATGTGGGATTCTCCCCGGCCGGGCGTCGAACTCGCGTCGCCTGCTGCCAACAGCTCCACAGCGCAGCGCTTAACCGCTGCGCCATCGGGGAGGCCCTCCAATGGAGGTCTTAATGTTTTTTAGAATTTTTTTGTATAGTAGTTACATTTTGATTATTTTTTTAAAATCTTATAAGAGAAAGATATGCTTGCTAGAGGAAATTTGGAAACTATCTAAGGATGCTTTTTAAACCCCCATTTTACTTTGTCCAATCATCTAGTCTGTAAATGTCCAGTATTTGTTTTCGTCATTTTGATTCATATTACTAAACATCATTCCCTCAAACGCTCTCTGTTTCCTGGAGATGGCTGCATTTCATCTTTCTTTATGGCTGAGTAGTAGTCCACAGTGCGGAAAAACCACATCTTCTTGATCTAATTCTTTATTATGGTCAGTTTGGAAGCTTCCATGTCCTAGTTATTGTAAACGGTGCTGCAGTGGACATTATACAGTCTACAGTTTTTTGCATTGATGGTTTCATGTTCTTTCAAGAGTTGCCTAGAAGCTGGCTTGCTGGGTAATAGGGTATTTCCATTTTTAGGTGTTTTTTTTTAAGATTTGTTTATTTATGCATACAAGCTGGGGTGTAGGCCAGAGGTGTGTGGGGGTGGTGAGAGGATTCACCAGAGACAGAGTGGGGAGCAGAACAGGCAGGTTGACTGAAGTACACTGCTGAGGAGAGCAGTGGGTGAGGCAGGAGAGGTCTGCCGCGCCATGTGGGAAGCTCCCTGGCTGGGGATCAAACTCGTGCTGCAGTGGCTCT